>CM021101.1:565723923-565871913 GCA_007115665.2 Sequoiadendron giganteum | reverse complement strand
GGGGTGGGTTAAGGATAGAGGGTAAAGGGTTTAAGGGTTAAGAGTAGAGGCTAGAGGGTTAAGAGTATAGGGGAGAGAGATCGGAGTGAGAGAGAGAGAGACCTAAGAGAGGGAGAGGGGGTAGGAGAGAGAGAGAGAGAGAGAGAGAGAGAGAGAGAGAGAGAGAGAGAGAGAGAGAGAGAGAGAGAGAGAGATGATGGAATGATATATATGTAGGCAGAGAGAGTTGAGATAGAGATAGAGTAGAGAGGTAAGGAGAGAGGGGAAGGGAGGGAGAAGTTAGAGAGAGAAGAAGGAAGGTGGATAGATAGAGAGAGGGAAGGATGGAGAGAGGGAGAGAGAGAATGAGGCACAGAGGATAGGTAGGTAGAGAGAAGTAGAAAGGTAAGGAAAGTTGGAGGGAGAGGTAGGTAGAGAGAGTAAAGGGAGATATAGAGAATTGGAGAGGGAAGGAGAGACAGATGGAGAGGTAGGGATCGAGGGAGAGATAAGGATTTAGAGAGAGGTGAGAGAGGTAGGAAAGGAGAGGGAGGGGAGGTAAAGGGAAGTAGAGAATGGAGGAGAGAGGGAAGAAGAGGTAGGGAGGGAGAGATAGGTGAGATAGAGAGAGAGGAGGGAGGGAGGGATATTTAAGGAGAGAGGGGTGAGATAGAGAGAAAGAAAGCAAAGAGGGAAGGGGGAGAGAGAGAGAGGTGATAGAGAGAAGTAGAGGCGTAATGAGAAAGGTAGATAGATTGAGAGAGGGAAAGAGAGAGGGAGAGAAAATGAGGTATATAGGGGTAGGCTAGACAAAGAGATGTAGAGTGAATTTTGGTGGAAGAGAGAGAGGAGGAAGGGATAGGTAAAGATGGATAGTTGAGATAGATAGAAGGAGAGAGATACAGGTAGAGAGAGGGCAAAGAGATATAGAAAGAGGGGGAGGGAGAGAGGAGAGATAGAAAGAGGGGGAGGGAGGGAGAGATAGAGAGAGTAGAGAGGGAGGAGAGAGATAGAGAGAGGTGACAGAGAGAGAATTACAGAGGGAAAGAAGGTGGAGATATTGAGAGAGAGGAGGCAAGGAGGGAGAGAGAAATAGGTATAGAGGGACAACTAGGTAGAGAGAAGTAGATATGAAAGGAGAGATATAGGGAGAGGTAGGGATGGGAGAGGTGAGATAAAAATAGAGAGGTCTAGGTAGATAGAGGGAAGGAGAGAGGGAGGAAGAGGTAGGGATGGAGAGACAGAGGTGAGAGAGATAAGATAGAGGAGGGGTGAGATAGAGAGAAAGAGAGTAGAGAGGAAAGGGGAAAGAGAGAAGTGAGATAGGTGATATAGATATGTGATGAAGCTTAAAATTAGAGAGATAATGAGGACGGTGGAGAGATTGAGATGGAAATAGGGGGGAGAGAGAGAGGTGTATAGAGGGATAGGTTAGATAGAGAGAAGTAGAGAGAAAAGGTGGTTGAAAGGAAGAGAGAGGGAGAGAGAGATAGGGAGAAAGAGAGGTGAGATAAAGAGAAGTAGAAAGGGAAGGAGAGAGAGAGAGAGGGAGATATAGAAAATTAGAGAGGGAGGGAGGGAAGGAGAGAGAAGTGAGATAGAGAGAAATAGAGAGGGAAGGAGAGAGAGAATGACAAGATAGAGAGTAGAGAGGGGAGGAGAGAGCAAGGGAAGCAAAGAGAGAGAGAAAGAGAGGAGAGGGAGGGAGGGAGGGATATGTAGGTGTAGAGAGTAGAGAGAGATAAATAGAGATTAAAGGAGAGGGATAAGAGATAGAAAAATGTAGAGAGAGAAGGAGGGAGGGAGATAGATATTGGAGAGGGAAGGAAAGAGAGATGGACATGTAGAGACATAGTTCTTGAGCTCAAGGAAGATATTATTAGATAAAGGGATGGAGATAGTGAGAGAGAGAGAGGTCTAGATAATAAGAGATGAAAATGAGTGAGATAGATTAAATTTGACCTCCTGAGTACTAAAATTTGACCTCTTGATTATTGAAATTTGACATGTTGATTACTGAAATTTGACTAAGTCTCAAATTTTTAAGATCTTCCAAAAACTAGAATTTGCATTATAACTCTTAGAGATCTGAAACCACTCTCAACCATCCTGCCTATATATACATGAAATATAACTTAAAGTATAAGAAATTAAATGTCCATATGTAAATGTCAACTTATACTTAAATGTTTATTTCATGTATATAATTTCCATGATAGAGGAAGAAAAAATCTAGTTCTGTGCAAAGCAAGCCATTTGGTGCTCGCCAAATGACTCATCACATTTGGTGCATGCCAAATGACTTATCATATTTAGCGCACGCCAAATGACTTATCATATTTGGTGCACACCAAATGTGATGATTCATTTGGCGCTCGTCAAAAGGCCTGCTTTAGGCGTGTTAATTAATAGGATTTGCTAAATTTTCTCATATTTTTGACCGTGCTCCCCATCTCATTTGCATGTCTTTCAATGAAAATTTATTAAAAAAACCATGATATCATTAACCTCTATCTTAGCTATCTAAATATATATAAAAAATTCATTTTGATTTAGTTAAGGTTTTGATCCATGGCTTCTATTGTAAATGCCTTCATTTTTGGTAAAAAACTAACATGTGCTAGGTTTAGGATAGATTTTTGCACATTCATCAGAACATGAAACAAATTACTTTTTTTGAAACTAGACTCCATTCTACACATGATGAAAAAAAAAATCAATTTTCGATTAGTTTGCAAAAAAATTGGCGGTGAGCACACTCAAAGTTTAGCTTTTCAGGATATGTCAACTTTGAAAATTCATAAAATATTATATATTCATTAAAAATATCATCTAAAAGAAGGAGGATAAACTACATGGTGTTAGCTAATTTCTCACCATTGGGATTTTTGAAATTCTAAAAAGAAGTAAACCAAAAAGGGGGGAGCCCTCAGGCACTATGCTATTTTTTTTTTATAGAAACAGGACTTGTTTTGGGCCCCCCCTTTTTGAGACCCTTAATCTTCATTAATTTCAAAAAAAATAGTAGCTTAGAAACTAGACTCATAGCACTTCAACTTTTTTTCTTGCCGCATCTTGAAATTTTGAGTATAACTATCTTCATTTTCTCGTGCAAATCAGATTTTCCTAATTTTAGAAAAAAAGTGGCATCTTAAGAGCCAAAATTGTGTCACAGATTGGTGCACTTACCCCTTACTAGCATCTTACTACATTTTGAGTTTGACTCTCCATTTTTCAGGGTCTGCAATTGCTTTTTTGTGTTTATGTGGGCTATTTTTTAGTTTTTTGTTTCAGTTTCCATTTTTTTTCTTATCATATAGTTTCTTTCATTTTCAAGTGCATTTTCCTAATCTTGCATCATGGATATGTGCTTTGAAAAGTTTTGGATGTCCCTAAAATCCTTAGTAGATGTCTCAAATTTTTCCTTTGGTAATGACCCTAATGAAATTGAACTCACTCATGCTCACTCAACTCCTAATGCATGTCCTCCTCATGATGTTTACATAATTGGAGAAGATGATGACAACATGACTAAGTCTCTAAATTATTGTCTTGATAACCTTGAAGCTAATGCATCCTTTGACCCATCCATGAAACAACCAAATCCCCCTACAATACCACCTCTTGAGATGTTTGGTTACTCACATCTTAAAACTAAAGAAAATTTTGACCCTGATTTCCCTACAATAGGTGAACCTAGTTCTTCTAAATAAGTAAATACTCAACCATATTATGATAAAAATGTAAAAAACACCTCAATCAATCTCGAAGAAACATATGTCAAACGATTCACAATCTTGAGTAAACAAGGATGTGATACAGCAAGTGAA
Source organism: Sequoiadendron giganteum (assembly GCA_007115665.2). Classification (NCBI taxonomy): domain Eukaryota; kingdom Viridiplantae; phylum Streptophyta; class Pinopsida; order Cupressales; family Cupressaceae; genus Sequoiadendron; species Sequoiadendron giganteum. The sequence goes on along the minus strand of CM021101.1, from coordinate 565,868,104 downwards.
CATGAAATTTATCAACTCCTAGAACAATGTCCAACTACTGAAAATAAAAAAGGGTTAGGATATCAAGATCCCCCTCACAATGCAAAAATACCCAGATAATACCTAAATCTTCATGGTGATGGTATGGTGATCTTTGATTCACCTCTTGATATGAATGTCCTTCTTCCTAAAGAGCAACTGATGACTCATAACAATCATAAGGATGATAGGATCTCTTTAGGTCCTCCCCCTAATTCAACTACAGAAGTAAGAGAATCTAGCTGGAACAATACATCTCATAAAATAAAGAAACATCAATACCCTTGTCTGCCATCTTCAACTGAGCGAAGTTTACATATCATTTTAATTCAAGGACTCATTACATTACCACCCATGCCTGAAAATTGATTTCTAAATCTTGAGAACAAAAATACATTTTATTTCAAATATCATAGAATTTTTGGTCACCATACCAATGCATGTCTCACATTAAAACAAGAATTTGAAAGGCTTTATATAATAGAAATAGTCCCTTAAAATGGGACCCCTTGTCATGTAATAGTTGTAGAATCTTGACATTCTCACTATTAAATGACCCTTCTCATCACCTATCTTGGCCCATTCTTGTCTTGCTATCAGTGGGGACAAGAATTAGATGGCCTTGTCCTATTAAGGAATTTGTTTTTTGTCCCCTCGGTTTGTTATCTACCTTCAACTTAAATCGACTGAGATTGGGAGGTGGATAACTTACTTTAGGTTGAATCACCTGTGTCTTACTAGTCTTTTTGATTTTGTTTGTATTGTGATCCCCTGTGATGTTATGTTTGATGTTTCTCTCTCTTTGTGCATTCCTCTATTTGTACCTTCATTCTTCTATATGTTGTAATCACTTTTCCTTTTTATTTATCTTTTCATTTTTTGTCTTGTGTTTTCCTTTTGGGGATGAAGCAAGGCATCAAGACACCCTATGTCTCTTCAATGTTGACCCAAAATATTTTTCTTTTTCTTTTCACTTTCATTTTTATCTTGTGTTTTCCTTTTGGGGATGAAACAAGGCATCGAGACACCCTATGTCTCTCCCATGTTGACTTAAAAGTATTTTATTTGTTTTTCGCTCTCTTTGTGTCATTCTTCTAATTTTGTGTATTTGGGGAATGATGACAGTTTTGAGATCTCTAATATCACTACAACAAAGACAGATATCGACCCCAAATCCATAGATCCCTTATGTGTTTCTGGGGGACAACCCTCTTTTCCTTTTTCATCTTTTGGCTACTTTAAAGTAATTTCTCACAATATGGTGTTTGCAATTTCTTTAAAGTGGGGGCATGCATTGGCATTATTTTAGCATGATTCCATTTGCATCCTCTTTTCATGTTCCTTGATATGGTTTTCTTTTTGTATGCAATGAATTTTTCCTCTAGGTGGTGTCTTTGGTTTGACTCCCTTTGAGAGCATGATATTTCCTTGTCCTCTCTTGGAAACATTAGACATAATGTTCCCAAGGATTAGACCTTGGACTTGTCCTCTCTTGGAAACAAGATGAGACCTTTTGCACATGTCCTCTCTTGGAAGCATTGGGTATGATGTTCCCCAGGATGAGACCTTGTATTTATCCTCTCTTGGAGATGTTAAGCATGATTTCCCCTAAGAATAAGACCTTGCATGAACTAAGAAAAATCCCTTTGAACATCTCTCTTTCTTGTTGCATTGTAGTTTCTTTTGGAGCCTTATTAAATTCATGGAGGTATGGATTTAATATGGTCCCCTTGGGGCTCACCTAGTGAACAAATAGCTTCACTAGCCTGTGTGAGCATGTATTTTTGTACTTATTAAAGTCATGGAGGTATGGCTTTGATATGGAATTCTTGGGGCTCACCTAGTGAACAACTAGCTTCACTAGCCCATGTGAGCATGCATTTAGGTATGGATTTGATATGGTCCCCTGGGGCTCACCTAGTGGACAACACATTCCACTTATTAAACCTCTTCAATCCTAGACCCGATCCACTGCATTGGATGACCAGTTGAAGCTTGATCCGTTGTAGTTCTTTTCCTTTTTCCTTTTTCCTTTTTCCTTTCTTTGATGGTGTATGTTTGTGATCTGATTTTGGCTTCATATATCATCCACAAGCATTTTCCTTTGTTCCTATGTTGGTCTATCATAGGATCCTGATCCTGGTCTTTTGATCATCCCTCTTGATCATTTCCATCCTATCTTACTAACATTTGTACATTTGAACCCCTCTTGATTGTGTAACTAGCTACTTTAGTGTGATTTTGAAGCAAGTTCATTCTCTCACTAAAGTGGGGGCTAAATGTAGTGTAGTAAAACACATACCCTTGAATTTTAAAAAAAAAAGGGTTCGCCTTGCTTTATTTATCCTTCTTTATGGCTTAATTGGTCCTATTTTGTATCCACAAGCCCTATGAATTAAATACTTTTCTAGGTAATACCGACATTCTCCAATGCATAAATGATACCCCAATGATTATGATTTGTGTTCCTAATTTTTGGTTGGGACTAAAATGCCAATTAGGGAATTTTTGTCCCCCCAAGGTCTTAGGACCTTGATTTTGAGGCATCTTAATTGGGCCCCTTTTTGGTGTTTGTGCCCCAAGTTTTATCACTTGGGACTAAGACACCACCTAGGGCATCTAATTCCTCCTTGAGTCATTTTCGAGATTCAAAATTAAATTATGGTGCGATTTATCCTCCTTCATTTAATGAATTCATATGCCGGCTTGGTGTGATATAATTTTGGGATATTAAGCATAGATAAGTATAAATACAAGTTTCATTCATTCATTTCAATCCAATTCTTTTGTGAGAGAATTCATAATATCAAATTGAGTTCTCAAGAGCATTCAAGAGAAAATAATCAAGCATGTTGAGTCATCATCAAGATTCAAGCATCATATCAAAGGCTATTCTTACATCATGTTTGTTTTGCTAACATTTTTGATGTAGGGTTTTGATTCAAGAAAGCAAGCAGTTCAAGATCTATCAAGAATTTTGAGATCCATATCCATTGCATTTATTTCAAACAAGTTTTCAAACTTTACAAGGGTTTCGTGAGTTGTAGCATTGCATGTTTTTCATTCACCCTTTCCCTTTATTTCATTATTTCATTCCAAGGTTTAATTACCAACAAGGGGTTTGACCAAGGAAACCCCCATTCACTAACAATCAACAAGTTTTTCCCATCTTGTCTATTTGTGTTTGCAGATCTAGGTTGAAGTCTTGAAGATCACTTGGAGTGCAAAGTTGTAAAATTTTCAAAGTTGCATTATAAATTTTTCATCTTCATGGAAACTCACCTACAGGCCAGATCTAGAAGTTTCAGAACCTGAGATTCAAAAAGAAGCAAGTGCAAACCTTGGAGCTCAGGACCACATTCAAAATTTTTAGAAATTCAAAGCGGGACTAATATTCCACCTTGGGCATCTTATTCCTCCCAAGCATATCTTTCAGAGATTCTTTCAAATCTGGTTCTGACATCCAAAGATTTTATATTTGCCCCAAAAAATAACAGTGGGACTAATATGCCATCTTGGGTGTCTTAGTCCTCCAAGGCATATTTTGGTAGCTTCTTTACATTTCTAGAATCCTCACAACATCTTTAGACTTCCTAGGTACACATACCCTAGCTTGGTGTTGTATGTTTTCATTATTTGCATCTCCCATTTAGCTTATTTTAGGTCATTTTGCATATCACATTGTGTTTTCCAAGCATTTGCTTGGTGGTGAACCCCTTAAATTTGAAAATAACTCCCTCCTAAGTCCTCCTCATTGTGAATTGACTCACCTTGTGAGGTTGTTATTCAATCCAATTAGGGTTCTTAGGACATAATTGAATGACCTAGATAGAATAGGATGTAACCATGCCTTCCCTATTTTATTTATGGTTCAGTTATAATCTCCCAATCACAATCATACACTAATAATGACATCACAATGCATACTTGCAACATTTGAGTTCAGGAAACTGCCTATTTTTAAGTCTTCACCCCAACCCTAGGGAATAACTTACCCTTTTCACATAAGGAATATAACCATTCAAGAATGTAATTTCTCTACCCAAAAAATCCAAACATCACATAGGTACACTCATATCATAATATCATCCAACATATTCCCATTACAACTCTAATCCATTTTTTTCTAACAACATAAACATTCAAATATTTCATATTAAATATTATAATTATATTACCAATAATTCTTCAATAGCATCACTTTTCAAACTTATATAATCATGATAAAATCATATCATGCTCTATGGAATCCCTAATTCATCTTGTATATAATCTAAATGGAAAGTCGTGCATTCATGACTATCTAGAAATAAGAGAATAAATATAATTATTACACAACCATTTCCAAACAATGCTCGATTTAATTTTAGAATAAAAAGAGAGAAAAATATATATCAAGAATTCTTGGAATATATAGCTTCCAATGAAAGAATTGAAATTCTTGCTCAAATGCAAATGGCTCACCTTATTTCCTCCTACGTTCTCAATTCCACAATCAACTTCTTCTCACCCAAGCAATGCTCCAAACTCATAAAATCACACTACCATGATGTTCTCTCAAACTCACAAAATGAACTATACGAAGGCACTCAAATGAACATAGAAAAATCAGAACAACATAATAAATTCAGCAAAAATGAACACCCAAATACTAAGATGTTGCTCTCTATTTATAAAGAAATGGAGAGAAAATAGTTTCTACAAAAAAGCTACATGATTCACCACATTTCTTACTAACTTCCACCTATCTAGCTGAAAAATAAGAACTAAAAGCAAAATCTACAACCCTAGAAGTCGACTAAGCAAGTTGGGTGCTACATTTCTTCATTACTAGTAGCTTAAGGTTGTAGAAAAAGTTGGCTATTTGACACATACAAAGGAAAAAATGAAAGCAGTGTACAACTCTTTTGGTTGAGTCATGAAAATCAATTGGCACATGTTCATTTACCAGGTCAAAACTCCTCAGAATAATGTTGCACAATAAGGCTTATGTTTTCTATTTCCACTTATTTTTTGCAAACCTCATGCCTATGGTTGATGAATTGGAAAATTTCATAACAACTAGAAAACGATATAGATATCTATGCCATGCATGGAATACTATCTATTTTCTACACACACTTTTCCTTTGCTAAAACTTGGCTACCATCGCGACCTCTTTAACATATATTCAATATTCTATGATACATGTACTTCCAATGCATTACTTACTTTAACAAAATTATGTGCATAACTTCACTTATATATATATATATATATATATATATATATATATTACTCATATATTTATTATAATAAGTCTATTATATATATATATATATATTTTCCATTTATATGTATATATATACATATTAATACATATATGCATTATCATCATTTAATCATAATAACGTATCTATATATATAAATGGTACATATATGTATATACAATACATATATATTTATATATACAAATTATCACCTATATATTACATATTTGTGTATGGTATACATATATGCATTATCATCATTTAATAATAATAACATATCTATATATATAATAGTACGTATATGTATATACAATACATATATATTTATATATATGAATGATCACATACATATTACATATTTGTGTATGGTATACATATTCATTTCTATCTAAACATGCTCATATGTACATATGATCATATGTGTTTGTCATCATATATATACATATGTATATATTCAAAATATATACGTACCTATATATGAATATCTAATATACAATATATAAATATCTCAATCTCATCAAAATTATTTTAACAATTTGATTCAAATTGATAAGTTAATCAAAAGGTATCGTAGACAATAACCCTAACATACCTATCAACCCAAAAGGATAACTATATGGTTTACCCCCTACTAGCACTAACTCATCAAGGTTACTCTACCTAGTACAATACATGTGTGCATTTACTCAGGTGGTCATGACAATGATTTCCATGCCAACTTCCTCTCTTGGGTGATACTCTCCCTCCCCCTCTAGAGGTTTTGATAATTTCTTGTATACAACTTAGTGGAACATGAATAAAGTTAGTTAAGAACATGTAAATCATATTCATCATATTTCATAGACATCATTAAAGAATTTAAAAAACAATCAAATCACAATGAATATTCATACATCTCACACATTTAGTGAAATTCATTAAAACATAATCAAGTATTAAAACATATCTACTCATAAAAGCAATAGCATGTGGTTAAAAAAACAACAGAGTGTAACATATCCCTCCCTTAATAATCATTGTCCTTGATGATTTAAAGTATTAAAAAATAAACCATAAATATAATATAACATAAATTATATCTAGGAATTCTCAAATTCTTGAACAATAAGAGGGAATTGTTACTTCATCTTTAGATAATCTTCCCAGGTAGGAGAATCTTCAGCATATTGATCCAATTAGTCCTTGCACTGGATAAACTCTCTATTGCATAAATGAAGCCTACACATTTTGAGTATTCAAAGAGGCTCAATTATTATCACCACTTGATCCTATACCTGTAAATCATTCCAATCAATAATGTGATTATCTCCTAGTATATACTTTTTCAGATATGAAACAAGGAAGACATTATGCATCCTAGTAAGAGCTAGTGGCAAAGAAATTTCGTAAGTGACATGGTGAATTTCCTCAAGAACCTCAAATTGACCTACAAAACCCAGAGCCAGTTTGGATGATTTTCCAAACTTGATCAAGTTTTTATGAGGTCGAATTCTTAAAAAAACCTTTTCTCCAACTGAGAAATGTCTGAGAACATGCTTAGCATCTATATAAATCTTCTTATAATTTTCCTCCACTAACCTTTTCTTTATCAAGATAACCTACTCCATTTTTGGTAGCATCTATGGCTCAAGGCTCATCCTATCTTCTAGCTTATCATATCTTATAATATTTTGGCACTTTCTACCATATAATACTCAAATGGAGCCATCTTAATAACATAATGATACGAATTATTGTAAGAAAACTTCACTAGTGTCATCTCCCCATTTTTAATCTTGATCCATGCAATACATTCTCTGTAGATCTTCCAATAGTTGGTTTACTCTTTTTGTTTGAGTATTTATCTACAAATGATATGCTAAAATTATGTTGAATTATGTCCCAAGTGAGGAAAATAAGGTTTTCCAAAATCTTGATGTTACATGTGCATCCCTATCTGAGATAATATTCTTAGGAACTCCATGTAATGTAAAAACCTCTTGCACAAACTTGTGAGCTATGATGAAAGCTCTATATGTTAGGTTACCTAGAATAACATGGGCTAATTTGGTGATTTTATCCACCACTACAAGAATATCATTATGCTTATTCCTAGACATAGGGAGTCCTTGTACAAAATCTATGCTAATGATTTTCTTTTTCCTCTTCGAAATTTCATGCAGGTATAATAGTCCTTCTAGATGATGATTCTCTTCATTCACCCTTTGGTACTCTAAAGAACTTGCTACAAACCTTGCAACATCCCTCTTCATTCCCTTACACAAATATAATGCTTCATATCACCCAATAGTTTTGCAACTCAAGGATGTCCAGAATAGGGTGCAGTATGAACTTCCTTCCACATAGTATTCCTTAACTCCTCAGAGTCTGGTACATAAATTCTCCCTCTAACATTATTTAGCTACAAACTTCCTATAATATCCAACCAAACCCATAAATATTCTAACTTCATTCACATTCTTCGGTGTTTTCCATTCTAGTACCACCTTAATCTTTATTGTATCAAGTGTAATTCCTTCAACTAAAATCACATGACCTAGATATTGCACCTCTTTTTTAAAGAAGGTAAACTTATGCTCCCTTAGATGTTGCAAAACAATCCTCAAATTTTGGAGATGTTCTTCCTCATTGTTGGAATATATAAGAATGACGTCTAGGAAGACTAACACAAAATTTTCCAAACAATCCCTGAACACATTGTTCATTAGGTTCATGAATACTACATGTGCATTTGTTAGTCCAAAAGGTAGGATTGTGAACTCATAATGACCATACCTTGTCCTAAAGGATTTTTTATCAATGTCTTCATCCTCGATCCTTAGTTGATGATATCCTAATCATAGATTAATTTTTGAAAATATTGTTGCCCCACATATTTGATCAAAAAGATCATATATACATGATAAGGGATACTTGTTGTTTATCATTGCCTTATTCAGCATAATCAATAAATAGACACAATGTACCATCCTTCTTATTGACAAAGATCATTGGTTCTCCCCAAGTTGAAACACTGGGTCTAATTAGACCCTTTAACAACAAATCCTAAAGTTGAGATTTTAACTCCGTAAGCTTGGTTGTGGTTATCTTATATGGAGCCTTGGATATAGGTTTTGACCCTATAGCAATTTCAATAGAGAAGTCAAATACTCTTTTGGGAGGTAACCCAAGTAGTCCATCTAGGAAAACATCCTCAAAGTCTCTGAAAATGAGATATTTATCCATATTTAATTTCTTTGGTTCCTTTACTCTCCTTCTTCGACTTCTTGAAGATCTTGGGGATCATAATACATTGCATCATCTTGAATGATGAACTCTTTGTAGTCATCAAGATTTTCTATTTTAACCATAAAGAGTTGACACCCCTTTTTCTTGACTCTACGCATTTATATGGAGGAAATTTTCCAACTTTATTACCCTAGGTGTACATTGCAAGTTCACCCTACTCTCGAGGTCATCTAGACACTCTATTTTCTTGGCATGGAAATCGGTCTTGGATTTATGCATTCATAACCAATTCATCCCTAGTATGACATTGTATGAACATAAGGAGTCTACACATATATTTACTTTTGTCAAGAAAATTGTAAGGTCAACCCTTGCCTCAAATATACATTTCTCTACCTTTTCTCTTGTTTAGTTTACATATTCCACACACCAAGATTTTTCCATAAATCCAACTTTTCTAGATAACTTACTAGCTACTTAAGGAGAAATAAAACATGTTGTAGCACCAATGTCTATTATAATTGAAATTGGTAATACTAATTAAAGTACTTGGAACCTCAATCTAAGTGATTTGGTACTCCATCTATGGATTATCCAATACCACATAGATTCTTTTCTAGAATGATGCTTGTTGGGAGGGTAAGGGATTTTCACATGGTTATGTTCCATGTGTCTTATTGGGATAGTGATTGGTGTAATAATAATTATCACATGAGAAACATCCTCCTACTGGTCCTTATTGTAATGTTGGCTTCCAATAATTTTCTTCATTCTTTTTGGGTTTGTTGTTGTTTTTACCCTTGCGGTCACCCCTAGACTTGTTTCGATTGTTTCAGAATCCCCTATCTCTCTTCCTCTAAAAATCTGGTCAATCACCTTTATTTTTGAAAGTTTGGTTGGTTTGTGACTAGTTATACCTTTTGTGACTCTTCTCTTGGTAGGAAGAAATAGAATTTAAAAGCTTCTTCTCCTATTTAATATATTTTTTGTACACTTGTTCCATAGTGTTAGGATCATGTACAACTACTTCACCTTCAATTTGGGAATTGAGACCCATTATGAATTTACTAATCTAAAATTGCTCAACCTTCTGGTACTGGGGTGTGTACTTAAGAAGGTAAGTGAATTTCTCCCAGTTTTTATTAACCATGGACTCTACATGTCTTATATTTTGGAAGTCCATCAAGTTTTGATCAAAGTAGAGTTGAGAAAGCCATCACTAATGAAAGGTTACTATGAACTTGTCCCAAGTTAGATTTAATGAGCTAAGACTAAGTTCCATATTCTTGTTCATCCACCAAGTGGATGCTTCACATGAAATTTGGAATGCTCCCTAGATAACCTTTGTCACTTTAGAATAATTTATTATTTTGAATTATTTATCCATCTCAGTGAGCCATGCTTCAGTAGCGTCCCCACTTGTGTATTCCTCAATTTTAGGTGGAGTGACTTTCCTCATCTCCTGAGACAATTCTTGAGAAAGCTAGTTTCTTTTGCTCTTATCTGATCTTGATTGAGATTCATCACTCTCATGATCACTTAGAGTGGTGTGATCATTGGAGTTATCATCCTCTCCTTCATTCAAAACTTCCTTCTCTAGTCTACTCACTCCTCTAACCTCTTCCTTGAGGTGGCTAATCCCATCACGTGCTTCATTCAACATAGTTATTATTTGTTCTAGTTTGGCCTCAGAGTTCCCCATGGGTTGAAAAAATTCATGACTACCATTAGGATTAGTTATTATTCAAATAATTCTTACAAAAATTATTCAACCTAGAGGTTTCATTGAAATTAGATCCCAAAAATGTTAATTTAACAACTTAAAACATTTCATCATTCAATCATTAATATTCTGTAAAGAAAATAAATAACTTTTACACAATTTTTTTCCATTTTTTTTCTTTTGATATAATAATAAGGAATCCAATCATTCTTTAGTACATGAATTACATAAGATGAAAAATCATAATAGTTGAGGGGAGTATATCCCTCAAACTCACTTTCAGAAACATGGCTATGGGAGACATATCCCTTGGACTCACAATCAGATACAATCTCCATAAGTTCAAGAGACGAGGGTACATGGGGGTTCCTTCTAATCAAAGGTGGACTAACACTACACTTTGAGGGAATTTCTTTTGAGATTAGTAAATAATTATAATTGACTAGTGAAATTGGAGGTATGAACTTGGTGGCTTTGTGCATTTTATTTTTCTCTATTTTGATGCATGATGAAGCATTACTCAGAGTCTCAATATCCCTAAGCCATATTTCCCTAGTTAAATTGGTTCCTTCTTGAAACATTGGAAAAAGGCGGATATGAGGTAACCCTATTTTTACCTATTTCCATTCAAGAAATAAGATCCAAACTATGAAGTAACTATCAACCCAAAAGGTGAGTCAAATCAAGATTTGGGATCTTGAAAATTCTCCTTTATGCAAGGATGGGGAGTGAGCCAAAAAACACCTTGGTGAGAAGAATTTAAACTAAAAAAATAACTCTAATCCTAGGTATACAAAGTGCAATGAAGATTTCTATTACAAAATAGAAATAAATAGTGATTCTTCTAGGAAAACAAAAAGGGAGGAATGTTGTGCACCTATTGAAATTTGTTGATTCTATAACCCTATCAGGGACTCATTCACTAGGTGGTGAATGGGTCTTGGTAGAATCATCTAGGAGGCTCTAAATCAAGAACTATAGCTTGAAAACTATGCAAAAAAAATCCCTATAAACTCTAATAGGGACTCATTCACCAGGTGGCGAATGGGTCCTGGTAGGCTTTATCAACAAACTCTAAATCTGATCTTGAAGTTTAAGACTTACAATTCCTTCCTGTAGCTTTAAATTCCTACTTTCAGATTCAGATCCACCAATAATCTCCAGAACATTTTTTTATGCTTGTTTGTAGATAGGGGTTTTCCTTAGTAAAACCTCGAGTTTTGTAATTAAACCTTAATAAAAAAATTGAAATATGAAACATGACATGTGTGTGCAATCCTAATCTTAAGTGTATCTAAGATTAATATCTCTAATGATGAAAAGGAATCCTATCCAATTGTGTTAGAATGGGATCCTAGAATGAAACGTGAACAATGCAAAGTACCTACTTTAGGAGATCCCAAGTCCCCTTAATAAGTCACAAAACTAGTTATACCTCTCTTTATGATACAAATAGAATAATAATAGAAGATGGAATTACTTAGGAAACACGTCATTAGGCTTGGTTTAATATCATCTTGCTTCTCCCAAAACCTAGAATCCATCATGATTCTCCATAAGCATCTATCATCACTCCAACAATTCTTGATCTTTGACAACAAAAAAATGATCTTGATGACCTAAACAAGCACTATAATGATGCTCCAAGACTTCATTCTTGCTTTCTTCTTGAATATTAATGTTTGATCTCATGAAATTTCTCTAGATTATTAGATGAAACTATGTGAAATAACCTTATATTTATAGATAACTTAAGACTAATTCTCGAAATTCAAATATCATAAGCCAACATCAGATTTTGGATTTGCAATCATCAAAATACCACCAAAAATATATCCCAAGGGGTGTCCTAGGGTTTATTGAGGACTCATTCGCCATGTGGTGAATGGGTCCTAGCATACTTAGCTAGAACACACTTCAAGGATTGTGAAATTATTTTTGAAAAGAGGGTCCTAGGACCTAGTGAGGACCCATTCACTAGGTAGAAAATGGGTCCTAGGTCACTAACCTAGGACACATACCTTGTAAAATTAAGTGTTGAATAATATCATTTAAGAGTGTCAGGTTTTATCCCTTACAATATACAATTAATTAGGCTTGGATTTGAAATAAAGGGACCAATTAACCTCAAGTTGATCTCAATTAATTAATAAATCCCTAGATTAGTGTGAAAGTGTAAAGATACACTTTAAAACACCCTAAGTAAGGCACCATTAAGTCCATTTTATTAAAAAGGGCCCTAAACTTAATGTAAATGTGTGAAACAAATTGCAACACTAAATCAAGGCATAATTAGGCTCATTTTAATATTAATTATTACCAAATTAAGTTTTAAAAGGGGATAATTTTTTCTACACTCCATTTAGCCCTAGCTTTAGTGGCCATATGAGACTACATGCATATGCAAGATAAAGGAATTAAACTCTATAAAAAGGATACTCATATGGATTCATTAGGGAGAATGAAACCCTCACTATAGTTACCTGCAAAACCATAATGTTAAGGACCACATCCTACAACACAGGTTTTTTATTTGCTCCAAAAATCCTCTTATCAAACTTCTACAGAGAATTGAATTCGAGGTTAGATGTATGCCCCTTTATTCTACTTGCTTTATGGAGGTGGAGTTAGGGTGAATAAGAAACCACATTAAATTACCTAATTCATATCATAGGGTATTTCCAAGTACCATACCACATAGTGATAGACATGTGATGAGATCAGGAGTGGAATTACGAATCAAACACAAAAAATGGCATAAAAATTGGAGTCCTCTAGCCCCTAATATGCTTATTTGAATAAAATTTCCTTAAGTTGAAATAAGCTTTATTTACTAGGGTTTACTATATACTAATGAAAGTGACACTTTTTACTATTCATTTGATATTTACCTTTTTGAAAATTACCTTGGTGCAGAGTGATCCAGAATGCCAAGACAAAGGACCTACAAGCCCCTTAGATTAGACATAATTCATGACAATGTGGCATGAGGCACACTTTGACAAATGGTGAGTGGATTTTCCTACATTTTTTCATCATTTTCATGCATTTAATGTACTTTTTTACATGTTTGTATAATTTTTAGGACCCTAGAAAAGACTAACATAAATCATCCATCTTTGTTGCAAATTGTCCCACCTTGGCGCAAAGTTTCCAATACCCCCGTCCAAAAATGGCCTAAGTGTCCACATTGGCCATAAAGCATCTTAGAGAAACTTTTTTGTCATTTAATTGATAAATTTAGGATTTATTTCTTGTATTTTTTTATTTTAGATTCATCCTTGAGCTCGAAAATACCTTGAAGGGAAACTGTTTTGTTTCCTTCAAGAGTCGATCTCAAGACTGTCAGAGGAGGAGATCAGCCTTCTACAGGATGTAGGATTATTTTTGGGTATACCTCATGCCACCTATGAGGTATCACAATGCCATGTTGATGGCCATGGTAGAGAGATGGGACAAAGACACATATACCTTTCATCTTCCTACCGGGGAGATGACTTTCACTCTGGAGGAAATACATCACATCTTATGGATTCCTATCTGGGGTGAGTGTACACTCAGTAGAGGAGTGATCTTTCAGGTAGATGCAAGATGATATCCTATACTATCTAAAATGGCCTATCTGATGATTGACCATTTTTCCATGCGTTGGGTTGAGATGACTTCCACATGTGCGAAAATGACTACTATGACAAATCATGATCACTACCATAACACTTACATTAATTCTAGATGGTCAAGGAGCACATTTAGATGGTGGAATTATACATATTTTCAGGGATATGGAGGATCACAAGACTATTTATGTGTGGGGTTGTAGTATGCTCACACATCTATACTATGATTTGGGGTGATTTTTTTACTAGGAGCTTGACAAAATTGTACATTTTACACTCTTGAAGGTAGTGTGTTTGATTCACTACAAGTTCACCAAAATGAAACATAGGAAAAAGGGTGCTATGAGGTAACCCTATTTTTCCATATTTCCATTCAAGAAATGAGATCAAAACTATGAAATAACTATCAACCCAAAAGGTGATTCAAATCAAGGTTTGGGATCTTGCAACTTCTCCTCTATGCAAGTACAGGGGGTGAGCCAAAAAAAAACTTGGGGAGAAGAATTTAAACTTGAAAAAAACTCTAATCCTAGGTCTAGAAAGTTCAATGAAGAGATCTATTAGAAAATGGAAAGAAGCATTGAATCTTCTGAAAAAATAGAAAGAGAGGAATGTTGTGCACCTATTGAAATTTGTTGATTCTACAACCCTAACAAGGACTCATGTTCTAGGTGGTTAATGGGTCTTAGTAGAATCTTTCGAGAGGCTCTAAATCAAGAACCATAGCTTGTAAACTATGAAAATATTCTACCCTAGAAACCCTAATAGGGACTCATTTTCCAGGTGGTGAAAAAGGTCCTAGTAGGCTTTATTATAAAACTCTGAATCTGATCTTGAAGTTGAAGACTTGCAATTCATTCCTGTAACTTGAAATTCCTACTTTCATATCTGGATCCACAAATAATATACAATTTTTTTTTTTGATGTTTGTTGGTGGATACCGGGTTTTCCCTCAGTCAAACCCCAAGTTTGGTAATTAAACCTTGATAACAAATTAAAATCTGAAACATGACATGTGTGTACAATCCTAACCTTAAGTGTGTCTAAGATTAAGATCTCTAATGATCCTAAGGAATCCTACCCAATTGTGTTAGAATATTATCCTAGAATGAAACACGAACAATGCAAAAGACCTACTTTAGGAGATCCCAAGTCCACTTAATAAGTCACAAAACTGATTATACCTCTCTTTAGGCTAAAAATAGAATGATCATAAAAGATGGAATAACTTATGAAACAAGTCATTAGGTTTGGTTGAATATCATGGTTCTTCTCCAAAAACCTAGAATTTATCATGATTCTCATAGGCATCTATAATAACTCTTTCAAAAATTCTTGATCTTTGACAACAAAATGAGCTTGAATACCAACAAATACACTACAATGTTGCTCCAAGACTTCACTCTTGCTTTCTTCTTGAATATGAATTCTTGATCTCATAAAAATTCTCTATATTCTTAGATGAAACTATGTGAAATAACCTTATTTTTAAAGATAACTTAAGATTAATTCTTGAAATTTAAATATCACAAGCCTACATGAAATCTTGGAATTGAAATCATTAAAATAGCACCAAAAACATATCCCAAGGGGGGGTCCTAGGGTTAAGTGAGGAACCATTTTCCATGTAGCGAATGGGTCCAAGCATACTTAGCTAGAACACACTTTGGGGATTGTGAAATGATATGTTAAAAGGGGGTCCTAGGACCTATTGAGGACCCATTCGCTAGGTGGCCAATGGGTCCTAGGTCACCAACCTAGGACACATACCTTGTAAAATTAAGTGTTGTATAGTATCATTTAAGAGTGTTGGGTTTTATCCCTTGGAATCTAGAATTAATTAGGCTTGGATTTGAATTAAAGGGGCCAATTAACCTTAAATTACCATCAATTAATTAATAAAGCCATAGATTAGTGTGAAATGTAAAGATAAACTTTATAACATCCTAAGTAAGGCACCATTAAGTCCATTTTATTAAAAAAGGTCCTAAACTTAATGTGAATGTGTAAATCACATTACAAGAATAAATCAAGGCATAATTAGGCTCATTTTAATATTAACTATTCCCAAATTAAGTGTGAAAAATTATTCCCAAATTAAGTGTGAAAAATGGATAATGTTTTCTACACAACACTTCTATAGTTTTAACTATGGCTTCTATTTCCTTCTTGGCTTTTAAGTAGCACTCATTTTCAATCATTGAATTTGTTGCATTCATCTTAAGTCACACCATTGTGGCACAAGAAGTCCAAAAATTAGCTACACATAATGTTGGATGAAAGCTAGCATAATGAAATCATAGGTCCTAGTGTTGAACCTAGTAGCTCTGATACCACATGTAACATACCAAAACTTTACCCAATAGTTCTCAAATACATGAACATAATTTTTTTCCTTTCATTATTGTGAGTTCACATTGCATATTAATCTACACATATCATTTAATGAATGAAGTAATCATTACATAATTTCTAATAAATAGAATTCATATTTCAAATACATTTTATAAATTATTCAAGATTGTATTGTAGTTAAAAGGTATCCGTTTTTCACACTTAATTTAGGAAAGACTATTAAATAAAATAAACTAAATTATGCCTTAATTTCGTGTTGTAATATGTTTTACATATTCACATTAAGTTTAGGGCCTTATTAATTAAAATGGATTTAATTGTGCCTTATTTTTGGTGTTGTAAGGTGTATACATTTTCACACTCATCTAGGGATTTATTAATTAATTGAGGTTCATTTTCCTTAATTGGCCCTTTAATTCAAATACAAGCATAGTTAATTACAATTTTTGAAGGGTAAAACTTGAAATTCATCGATTCCATGACATAATACTTAAAAAATGAGAATGTTTGTCTTATGTAAGTGACCTAGGACCCATTCACCCAAGGGTGAGTGGGTCCTCACTTAGGCCTAGGACCTAAATTTCAAAAAAAATTTGGCAATATTTCAATGATTCCAAATGTGTATTCATATGTCAACTTGTGTTATTTGAATTTCAAAAATGAATACTAACATATACGTGTATAAATAAGAGGTCATTTCACTAAATTTCATCCTAGTAAAAATCTAAGACTTTCAAGCAACCTAGAATTTTTATGTGACTTCATTAGATCAAGCTAGAGAATTATCAAGAGCATTACAAGAGAATTTTTAAGGCATTTAAGGGTAGATTTATTGATGAATTATTGCAGAAATAAAGATCCTATTATCATATCAAAGTCTTGTTGCATCATGCATTTTATTTGACCTAATATGTTGGCATAGTGTTCAAGATCTATTCAAGCATCAAAGGAATTATTTCAAGTCAAGTTTCAAGATCAAGATCCAAATCCATTGAAGCCATTTCGTGCAAGCTGTAAACCTCCATTATCAAAGGTTCATCCAAGGGTTTGGTGAGTTGTGATATTGAGTTTTTCATCCATCATCCTTTTCATGCTATTTCATTTCATTTCATGGTTTAATTAGAAAATTAGGGTTTGACCAAGGAAAACACCAATTCACCAAAACAAACATTTTTCTCTCTTGATTTTTGTTTTCAGATGTTAGGTGGAATATCTCTTGAAGAAAAAAATTTGTAAATTTATCAAAGTTTCATTTGTTGTCACCATTCTTGCAATTTCATAAAAACTGGCCTACATGATTTATTTCCAACTTTCCGACTGCGAGATTCATGAATTTGGGAGTATATATACAACATAACAAAACCCAAAAACTTATTTTTAGGAGCCCAAGCTAGGACCCATTCACCATATGGTGAATGATTCCTCATATGGCTTTAAAAAATCACTTTCTATGAGAGGTACACAAGATTTATCCCTTCCAGATTCACTCAAAAATCTATATGTTTCATCAATATTATGCATAATCTTATGAATGCACTTTATAGATTGCAATTTGGAGTTTATTTTCTAATTTTAATCTTTCTCCCCAAATTTTTGTTTGGCCTAGACCCCTAACCTTGGATAAAAGGGAAATTTGCATATTCACACTTTGACTTGACTCGCCTTGATTTTGTTAGTCATTTCATTGTTTGGATCTCATTTCCTAATGAAATTAGAGAATTAGGACCCCTTTTCCCTCTTTGGATCCACTTTTCCATTATTGGAAATTCAAACTATCCTATTTTTCTATGTGAAATGATGAAAAAGTGGTATGGTGCTATCATATGGTTTTAGGAAATAGAGAACACCCACTTCTCCAATTTCATTCAAGGATAACCCTTGAGCTCTCAATGCAAAGGAGAAATAGATCTTGCAAGAGGGTTGTCCTAGGGGATGAATGCAAACTAATAAGGGGTTCACCACCAAGCAAGAACTTGGAAATACTAATTCAATGCAAGTTAAAATGTAAGATTTAATGAAAAACCCTAATTCAATGAAAAGATTTACTATATGACCTATAAATGAAAATGAAACAAAACATAAAACTAAAGAATAGAAGATATGCACTTGGAAATCTAGAGATGGTTGAGTGGAGCTCTGAAACACTCGAATTTCTAACTTTTTGACCTATTGGGACTCGTTCACCAATCTGAGTGAATTAGTCCCAGATCTAGATTTATGCACAAGAACTAGGTTTGGGGAAAAGGGTATCTAAATCTGCAAACAGTTCTAGAAAACACCTATAGTGGGACTCATTTTCCACTCCTGGAAAATCAGTCCTGTTTCACTTTTTCGGGAATTTAAAGTTCAGATTTGTGCTCCAATCTTTTTCCTTCCCTTTTAGACTAATTTTTGGCTCAAAATCTAAGAAAATACTTGTAAAATAGAATATAGACTTTATTTTCTTATGGGGGGTTTACCTTGGTCAAACCCCTAGTTTGGTAATTAAATATTGATGTAAATAATGAAATATGCATATGAATAGGAATGTAAACCCTAGCCTTAAGTGTGTCTAAGACTAGAAAATTTTGAACATAATGCAACCCTATTCTAGTGTGTAAGTATGAGATGCATGAATGAGTCACTTAGAGAGATCTCTAATCACCCAAATGAGCCTCAAAAATGATTGTACCTTCCTTAGGCTAAAAGTAGAGTGATAATGGAAGATGAAATCACTTAGGAAACAAGTCCTTAGGCTTGGCTTGATGACTAGTTGCATCTCCCCAACCTAGAATCCCTCATGATTCACCATAGACAACCATGTTCAACCCTTGGAAATTCTAGATCTTGAATGAAAGTAAGCTTGAAGACCTACAAAAACACTTTAATGCTGCTCCAAGACTTGAACTTTGGTTGCTTTTGAAACTTAAATGCTCTTGTGAATGAATGCTTGAAGATTCTTGATTCTTGTCTCTTAAAAATGCTTGCTTAGATTTCTTAGATGAAATAATGATTTAGAAACTTTCTTATATAGGCATTAACACCTTTAATTTATTGTTATTTATATCTTAAAGGCTGACAACAACCAAAAAATTGAATTAAAAAGATGATTTTCCCACTCAAAACTAGAAAATACCTGAAATGGGACTCATTTTCCTAAGGTGGAAAATGGGTCCCACGTAGGGGGACTCATTCACCCAAGGTGGTGAATGAGTCCCACCCTAGCTTTCTGAGGTGGGTTTTCAATATTTTTGTTGTTTTAAATAATTTTGTAGAGTTTTTAGCTGAAATAAGCCTCAAGATTCAAAATAATGGGTCCTAGAGGCCTATTAATGATGATTTAAAGGGGTAGTTAATGCAAAGATACTAAAATAGGTCTAGATTAAATGATAAATTTCCCTATCTCCAAGAAGGGGGTTAATTTGTGTCATTACATCTAGCCCCCACTTTAACACCCATATGAATCTACGTGCATATGTAAGCTAAATGAATCTGAACAATGCACTTTATTTCATAAAAGGATACACATATAAGTTCAATCATAGTAGAGGAGAATGAAGCCCCCATTGTAGGTATCTGTAAAAACACAATGTTATGAACCACATCCTGCAACATGAATTCATTAGTTATCTCAAAAATCCTCTTATCTAACTTCTCATGGAAATCAAATTTGAGGGTAGATGTATGCCCCCTTGATTCCACTTGCTTTGCGAAGGTGAAATCAAGGTAGCAGTCTAACCACATCGAATAAGGTAGGTCATATCATATGGTAATTCCAAGTAGCATACCACATGATTATAGAATTTTGATGATAATGGGAGTGGAATCATAATTCCAACACAACAAATGATGTCAAAAACTGATCTCTCTAGCACTCATTATGTTGATTTGAATGAAAGGGACTTTTAAACCCTATTATAGTAAAAACCCTAATTTTAGATTATATAAGAATAAAAAGTGAAGTGAATTCTAACTATTTTTTCATTTAACTTCTTGTATCTTGAGTGTGGTAAATATTGATTGAATATGTCGAGCCGACAAGACTACGAGCTTGTGAGATTGGATGTCCTGCGAGATCAAGTGACCCGCAACGAGCATTATCATTAGGTGAGTTTATTGTTCTTCCTTAGCTTTGTCCTTACACATTTATTTTATGATTTATATGCATTTATAGGTTAATTTAGGGCCTTTGGAAAAAATGTTCGCAAAGCATCCCTTTTTTTCACAAAGTGTCCCCTTTTTTTGTAAAGTGTCCCTTTTGTTCACAAAGTGTCCAAATTTTTTGCAAAGTGTCCCATTTCTTTGTGAAGTGTCCCAAAAGAGTTCTAAAGTGTCAAAGACCTTTAGGAGAGTACACTAGAACAACCTTAGTACACTTTTTAAATTTCTATGTATAGATTTAAGATTGTAGAATGCTTATAGGATATATTTTTACTTTCGTGTTAGATTCCTACCCCTTTGTGGTAGCGTCTAGGTGGTAGATAGATCAACCACCTCTGAGACCTAGGCCCCACTCTTTCATTAGAGGAGATAGAGATCCTTCAAATCATAGGATTATACTATGTGTATCTCATGCCCCCCATGAGGTACAATGATCCTATGTTGATGGCATTAGTAGAGCGATGGAACACATATACATGCATGTTTCATCTTCCTACCGATGAGATGACCATTATGCTAGAGGACATACATTGCTTACTTCGAGTTATGATTTGGGGTGAGAGAGTACGTTTTCTAGGGGAGTAGTCATTTCAGGAGATGAAATATGACATGTAGTATTGCCTTGGAGGTCTAGTGCATGATGGTATGGTGAGGCCACAGATATATCTAGCGATGTTGTTATACTCATGAGCCCCACTAGTTGCATAGATTATTATGTTCACAGTAGCACTAGTACTCATCCCTAATGTTTGGGAAGCATGCTTAAAGGGAGAACTAATACACATGATTTGGGGGATGGTAAAGCACAAGACCATGTACTACTAGGGGCACAACATCCTAGCACATATGTATTATGATCTTGGATGGTTTACTTTTTGGGAGGTTGATAGCATGGTACACTATACACTGCTACAAGTGTGGTACCTAGATCATATCACATGTACCATACCAACAATATTTCCATGCAAAAAAACCCTAAGATATCCTTGACCCTTCAGCTATCTATTATGGCAGCTATGGTAGTATGGTGACTTACATTTTTGGAGAGTCTAATTTGACCGATGGATGTGGAGGAGATCATTTGGAGACCTTACTTGCTCATTCCATATTGGCTAGATGAGACTCGACATATGAGGAGATTGTAAATGGATAGGTTATTGATAGGTAGACCCAATTACATAGTACAAAATTTCTACTATGATCATTTCATACACTAGTTTAGATAGGTTTAGATAGCACCCAAGGAATGACACATTTTTATAGGAGTTCAGTATGGAGTTCCCGAAGACCCGGTGATTCTAGATGATTCACTACCGATGATGTTGTCTATAGTGAATTTGAGTACTTAGATCATGATATGCCTCTAGTCTTTGATGTTGATGAATCCAATACCATTAATTCCTATGAGGATTGGTGGGCAGTATCATGCCCGACTCCCATATTCTCAATAGGTTAGTTGATAGGTGATGCAAGGCCACTCCCAAATCAAAGAGATGAGGAGGAGGATAGGGCTAAGGAGACACACTACAGGGCTGTATACATATTCATAGATGTGATAGGTGAGTATGATGAGGATGCAGATCCTAACTATGATGGCCATGAGGAGGAGGAAGAGGGGGAGGAGTAGTCAATGAGTGAGGCTAGCGAGGTAGTAGATGAGGATCCAATGGGCCATGAGTGGGGAGAGCCATCTCCCATTCGTGTTACTAGATCACAATCAACAATTGTATTAGGCACTAACACACACAACCATAGAGAGGCTAGCACATATTCCATGCCCCATGCACATGATGAGGCTATCTTCACACAACCTGCCAAAGAGCTAGGTGATGATATTTTATTTATGTATTATTCTTATGCTTTATGTGTTATACTTTAATTTTATGTATACATATATATCATGATGTCTACTGATTATATTTATGGTTTATATCTTGTAGGAGCTATGAGATATCTTTATGATCTCTATCATCAAGTGGCTATAGAGATAGTGCTCCCATCAGTCGA
This sequence comes from Sequoiadendron giganteum, assembly GCA_007115665.2. Lineage (NCBI taxonomy): Eukaryota > Viridiplantae > Streptophyta > Pinopsida > Cupressales > Cupressaceae > Sequoiadendron > Sequoiadendron giganteum. The sequence continues at coordinate 565,845,767 of CM021101.1, read as the reverse complement.
TGAGGATTCCATTGATATAGACTATGTGCCCCCACCCATCGTGGAGTGGGATCTAGAGTTTTTTGGGTCGTACATTAGACTATGGGTAGTGTATGAGAGTCTTAGGAGGTGCATCCACTGAGCCAAGGCTACCAAGGATGTACAGTTGTCTCGAACCCTAGTAGATTTTGAGAGTCTATAGTTAGAGGTAGCCATAATTTAGGTGGAGAGAGCTCAACTAGCAAGGGAGTGTCGAGATTCCCTTGGATAGGTGTAAGGTTTATAGTTTGATTTTAGTGCACTCAATGGCTCGCAATCAATATCATATACCACCGTCTCCTGATGAACCACCTCTAGACAGATGCAAGCACAAGATCTCGAGGGATCTAGTAGTCACACACCTTAGTAGCATTATATATATTGATGACATGTACACAAAACTTTGATATGTATATATATATATGCCTTTGATATTTCATTATTTGTGTTAATGATTTTTTATTGTTAAATGGTAATGTTATTGATTAAATAATCTTTGTAAGATTATTTAATGAATTTCTCCATGATTTAACATGTTTTATGTGATCTAATTAAAACTTATTCTAGTTTCTCTTAGATGAAACATTGTGATTAGTATGTTATGTTAACTAAATGCACCTATTATCTAATTAAAGAACATTAAATGCATATAAGGATCTAATCTAACATAACACACAACATGATCTTGAATAGTATGAGACCTAAAGTAATCATTTAAAATGAATTAAATAATCAATTATTCAAGACACACAAATAATTTTTTGTCAAGAACAAAGCAATGTGATAGCACATAGAATATAAACCACTAACTCTAACGCCATTGCTTTATAATTCACACTATTCAAGTAGATTAGAAATAATACTGGTGTATATGTGTGATATTAACAGGTTCTTTGAGAGGTGTACCATCCATTTTTGTTAGCGTATAAGCTCTAGATCCATAATTTTTCTTGATTATGTAAGGGCCTAACCAATTAGGGATGAAATTTCCTTTTTTTGTTGTGTTAGCATTGAAATTATGCTGAATTTTGCATAGCACGAAATTTCCTTTATTAAAGGAACAAGGGATTACATTATCATTGTAAGTATGCTACATTATTTTAGAATAAGATTGAAGGTGCTCAAGAGTGTTGATGTATTGTTCATCGATCATTTCAAACTGATACAATCATTGTTCTTTATATGTACTGTCATCAAAAAGTCCTTGAAGAGTGATTCTTAAATAAGGGATCTCTAACTCCAAGGGCATTATCACCTTAGTTCCATAGACTAGGTTATAAGGGGTGTGTCTAGCTGATGATCTAACGTTCGTATGATAGGCCCAGAATGCATATGTTAGCCACATATGCCAATCTTTATTATTTTTGTTTATTATTTTCTTTAGGATTTTCTCAAAGGTTCTATTAGTTTATTCAACTTGACCATTAGATTGTGGGTAATAAGGAGTTGAAAAGTGATGTTGTGTGTTAAACATTTATAAGAATTGATTCACATCATTATTATTAAATGGTGTCCCATTATCCGAAACTAAGGTGGAAGAGAGTCTTAAATGGGAAATAATGTGTTCCAATATGAAACAACATATTACATCAGTAGTTGTCGAATGAAGGGGTATTTCTTCCACCCACTTCATGAAATAATCTATTGTAGTGATTGTGAATGTATGTCCAATAGAGGAAGGGGGTGAAATTTCTCAAATGATATCCAAGGCCCACACCAAAAAAGGCCAAATAGGGAATTGCGTGCGAAGCTCAAAATCAAGAGCATGAATTAGTATGCTATGTTCTTGACATTTGTGACATTTATTAACATGTGCAAAGCAGTATTGTTCCATGTTTCTCCAATAATATCCTATATGGATTAGCTTTTGCACTAGTGATCTTCCTCCAAAATGTCCTCCATAGGCACCTGAATGAGCTTCCTCAAGTGCTATAGATATTTCAGATTGTTTAAGGCACCTAAGAAAGAGACATATAATCAACATAATCTTCCAAAATATTATGTATGTAATCATGAAATATCAATTCCATCACTTGTTGATATGTCACACCTACATTCTTTAATCCAAAAGGCATCATTACCCAAAAAAATGTTCCCCAAGCTGTTGTAAATGTTGTCTTATATTGATCATGAGGGTTGATAAATATTTGATTGTACCCAAAAAATCCATCCATGAATGACAAAAAAGCATGTCCCACAGTCGAGTCTATTATCATATCGATATTAGGAAGGGGAAAGTCATCTTTTAAAGATGCTTTATTCAAATCATGAAAGTCCATACACATCCTAATATGATTGCCAGGTTTTGCGACTACGACAATGTTTGAGATCCAAGGAGAATAATCTATAGGTCTTATAAAACTATCTTCAAGGAGATTTTCAATCTCAGCTTTAACTAATAAGGCTATCTTAGGGTTCAAATTTTGAATATTTTTCCTAGCGGGCTTAGCATTTTCAGTAAGGACTATATTGTGTGTTACAATCTTAGGGTCAATTTGGTGCAAGGGCACCATGTCAAGTCATGTAAATATGGAATTAAGTTTGGTTTAAGGTTTTTTGAGTCTTTGGTCATGTAATAAGGTCATAATAGACCATTTTCAATGAATTAGAGTCATATAGGGTTCATTTTGCAAAAAGTTGTCAATACTTCCAAATGTTGTCAATGTGCAAAATTGTAAAAATGCAAAAAAGTGGAAGCCTAACGGTCAAGTAGTTCAAAAGGATATTAGAGTTGGTTGGGTAGGTTTTATTTTGATTTTTAAGGGTTAAATAGGTCTCACAAACTTTGAGACAGTCTTCTGGAAGTGAATTTTGTTGAAAGGTAATAAGAAATCTCCAATTTTCTGTCTATTTCCATTCAATTTTGCTTCTATAGGTTTTTGTACAGACCCGTACTAATTTTTTTTTATCTAAAGTGTTTTTAAGTTGGTAAAGACATGAAATAACTCCATTTTGGCTTTTATTTGAGTCGATTTCATAAATATTTAAGTTTTTTATTGCCATTTTACTGGTAATAGGTTGAAAACCCTATTTTAGAGGGTTTGAAAGTGTAAAAATGATATAAGAGACCATTCCACCAATGAAATGCTCTAAAAATTGGTGGAATGGTGTTAGTTATGGTCCTCTTTCATGTTACTAGGCTTTTTGTTGTGAAGAATGAGGTTTTGGGCTAATATGGCGATGCCCTAGGGTGAATTTTGCATGTTTTCAAGAAAAGGAGATGTGTAGATGCTAGGGTTTGTACAAACACCTTTGGGATTGGTCATGTAATGGTGCTAAAAGATTGCGTAGGTCATATTTGAAGTGTGTGAAGTGTTTTTTGTAGTGTAGGGGCCTGGAGTATGAAGACTCATTAAACCCTCCTTGAACAAGCATAAATAGGCCTAGGTATGGGTTTTGTGATTGGATGAGTTTGTAGGCATTCCATTTGTTAAAGGTTGTTATTTCAGTCCATTTTTAACCTATGAAGAGCATTGGAATAAGTTTTTGTGGATTCGGTGAATAATTTCACCAAGTTGCTTTGGAAAAGTGGTCGAATTGGGCTTAAGGGTAGCGTAGCAGTAGAGGTTTGGGGTTGATGGTCCAAAATGATCCTATGAACTTTTGAGATATGTTGAAGTATGCCAAAAAGGGTATCTGGTATGCCTATCCTTTTGTATTTTTGAGGATTAATTTTCAAAGATATGCTTAAATTCCACTATATGGAATGCTACAAGGGGAATATGAAGGAATAGAGAAATAAGGCCAAGTTAGAGTTTGGAAGGTTGAAGAATTGTTTGAATTTGATTAAATTATGATTTTTGGAGAAAATCCTCCCTGCTCCACATCAATTGGTATGGGTGCATATTTTTTGGTCTTTTGAAGGGGAAAAGATTGAAGTTTGAGTAAAGGAAAGTTGAAAGTTGAAGGACAAGATGCCTCCTAAAGGTAGTGCAGTTCTTGCTAGAGAGATAAAGTTGTTAAAGGAGTCACAAGAAGCAATCTTAGCCATATTTGCAGCATTAGAGACAAAACAAAGAAGAGGAATGGCCACTAAAGAGGAAAGTGGCCAATAGGAAGATGGGCAAAGTGAAAAACCTCGAGGAAGAGTCCAAGATGATGAAGATGAATTCGACCTTGAAGAGAGAATGATGGTGAAGATGTTGAAAGCTGTTAAGGGAGATGCTTCTGATGTGAAAATAGATTTTCCAATGTATAGTGGAAAGTTAGATGCTTAAGAGGCATTGGATTGGATAGATGCACTGGATAATTACTTTGAGTACAAGGAGGTTGTAGAATGACAGAAGGTAAAGTTTTCTAGGAATAAGTTGAAATTTCTTTCTCTTACATGGTGGAATTATGTACAAGAGGAGAAAGTGAAAAAGGTAAAAGAAAAAATAATTTCATGGGATAGGATGGTGTCAAAGATTAAGATTCATTTTTTTCCAAGTGATCATGCAATTAAAAAATTCCAAAAGTTGCAAAGATTAAAGAAGAAGGAAAAGGATGTCATGCCCTACAATGAATAATTTCACAAATTGAGCATTAGAGCTGGTCATGTTGAGGATGAAAATGAGAAGATAGAAAGGTATATGACTAGTTTGAGATTCCAAATTTAGGATGAATTGAGTCTTGCTACTCCTAGGATAGTTGAAGAATGTTTATAGTTTGTTGCTAAGGTAGAAGAGAAGTTAAAAAGAAGGCAAGAAGGACAAGGAAGAGGAAGAGGTAACAATAGTAGAGAAAGAGGTTCCAAGTAGTCATATGAAGACCAAGAAGATGCAAGAAAAAGAAAAGACCAAGTTGTTGATCAAAGAGGTGGCTTTAGAGGATTTAATAGAGGAATATTTGGTGGACAAGGTAGAAGTTCAAGCACATTTTTATGGGAGCTGTTACCATTGCAATTAATTTGGCCATCAAGAATGGAAGTGTCTAGAGAAACAAGCTTCTACTTCAATCGATGGCGATAAGAGATTTCAATTGGCACAAGAGGAATATTGTGAGAGTGTTAACTCTCCTAATCAACTTGTTCCAAAATTTGGAGAATCCTTGATGGTTAGAAGAACATTCCTCAAAGAATCCAAGGAGAAAGAGCCAACACAAAGAAGGATGCTATTCAGGACAACTTGAAAATGCAATGGAAAGGTATGTAAAGTTTTAATAGATTCAGGGATAATGATAACATGGTGTCTATTGAAATGGTTGATAAATTGAATGAGGAAAAGATACCTCATGAAACACCTTATAAAGTGTCTTGGCTAAATGAGAATCAATATTTTTTAGTGAATGAGTAACCTTGGGTTGAGTTTAATATTTGTGGGTATAAGGACAAAATTATTTGTGATGTGTTGCCTATGGATTGTTGCCATTTTTTTCTTGGAAGACCATAGTAGTTTGATAGACATACAATTTATGATGGAAGAAACAATAATTATCAAATTGAAAAGGATGGAAACACTTTCACTTTGACTCCATTACTAGAAGATGATAAAGGATAGGGTAAGGCAGGGAAGGTGATCATGCTAGGTAAGAAAGAGTTTATAAAGATAGAGGAAGACAAGAATATGGAATTTTCGGCCACTTAAAGACTTGAAGATTCCAAGACAACAAATTTGAAGAGTGATTCAATGTTGGGAAGAAAATATGATGAGTTGGTGACAAGAACAGATATAGAGAAGATTAAGGATGAATTGATTTTGAAGATTCATGATGAGTTTGATAAATAGGCTGCTAGAAAGGTAAGTGAAGCTATCCACTAATTGTTTACACAAGAGGTTGATGGTAATTCAAAACTTGGTAAATCTGAGGTTTATGAACTTGGTAAAACAAAGGTTCTAGGGGTAGATAATCTAAGGGAAGAGATGAAAGGTAAAGGTGGAGTGATTCAAGGTGAATGGAAAGGACATGTGGGTAAGTTCAGGCATGCAACAAAGGTAAATAAGAAAGGATCTCATAATAATGATGGAAGAGGTATGTTTGTAGGTGTTCAAGCAGGATTGACATCATTTCCAAATGAAGGGAAAGTCAGAGAACATTCATCAAGTCATCTTGTAGAGATGGATCAAAGTCTAGGTGTCAAAACAATTCAATAGTGAAAACAATGATGCAAATATTTAGTATATGAATCAGTGGAAATGGCTGCTAGATGGAAGGAGATTTTGATATCAAGTATATGAAGTGAGCAATCATGATCTACTGTAATACAGTCCTCAAGGGACTTGAGTTCTTTTTCTGTCTGGGTGTATGGTGCAAGGGCACCATGTCAAGTCATGTAAAAATGGTCTTAAGTTTTGTTTAAGGTGTTTTGATTCTTTGTTAATGTAATAAGATCATAATAGACAATTTTCAATGTATTAGAGTCATATAGGGTTCATTTTGCAAAAGTTTTCAATACTTCCAAATGTTGTCAATGTGCAAAATTACTAAAATGCAAAAAGGTGGATGCCCAACAATCAAGTAGTTCAAAAGGTTGTTAGATTTGGATAGGTTGGTTTGGTTTTGATATGTAAGGGTTAAATAGGCCTCAAAAACTATGAGGCAGTCTTTTGGAAGTGAATTTTGTTGAAAGGCAATAAGAAACCTCAATTTTTTTGTGTGTTTCCATTCAATTTTTTTGCTACAAGCTTCTATATAGACCCGTACTAATTTTTTTTGATGCAAAGTGTTTGGAAGTTAGTAGAGACATGAACTAAATCCATTTTGTCTCTGATTTGAGTTGATTTCATAAATATTTAAGGTTTTTATTGCCATTTTATTGGTAATGGGTTGAAAACCTTGTTTTAGAGGATTTGAAGGTGTAAAAATTCTACAATAAACCATTTCACTAATGAAATTCTCTGAAATTTAGTGGAATGGTGCTAGTTGGGGTCCTCTTTCATGTTAGTAGGTTTTTAGTTGCAAAGAAGGAGGTTTAGGGAAAATATGGTAATGTCCTAGGGTGAATTTTGTATGTTTTCAAGCAAAGGAGAAGTGTAGATGCTAGGTTTTGTACAAAAACCTTTGGAATTGGTCATGTAATAGTGGGAAAAGCTTGTTTAGGTCATATTTGAAGTGTTGGTTTGTAGAGTAGGGGCCTGGAGTATGAAGATTCAATAAACCCTCCTTGAACAAGCATAAATAGGTGTAGGCAAGGGTTTTATGATTGGATTATTTTGTAGGCGTTCCATTTGTAACCCATGAAGAGCTTTGGAATAAGGTTTGGTGGATTGGGTGAAGATTTTCACCAAGTTGCTTTGGAAAAGTGGCCTCATTGGGATTAAGGGAAGCGTAGCAATAGAGGTTTGGGGTTGATGGTCCAAAGTGACCCTATGAACTTTTGAGATATGTTGAAGTATGCCAAAAAGGGTATCTAGAATGTCTAGCCTTTTGTGGGTTTGAGGAGTATTTTGAAAGATATGCTTAAATTCCACTATCTGGAATGCTATAAGGGGAATATGAAGGAATAGAGGAATAAGGCCAAGTTAGAGTTTGGAAGCTTGAAGAATTGTTTGAATTTGATTAAATTGTGATTGTTGGACAAACTCCTCCCTGATCTACATCACAATTCTTGGCATATCTAAATAAGTCCAAGTGAAAATTTTGGGAAAGTCATGAAGTAAAGTTGTATGGTCTTCTTTTTCTTCATCATCAAGGCACTTTCCTATTTTAATCACTTTGTATTCATTGTTGATGTCCATTCGTATGTCCACTGTGTCTCCTAAAGGAAGTACATTTTGTTTCAGAAATTTAGGGTTAGATTCTTCTTTGCTCATTCCAAATTCACTACTTTATTCTTCACCATATTTTTTCTTGGTACTAATCATAGCACATGTAACCCATTTCTTGTTAAGAGGAGTAAATGATTTTTCATAAACTCCTCACTTTCATTTCAAAGCTTCACCATCTTCGAAATACTCCAATGATTCTTCACAATTTATATCAATAAATTATAAATGCTTCAAGAGAATTGTTTTAGGATTACACATTATGGTGTTGATGTTTACCGAGGGTCTCTTTGTTGCTTGTGTAATCTTAGAAGGGCAATATCCCAAACCAATTTTTGTCTCTTGTGTGTTAGGTTCAACAGGAACATGGATTCCTTGTTCTTTCTTTCCACATATTTTTCCACTATAGCCTAATTGCTTCATAAGTTCATAACCTCTCCCATAAAGTCTTTCAATTTCTTTCGGGTTTGGTGGTTGTTGATAATCTATCTCATCAAATTTTGTTGTATAACTTATGTCTTCTTCTAAAGTGGATGAGGTAAATGATTGTGATTGATTTTCTAAATTTTTGTGGACCTTACCATTGGTTGGTTTTTCTTCTCATCTTCTTTATTTGTGATTATGTAATCTCCCATAAATGAGGGTGTGAAATCCAAGGAACCCCAATCATCATCCAATAATTTTGAAACTTTTTCAATCTCTTGTTTTTCCTCTTTCATTGTTTCTATTTTTGATTTTGGAATTAATGTTCTTAGAGGACTTGTCATTCCTTTTTCAACTTGTAAAAAACTCTTAGGCTTGGGGTCTATTTCAACTTGGTATACCTTGTTGTTATAGACATACTTCATGATACGATGAAGGGTCGAAGGCACCACATGCATCTCATGAATCCATGGGCTTCCTAAAATAAGATTGTATGAAATTTCATGAGGCATAACATGAATAGGAGTTTGTAAGGTAGCCTTTCCGACTCTGATAGGTAAAGTAATCGCACTGAGTAGTTTCTTCCCTACATTCTCAAATCCTTAAATCGATAAGGAGTCAGGTGCCATTTTTTATTTATCTATTCCCAATCTATCTAAAAGTTTCGCATTGCATACATTAAGGGCTGAGCCATTATCAACAAGGATCCTTTTGATTCCTATTCTATTGATTTTTTCTATTATCATGAAGGCATCATGCCTCTTCCTCATCTCCAAGGGAGGGAGTTCATGTTGGTGAAAGGTAATCTCTACATTAACTGTATTCATTCCCTGAATTAGAGTTGGAACATCTTTTGCATTCATATTAGGAGGGATCACAACTTGTTGTAAGGTTGTTTGAAACATAGTGTGATAATTAGGGGATTTTTGAATCAAATCCCATAGGGATATTTTTGCAAGAGTATTCTTAAGTTGTTTAAAAAGATCATACTCCTTTCCACTATTCGAAGGGAAACAAGGGGCACTAGAAAAAATGAAATCGGGTAAAGTTAAGGATGTTGATGTTTGCTTTGGTTGCTGATTGTTTCGAGTGTTATATGTGTGAGAAATGGTATTATTATTTGATTGCTGCAAAAAATTGTTTTAAGGTGGGTAATGGGTAAATTCAGGCTTTTTTTGAATTTGCGTTTTGTGTGAAGATGGGTATAGGATAAGTTGAGGTTGTATCTCATTAACATCTCTTTTTTTTGGTTTGTCATGAAAATCTTTAGTGGATGAACTTTGTGAGATGAAATCCTCAATGAATTCATCTAACACGTCAAAGTCATCACGACTAAAAGGCTTGAAGGTTAGCTTAATTTGGAAGAAGAGATTTGACATAGTCAAATAACTATACTTTCTCCAAGTGGCTTAGGTGTTTGGTCTTGTTTTTGGTTTTTTTGTCTGATGTATGCCAAATGTAAACTAATCTAATTGAACTATGAATAAATGTTGAATATGAAAATTTAAAGAATCTAATCCTATCCACAATTGCAATGAATGTAAATTATGCTAATTTTAATGATTTTAATGTAACAAAAAGTATGCAAACTGAAACAAATTTTTTTTAACAACAAACAAAATCTTTAAATAGGGAATTTAACTCTGTAAAATGTAGTTTAAAATTTGCACTGGGACTTATTCACGCAAAGTGGCAATGAGTCCCACCAGGGATTTTTTTCAATATTTTCAGAAATTTTTAATTGATTTTTGTGTTCTTTGTGCTGTATGATCTAGATCTTAAGTGCAAATGCAGATTTTGTATCAATTTTAATGAAATGAGATGCAAAAATGTACGATAAATGATCTTTCACTAATGCAAAATTAGAAACCATAGAATGAAAATTAACCGATGCAAATTGTAATGCAATGTTAATGTAAGCCAAATCTAGGATGATGATGCACTCCAAATCAGAATTTTGAAGTTCTAAATATAGGTTCATTAAAATGAAATGATTAAAAAGTGGTATGGTGCTATCATATGGTTTTAGGACATAGAGCACACCCACTTCTCAAATTTCATTCAAGGATAACCCTTGAGATCTCAATGCAAAGGAGAAAGAGATCTTGTAAGAGGGTTGTCCTAGGGGCTGAATGCAAACTAATAAGGGGTTCACCACCAAGAAAGAACTTGGAAATACTAATACAATGTAAGTTGAAATGTAATATTTAATGCAATGCCCTAATTTAATGAAAAGCTTTACTAAATGACCTATAAATACAAATGAAAAAGAATAAAAAACTACAAAATAGAAGATATGCACACGGAAATCTAGAGATGGCTGAGTGGAGCTTTGAACCAATAGAATTTCTAACTTTTTAACCTACTAGGACCCATTCGCCAATCTGGGTGAATCAGTCCCAAATCATGATTTCTACACACAAACCGGTTTCGAGGAAAAGGGTATCTAAATCTGCAAATAGTTCTAGAAAACACCTATAGTGGGACTCATTCTCCACTCTTGGCGAATTAGTCATGTTCCTCTTTTTGGGGAATTTAAAGTTCAGATCTATGCTCCAATCTTTGTCCTTCCCTTCTAGGATGATTTTTCACTCTGAATCTGAGAAAATACCTACAAAATAAAATATAGACTTGATTTTCTTATGGGAGGTTTTCCTCGATCAAACCACTAGTTTGGAAATTAAACCTTGATGGAAATAATTAAATATGCATATGAATAGGAATGTAATCCCTAGCCTTAAGTGTGTCTAAGACTATGAAATCTGAAACATAATGCAATCCTATTATAATGTGCAAGTATGAGATGCATAAAGGACATATGACAATGAATGAATCACTTAGAGAGATCTTTAATCACCCAAAAGAACCTCAAAAATTCTTGTACCTTCCTAAGTTTGCAATTAGAGTCATAATGGAGGATGGAATCACTTAGGAAAGAAGTCCTTAGGCTTGGCGTGATGGCTAGTTGCATCTCCCCAACCTAGTATCTATTTTGATTCACCATAGAAAACCATGATCAACCCTTGGAAATGCTAGATTTTTAATGAAAGTGAGATTGAAGACCTATAAAAACACTTTAATGCTACTCCAAGAATTCAACTTTGCTTTATTTTGAAACTTAAATGCTCTTGTGAATGAATGCTTGAAAATTCTTGATGCTTGTCTCTTAAAATTGCTCTTGAAAATGTGTTCTTAGATGAAATAATGACTTAGAAACTTTCTTATATAGGGATTAACACCTAATTTACAGTTATTTATCAAAGGCCGACAATAACCAAAAATTGCAATTAAAAAGGTGATTTTCCCACTCAAAACTTTAAAAGACCCCAAATTGGACTCATTTTCCCAAGGTGGCAAATGGGTTCCACCTAGGGGGACTCCTTCGCCCAAGGTGGTGAATGAGTCCCATTGAGGTGGGTTTTTAGGATTTTTGATGTTTTAAATTATTTTGTTGGGTTTTAAGCTTAAATAAGCCTCGAAATCCAAAATAATGGGTCTTAGGGGCATACTAATGATGATTTAAAAGGGTAGTTAATGCAAAGATACTAAAATAGGTCTATATTAAATGATAAATTTCCTTATCTCCAAGAAGGGGGTGAATTCCATCATTACACTATGTTTCATTTTGGTGAACCTGGCCTTGTACAACAATATTTCTAAAAATGAGAGTCCTTTTAGCCAGATCTATGTGTGTGTGAGAATATGTGGACTAACTAATAAGATAAACTAACAAACCAATGAAACATTAAATCAAAGGACACTAATTAAAAAGATAAAACAAACTCTAAATAATAGCAGCTCCTTCAAAAGCATTCCATTGTCTTGTATCTCTAAGGATTCGATGCAAGTTACTAGCTCTCAGTTGGTGTAAGCAACATCTTGTTGGAATGACAACTTAGGAGAACGAGATTTAAGCAACATGTATGTTTATTTCTAAATGATTGAAACTATGATATGAAACTAAGATGCTATTCTATGAACTTGAAATGCTAAAATGTTGATCTGAATACAATTATAATTACTGTGCTAAATTCACAAAATATAGGATCCTTTTCAACTCACAAGAGGGTTGTATTTATAGATTTTTGGAGGCAAGAATCTAGTTGGCAAAAATCAACAGTTGAATTCAAACCTGTCAAGATGAACAGTGAGAGATTGAGAAGTTGAGAGAAAGATGGAAAGTTGAGAGAATAGTGGGAGATGTTTCCTCCCACACAACCTTCTCCATTCAAAAATGAAGGAAAGTTTTCATTTGTGCACTTCATTTATGAGGAGTTAGTTGGTAGTTGAGGGTAAATCCTTAATTAAATAAATGAATTTATTTAATTACATGTGACAATGAATTTAGAAGCTTCCATAATTAAATAATTAATATTTAATTATGTGTGAGAGATGAAAAAAGAAAGTAATTAAATATTTCAAATATTTAATTAAGTGTGAGATGAGGAAAGTTTCTAATTAAATATTTAGAATATTTAATTAAATGTGAAGTGAAAAATTAGAAAGTGTTTAATTAAATATTAGAAATATTTTATTAAATGTGAAGTGAACGATATAAATAAATAATTAAATTTATTTATATGGAGATGAATTTAGAAGATTAATATTTAATTAATTAACAAGCTTGATTTATAATGACCATTTTTAGATCTATAAATTTTGACCCTCTTTGAAGTGATGTGTTTTATGAATTTCTTCAAAGAATTAAAAAGTTTTCCCTTGACGTTGAAAAGTTGATTGATGATGTTATATGCCCCCTCGGGTGATGAGTCAGATAAAGATGATTTTTGGAATTTTTTATTGATTTGATATTTGATTCATCGACCCATAAACATGATTTGATGAAAACCCCTATTGAAAGATTGATATGAAGATGAAGAACTTTGATTTTTCCCTGATTGATGATGCTTTTCGATTGATTCAGCATGTGATAGGGAATTTGTGATGATTGATTGATGATGACTGATAAGAATCATAGTAGGATTGATTAAGTGACCTCATGATGAATGGGCCTCACTGATAGGATAGATTGATAAATTTGTTTTCATGATTGATGAGAAAAAAATAGTAAGATTGATAAATTTTCTTTCATGATTGATGAAAAATAAATAGTAAGATTGATAAATTCATCCTCATGATTGATGAGAAAACAAATAGTAAGTGATTTGATATGATTTGATTGATTTGATAGAAGAGGATTGATGTATAAATTCGATAAAGATGATTGATTGGTTGAATGGTTAAATGGTTGGATCGATTAGATGAGAGGAGAGATGAGGAAGATGATGCAAAATGATGGACAAGAGAGGATGATAAGCGATAGGAGATTGGTAAGAGAAAATGAGAAGAAATAAAGCACAATTGGATTAAAAATAAAAAAACACGATGTTGTCCCAGTCAAACTACAAGCCAAGATGGATTGATGATGATGATGAGAGTGTTGTTGATAAGGGAAGGATACATCCTGAAACAACACAAGGATAGGGAAGGATACATCCCAATGATGATGATGATGATGAGAGTTTTGTTGATAAGGGAAGGATACATCCCGATGATGATGATTATCAAGGCTTGTAGTAAGGCTAGGAACAATTCCAAAGGTATGATTAAATGATTTGTGCTAGATTGAATGGATTGATTAGATGAGATTGGAAGAAATGATTGGATGGATAGAATTAGATGAATTTGGAAGAAGTAATTGTATGGATAGAATTAGATAATGTAGATGAGATGTGATGGATATGATAATGCTCATGCACAAACTAATATGGATGCCATCTATATGAATCATGCAATCCTAGCTATGCAAAATGAACTACACACCGTTGCCATTCTGTAAACCAATTATACGCTTAATTTTCATCATTGATCCTTTTGAAATGTTAAAAGATAGTACAAGCATCAAAGGGGATATTCACACCATTGATGACATAAGTACTGCTTCCATGATGTTTGATATAGCAAGTTAATACAAGAATCAAGGTATAATTGAACCAAGATGACTTGAGTATTGTTTGCATAAACAAACAAAATTTAACCAGTTTCTTATGCAAATTATAAATGTCATCAATGATACGTTGTAGAGCATATCCCATGACAAATTTGCATAGTAATAATGTTTAACTCACTGAAAGAAATCAAAGAAAAATCATATTCCTTCCTTGTGATTCTAGTTCAGTACATCATTGAACCACTTTAGAGATATGATTTCATCAAATGTCAAAAAACCAATTCAACTTATTCTTTAAGTTTTTCATTCATTTTAACTCAGATTAAGATCATCCAGTTTGTTCAGTCTCCTATCTAACAATTGTTTCAACCCAGGCTTGATTGGATATTTGATTGTTGATTTGATATTCGGATAGTTGATGCATGTCACCATTTTTTTGCTCAAAAGCTCAAAATTTGATTTCCCCCAATGAGTTCAGGGTTTTTCCCCTAGTCTAGGGTGAGACATGACCATTTTATTGATGAAAGCATACGATTTATTGATTTTTTATTTTTTTGGATTTTGGAAATAGTTTGATTTTTTGGATTTTGATGTTTTTTTTATTTTTTTGGGGATTTTGATGTTTTTTTTTTTTGATATTTTGGGATTTTGCAAGGACATTTAAGATGGAATGGGATGGCCAATTGAAGAAAAAAGATGCCCCACAATATAACAGAAGATGCATGATGAAATATATGGTATGGAAGATTTGAAAGATGTGAATAGGATAAGATGCATGATTTTCAAGAAGATCCTTAACCTTATCAAGATCAAAGGTGAAAATGAGGATAATGACCATGAATGATAAGAGGAAAATGGAAGATAATATATGGATAGGGATATGGATATGAAAGATAATATTTTCATGATAGGGGGATGGAGGAAGGATTTAAGCATCAATTTTCATGACTAATATCCCTTGAATATGCACTCTAATAGACCATGGGAATGGGAATTAGACTTATAAATGTTGGCATGATAGTAGAAGCTAAAGGCCTTATGCAAAGCTTTGAATTAAAGGAGGAGAATGGGGATCGGATGTTGGATAATGGATAGGAGGTTGGAAGGCTTGGTGATAGATAGATGGAAAGGATGGCAAGATTAAAATTGGCACACACCTTGAAGGGTGATGGAGTGATGGAGGAAAAGCTGATTCAAAAGGTGATATTTTTTTAGATGGGAGACGGGGAGAAGCTTTCAGATTAGCAAACATGGATGCCAATTTTGATTTTATTGCTTCTATGAGACTTTTAGGAATCCACATGACTTTTGATTTTGATACTTTCTTTATAGGCCTTTGTGGCCTTTGAGTTTTTTCTCTTTGATTTATAGACCTTTGTCGTATTTGAAATTTTTATTTTGACTTGATGGGCCTTTGTGGCCTTTTGAATTTTTCTTTTGATTTTTAGATCAAATTTTATTTTATTTTTGCATGACTCTTTGAGGAGACATGTTGATCCTTTGATACATGTGGATATTTATATTGAAGCTTATTATATTTGACACCCAAATTACTTCCAAGAGAAAAGGGAGGAGTGTATTGAGATGAATGATATGGAGGTATGATGGATGAGTTAATGTAGGAAGAATTTTGAAAGTGGATCAAGGATGTATGCCTTTGTTGTTCTTGAAGAATAGGAGATGGAGAAATGTGGGACCCTAATATGGATGGAAGGGTTTATTAGGTAGGGTTGGGATGATAAGGACCAAGGATAGATGGAAGGTATGATGAACTAGGATAAGGACCCAGGATAGCTGGAGAGTTTGGTGGACTAGGATAAGGGCCTAGGATGGATGGAGATTTAGATGGACTAGGATACGTATGTTGAGCACGAGGTGTATAACCAAGGCCATGACACTATGGATGTGCTTGGATAGAAAGGGAATCTAGGATACCTTGTTCATGAAGGTCTAAGCATTTTCGATTTTTAGTTCATAATTTTGAACATTCCTTTAGCAATGGGATATGTATTGTTTGTGAAACAAGATGCAAGTCCATTTTGGGTAGAATATGATATGGATGAAAGGATAGGTGTTAGAAATAAACTGGAGTGGATAAAGGTTGAGGATCCCAATTTATAGGTGAAAAGTTCATGGATAGCTTGAATAGGTGTGATAGGCTCTCGACATGGGGATGATGGAGGATTTTGATCAGGAGGAGAATTAGGAAGGGTGATAGGATCTTGACATGAGGATAATAGGATACTTTGATCTTGACTAGGAAAAGAAAATTTAGATGGAGTAGCTTGATCATCAAATGGAAGGGAATCATAAGATAGGATGGAAGAATCGTCATGCTCTTAGGATGTGATTGAGTCATGAGAGGGTATGGATCCATAAGATGGGGTGGAGGGAGGACTTGCAAGAATATTTTTTCTTGAGATGGAAGAGGATTATCATGGGTGAATAATGAAAGGAGGGGATCATCATATGGTTCTTGAGAGATGGGATCTTGATCAAATATTGGAAGGGTTTGTAGAATTTTGGTATCTTGGGATGGAGTGGAAAGAATGTTTTAATCAAGATGTGTAGATTGAAATGTATCATTGTATGTAAAGGATATGATAGGAGAAGGTGATTGAATGGACTCATTATCTTGGGTGAAAGAATCGTGAGGTTCATTTTGAATTATGGGGGATGAAGATAAATGCATGACATGACAAGATTGGTCAATGTTATTTGATGGCTTAGATTTGGACTTCTTATTTAACATTTAAAAAAATTCAGAAACATTGAATTTGGTTGATGTTGTTTTTGGAGGAGAAGAGGTCATGTTCATATTTCTTTCAAAGGACTTGTTAGTTGTTCCCCCTTGTATTTCCTTGATTTTCCTTTGGAGTTCTCTTATTTGTTGGGTAAGAGTACTAAGATAATTTAAGGGAGTTTCAATATTTTCAGGATCTTCTTTAATTTTCTCCATATCATAGTCAAAGGGAAATTTAGTACCTTGATTTGCTAATTAAAGAAAGTATCCTTATTTATTATTCTCTAAAATATTTTCCATAGCTAAGAGAAATTGTGGATCTTTTTCAACTTCCTGAATCATTTCATCGGTTATTTCATCATTTGAAATATTCCCAGTACAAAACCTATAAAGAGGATTTCCTTCCCTATCACCCATGTTGTTGGAAACAGGAATATTCTTGTATCAAATTTTGACTAACTTTGATCACCAAATGAAAGAGTGCAATTTTGTTTGATATCTTAGTCCAAATAGAATGAAAATTCTATTCATATGACTAAAGAAATTTTTAATAGTTAGCTTGTGATTCCCTTGTTGAAATGATGATGATCCTGTTATGGGAATTAAACTAAAACTAAAAAATGAAGATGATTGCACTTTGTGAGGTTTGATCGTAGTTTTGTAAAAATAAGTATTTTTGATCAATTCCTAATGTTCCTAAGCTCTTTATTGTAGAACATGATTGGGACAAGTAGAGTACACAATTGTTGGTTGGGGAATGAAAGAGTAATGAATAGGCTGACTGTCATTATGCCTTTGAGAAAGAGCTCTTCTTTGAAAGAAAGCTTGTGAATATAATGGTTCTAAAGAAAAATCATTAGTAAAACCTCTAACAAAGTCATGATATGGATGAATAAAGGTTATGTGCTCAAGAAAAACCTTTTGAAATTGGTATAAAAATTTCCTCTTTTTGAATAACTTCTTATAATTGAGAAATTTCTTTGGCTTCTTAATCTTCTTCTCTAGGGAATTCCTGGAAAAAGTTGCAGACTTCAAGACCCTGAGCATAGAAAAAGACTAGATTGAGATGGCAGATTTTTGGGTGTCAAAAAACTACCCAGGTTCAGAATATAGATGCGCTAAAATTTTCAGAAGATGTGCTAGAATATCCGACCTATGCACTGGACTGTTACACATATTTGCTAAAATAGAGAATGAATGCGCTGAAATAGAGCACATATGTGCTAACACAGAGCATGAATGCACCGAAACAAAGCATGAATGTGCTAAGAAAGAGCATAGATGTGCCGAAATAGAGCACAGATATGCTGAAACAGAGTACAAAAGCACCAAAACCAAGCACAAATGCGCCAAAACATAGCACAAATGCACCAAAATAGAGCACAAATGTGCTAAACTATCCAATTACTACACTGAGACAAACATGTTTTGACAGTTTGATGTTTTGGATGATCTTTATCTCATTAAATTTGGAAAAACATGGTATATAGTGAAAAATAGTTGTTTTCAAATCCTAAAATCTAAACAAAGAGTGTATGTTCTTGATATTTTCACAGGTATGGAACAAAATAGGCACTTCAAACAAACTCACTCTTAGTTTTCAAAAAGGTCATAATAGAAACCATAGCCCACATCTTAAAATTGTGTCGACTCACATAGCCGTGTCACCCCCTAAAGGGCGCTCGCATTTTTGCCCTTTCCTGGTGTGTACTCAAGGTTAGATTTCTCGATCCCTTGAGCAAACAATCCGTGGCAATTATATCATGAGTGTCTTGAGGAAACATTCTTCCCTCCCCTTGCACTATGATTTTTATGATGTTTTGATACTTATACAGTTGGCTTTCTACACTATGGTTTGTAGTAAAGGTATCTGTTCAATGTTTCAATAGATAAACTCCCTAAGAAGACCTCCCAATCTTTAGAACAAATATTTTGGGGATGGTTATCTTCCTCACTTTCGTTGAATATGGGTCTCCCCAAAATTCATTTTTGATTAGAGTGGGTTGGAAAACCTGGCTTTGGTTGTTCCCACTTAGGTCGTTCCCATAGGGTGAGTACTTTTTCCCACTATGGCAGGCCTTCTAAAGAATGTAATAAATCATGAATTGCATAAAATGAAAAAGGTAAGTCTAGTGTTTTGGTCACCCAGTAAAGGGGAGAGCATAAAGCTATTAGCCAACAATCACAACAAACAAATGGTTCAATTTTAAATCCAAATGACAATTTCTACACTAAGTGAAGATGTTACTCCACAACAAACATTGGATTCATTTTAACCAAGCAAAAATAACGTAAAGCAAAAATAATGTTTGGTGACTATCCTAGGATTGGTTAATTCCATATTTAGGTGACTATTCTAGGATTGCTTATTTTTATTTTTTTTACTTAATGCAGAAAAGAAAAATGTTTGTCTATGGATGGTGTCAGAATTAGGATTTATTATTACACCCCCTGTATTGACTAAGAGAACTGGAAAATGCGCTAAAATAACTAGAAAATGCACTAAAACAAGCCATCGATGCGCTAAGATAGTCCTCGTATGTACCAAAATACAGCTCATATGCGCTAAACCATGGCTTGTATGCACTAAACTGAAGCTCTAGTTCATCACTTGTTAGAAACTATGAAATAAAAAAATAAAAATGGGTGAAAGCCCCACAGTGGGTACCAAAAATGTGTGTGATAATATGTGGACTAATTAATAAGATAAACTAACACACCAATGAAACTTAAAATCAAAGGAAACTAAAAAAAGAGATAAAACAAAATCTAAATAACAACAGATCCTTCAAAAGCATTTCATTGTCCTCTATCTCCAAGGATTCAATGAAAGTTACTGGATCTCAATTGGTGTAAGCAGTAGTTTGTTGGAATGACAACTTAGGAGAACGAGATTTAAGCAAGATGTATTTTTATTGCTAAATGATTGAAACTATGATATGAAACTAAGATGCTATGCTATGAACATGAAATGCTAAAATGTTGATTTGAATGAAATTATAATAATTGCGCTAAATTCAGAAAATCTAGGATCCTTTTCAACTCACAAGAGGGTTGTATTTATAGAATTTTGGAGGCAAGAATCTAGTTGACAAAAATCAATAGTTGAATTCAAACCTGTCAAGATGAACGGTGAGAGAATGAGAAGTTCAAAGAAAGATGGAAAGTTGAGAGAATAATGAGAGAGGTTTCCTCCTACACAACCTTCTCCATTCAAAAATTAAGGAAAGTTGCCATTTGTGCACTTCATTTATGAGGAGTGAGTTGGTAGTTGAGGATAAATCCTTAATTAAATATATGAATTTATTTAATTACATGTGACAATGAATTTAGAAGCTTCCATGATTAAATAGTTAATATTTAATTATGTGTGAGAGATGAAAAAGGAAAGTAATTAAATATTTAAAATATTTAATTAAGTGTGAGATGAGGAAAGTTTCTAATTAAGAATATTTAATTAAATGTGAAGTGAACGATATAAATAAATAATTAAATTTATTTGTATGTAGATGACTTTAGAAGATTAATTAAATCAGTCATATTTAATTAATTAAGAAGCTTGATTTATAATGATAATTTTTAGATGTAAACACTATTTTTTGCAATAGATTGCATTATTTTTATGTTAGTTCCATTAAATTTTGGGTTCTTTAAATC
This sequence comes from Sequoiadendron giganteum, assembly GCA_007115665.2. Taxonomy (NCBI): domain Eukaryota; kingdom Viridiplantae; phylum Streptophyta; class Pinopsida; order Cupressales; family Cupressaceae; genus Sequoiadendron; species Sequoiadendron giganteum. The sequence goes on along the minus strand of CM021101.1, from coordinate 565,825,294 downwards.
TTTCACTAGCTTGCATTGCATACACGCTCGTGTCTTCTACTTTAAAATGGATTTATCACAAAAATGGTGTTAACAATCACTTTAAAGTGGGGGCATACATCGAAGCTCATGTTTCTTTGTGTGATTTTCTTTATTCTTGTGATGTGTCATTTTCTTGGTGGCGTCATTGGGTTTGATGTCCTTTGAGAGTGTGATATTTCTTAGCATATGACTTTCCTCTTAGTGGTGATGCTACGCGTTACACTCCATAAGTTATGAAAATTTTATCTTGGACTTTTCCTCTCTTGGAGAAATTAAGCATGATGATCCCTAAGAAGAAGACTGTTGTGCCTATAGCACACACACCTCATTTGGACTAGGGGCCCCCTCCTTTTTTTTTCTTTCACTAAGTCACTTCGCTTTTGACTCATTTTGTGTTCCCATATTTCTAAGCTTAAATTGCTCACATGCTTTAAAGTCATCAAATTACCCTTGACCAAAGTCACCTACCCAAACTTCACCAAGTCTTTGGTACTTGCAGGTTTCCTCTTTCCTTTCAAAATCACATGCATTGAATTCACTCAACCCACAGCTATAGGTCACCTTATGCGGATTGCCATATTAATTTCGTCGCTAAGTAGTGGACAACTCTTAGCAACTGCCCACACAATAGGTCTCACATCCTCCTTCGCCATCTGATTGCTTACCGATTGTCCAACAGGGTATGGGTTTTCTCATCTCACCTACCCAATTGGCATTGCACTGAGGAGTTAATGCACACATTAATGGTTGAATTGCTTATAAATATGTTGCTCCCTAGCTGTCATTTTCACCCTTCATCTTTGAACTTCAAAGAGAAGGAGAGACTCTTGTGCACATCAGGTTCTTTGAAGGATTCAAACTAGACTTGCCTCCATTTTTTGTGTGATATTAAGTTATGAGCCTGCATATTTTTTTCCTTTCCTATGTATTTTAATTTGTTGAAATAATCATGCGGTTAGGGTTTTATGGTTGTTTGAAAACTTTCAGGGTTAAACCTTGATCTATCTGAGCGGTGTCATCAAAACCTCTGCAATCATTATCCCTGTACTTGTGATTTTCCCAACATTATGAAAATCCTCATAACCACTCAAAATCCAGCATCTACACTCACATGAAACCTAGTTTTGCCCTTAGAATTCCTTGAATGATGGAAGAACTAGTGCAACCCACCCCATAAGCCCTATTATCCACACTTTTATCAATGCTCGAAATGCTAGAAAATAAAAAATTACTAAGTTAGTATTGCTTTGTAAAATTTCCCATGTGGGACTCCACCTGTAGGCCACTCCCACCTCATTGTCATTTCTCAAACAACAAAGACCTAATGTCATTCCATCATGCAGGCATCGTGGTCATCATCTCCCTGAGTTAAAACTTTGATTGCATCATCAAAATCCTAAGTACAAAACCCTCCTATGGGCCAAGGTATGTAGACTGCCATCTCAGCGAGGCAGTCACCTTGTTGCCTTTGGTTAGCTGAAAAACATCAGCTTCCCTCAACATTGCGGGTCTCGGTTGCTATGCTTCCTCAAAAAAAAATCCTAAGATTTTTAGCAATAATATTTAATGCAGAGGACCCTTGCGGGTCCACACTTGCAGGTGTTCATCCACGGGATATTGTCACCCAAAGGTCATTCCTTAATGGAAATCTGCTCACACCCTTCCACTATATGTGTTCCATTGGTAGGATTTCCTCCATTCTAAGCTTCAAAATTTTCCAACACAAAACCCTAGTCTGAGTAGTCTCTTTGGGCCCGCCTATGCAAACCGTCATCTATGATCCTCCATCCCATATAGCTGCTCCTTAGTGCTATGAACTAGCAATGGCCCACCATATGACTTGCACACCCGCAAGACCAAATTTGAAGATTGATTTCAAGGCATGATTGATAATATTAATGGTATCTATGGGTTCCCGAAAGCGAAGCTTCGCAAGCGGGATTCCTTCTATCCAGTTATGATCTTTAATGGCTAAAATTTGAGGGATTCCACCTCACGACATCCACATCCTTCAAACCCGCAATGGTACAAAAGCCTAATCTCGTAGCTTTAAGTTCCTTAAAACTAAATTTTGCACATGCCCAACCTCTTCGCAAGGGATTTTCCTATAAATAATTTCATGCAGAAACTTCCATGTGGGTGGCCTTCTACAAACTTCCCCTTTCCCTAAACCATTCTTTAATGACTTCCATTATAACGGCTTCCACCTAGGGGAAACCCACATTCCTAGGCCCACACCCTTGCAAATTTCCCCAAAAAATCCAAAAAGGTGAACAATGATGAATATTATGATCTTTCGAGGGTATATGAATGCATCTAACATTGAATTTGTAGTATTTAACTAACATTTCCCTCTTAATCTATCAATTCACTTACTGCACTCTTTCTGTGTAGGATTTATGGAATCTACTGGGGCACCATTCGGGAAGCCAGCAGGAAAAGAGGACAAAGGAAAGAAGCCTGCAAGAACCCCAAGGGGAAAAGAAGAAAAAGAATAGATTAAGTATCAGATCCATAGGCTGGAGTGCACCTCCAGGCTTGCATCCAACTGGGACATGATCTTCGAAATTGACCTAGGGCATGCTAATATAGATGAGTTCAGAAAGAGGGTTATGGTCAGGCCCACTATGAAGGAGGACTGAAAAATAAAAGAAATTGATCTTGCAAAGGTAGCTCGTTTCCACCTGCATTGATTCCTCCAAAGCTATTAATGCCTGCTGAGAGTGCTACCATGGTAGCAACAAGAAAATAATTTCCAAGGATGGAAGAGTGCTAGCAGACCTGTCTACCAAGTCTATCGGTAGGACATTTGGTATTCAAATTTTTTATGTAATGAAAGAAGTGGAAAAGGAATACACCCAAAAAATGTGGAAGCATGACCCTATAGGGTGCAGGACAAAAAAAACTAAGTATGGTTACAAGATAAGAGGTTTAGTGCTAGCAAGATACCCTAAACAATTTATAAAATTGATTTGTTCGAAGAGTATTAAGACTTGGTTAAGCTCTTGAGTAGGGTGATGGGTCTACCCATTGCCACCTTTTTTGACGACTGGATGTTTTATTTTATGGAAGAGATCCTCTAAGTAGATGCCAAGTTATACTAGGTTAAGATAATAATTAACAATTCGCACCATCAGCTCATCCTGCTCAAGAAGACCTCCAAATTCTATATGATTTTGTATCTAGTCTACCTTCTAGCAGTCAAGTTCCTGTATAAAGGAGTATAATGTGTTGGGACATTAGGAACCAAGAAGGGAGAACTTAAAGTATACGACTACCACCTTGAGTTGCAATACAAAAATTTCAAGGAGTACAGAAGAGGAAATGATTCCTTCTTCAAGCATATTATTAGATTCACAGGGGGAGACCTTGAAAGAAGAGTAACACACAGTGCTAAGGCAGTAATCAAGTGTTTTGAATATCTATTCATCCAATTCCCATAGTTCACCTACATTAGATTAGAAGGGTTCTTAGGAAGACCCTACAGATTTTTGCGCTACCCAAATGACTGGATTATCCTATTGGATCTCACCTGACAACTATAGATTTCCCAAACATTGGTAAGTGACAAGCACTAGGAAGGGGTCCCATATCCCCTCACACTCGGGCAAGGAATGTACTCTTTCCCAACCACCTTGTGTGTTGAATACTTAGAGAAGGAACTAGAAGAATATAGTCTGGAATTGCACACAGACTGAGGAAGAGTGGATCCTCATGGATAATTGAAGAACTAGGTTAGGAGATAACACGCCCACTGACCTCACATCAAAGACTTCTAGGAAAAATGTGAAGATGACAAGGAGGTTTAGATGTGACATTATATTAGAATGACCGCTCAATTTGCAAAGTTTATTAATTTATTTCCTGTGCCTAACCAGATTGTCGAGGAGGATATTATTCTGGATGAGAGATACAATGCTTTGGTTGATATTGCATTGCCAATCATTGATTGGACTGAAGAACAGGTCATAGACCTATAAATTTTCACTCACCCTATTGAACAAAGAACCTGACAATGGGTTGATAAGAAAATAAATCAACTAAAATAACAAGGTGTAGAGCTCAAATATGGGGAGCTTGAGGATGATGTTGAAAGTGAGAGTGACAACGGTGCTATTGCAAGTTCATCGGGTGAAGATCCCAAATCCTTGCCTATCACTCAATCCAAGAAGAGGAAGGATGCACCTAAGAGCAAGCCTAAACACAAGGTGTACTCAATAATCAAAGAGGGCAAGAAGAATAGGAACATTCGATCTTGAGATTCCCACTATCCAAGAGGAAGTGCAACAACATGAGGAGGAGAAAGAAGCTGGGAAACCCTGCTCACCACCACCCACCATTTCCACTCTCACTACTAATACTAACACTACTCCACCACCTTCAATTTCCAAATATTTTCCCATCTCATCACCACCCGCAATGGACATCTCTGTCAACCTCACCTCCACCTCACCAACTGCTCCAGTGATGGTATTGGATTCTTCCTCTTCCACAACTTCATCATTGTCTCCATCCTCACTCCCACCTTCACTACCTACCCTCTCCACTTTTCCCCCTTTCCTACTAATGACCACCATGGTACCACCAACGTTTCCCAAAGCCTTTGTGGCTTATATGAAAAATGTGCCAATTGAGATTTCTAGGGTGATCCTTAACCCCAAGGTACAAGAATTAATGGCCAAAATTGTTGCCTCTTTGCCTCTCCCTCCACCTCTAATTGAACCACCAAATATGGAAACAACAATGCAAATTTAAGGAAAAATGGAGAGGCATAGTGCGGAGCAAACAAATGAAACTATGAGGGATGTTTCTAAAGAATTGAAAGACTTTGATATGTAGGATTATTTTGAGCAACCTGAATGTAGGGTTGAGTCTAATATGAAAAGGTAGCTTCTGATGACAAGGGGCAACAAGCATCTAAAGGTGATGGTGATGCAGTAGCATCCTTGTCTCTTGGAAATATTTTATCAATAAAAAATACCTTCATTCAGTTTTGTTCTTGTTTATGTTCTTGTTCTAGTTCGATTTGGTAGATCTGGTGTTTCTTCATGTTTTCTTGCTAGATTGTGGGTACCTAGGATTTCATTGTGGACATGCTCAATTTTCATTTTCCAAGTTTTCATCTCATTTGGAAAAAAATTCAGAAATTTTTTTCTTTTGGCATACGTGACAATTTTGAGGCTGGCCCAAGAATAACTTCAAAACCTAATGGCTAGTTGGATTGATCGCAGACCTTTCCCGTAACTTGCAGATCCTCACAGTGTGTTTAGATTTGTTCCATGAAGTGTCCCCAACCTTACACTTAGGTCCACACTTCATCATACACATCTACCATGGATGAATTTCAGATTTGAGGCTGACCTGTTCTTGCACATGTTACATTTTCTTCATTGGATATTGTAATGATCTTTAGCTGATGCAGATGTTTCTAGATTTGTGGATATGATATAAAGCTATTATTGAATAATTAGTAGGGGGTAGATATTATTATGAGGGACATGTTTTATATTAGACCCAATCTATAGGATTTTGCTCGTATGTATGAGCATTGTATTTTGAGCATGTTGTAATCAAGCCTATGTATCGAATTTGTAAGCCTGGATGTGGCCGACTATATGTAATCAATATTTCAGATAATGAGAATATTTGTACCTACATTTTCCTCCATAAATTGTGTTGATTATGTTGTGTTACTCTTGTTTCATGGTTTAGACTATTCTCTTTGAGGACTTTCCTTACCATGACTGCACCAATTGGTATCAGAGTGAGGTTCATTCCTAGTTTGATCGTCAGAAGTCAGTCTCATTGAAGATTTATTGTAGATTGGTGGATTCAAGATCCAACCTACAATTGTAGAGGATTTGTGTGTATATGGAAAGAAGATGAAATAGTAGAGGAAATGGAGCATGTGGAAATGCAGACCTTGTTGTAATGGAAATGCTGAGAGGAATTGCTGCTAGATTAGAAGAGGTTGAAACGGCCCAGAGAAGAGGTCGACCAATTGATGATGTAAGTGATGAGAAAGAAGTTGCAAGAGAAGAGCAACCTTACCTTGATCATGGAGAAGAGAGGTTCATATGAGCCCTAACTAGAGTAAACACTAAGCCACATTTCAATCCACTAGACTATAATGGTAAGTTGGATTCAGAAAAATTGTTGGATTGGATAACAAAAATGGAGAAATATTTTGATTTTGAAGGTACCCCAGATGATAAGAAGGTGAAATTTGCTTCTAAAAAATTGAGAGGACATGCATCCCTTTGGTGGGAACATTTGTAGAAAGATAAACAAAGGAAAGGAAAGGATAAGATAAGATCATAGGATCAGATGGTGAATAAATTGAAGAAATTTTTTATGCCTACAGATTATTGGATTAGTTTGTTCAAGATATTGTAGAACTTGAAGCAAAAAGAATCGAGTGTGACAGAGTATATTGAGGAGTTCTATAAGTTGAATATCAGATCTGGACATTTAGAAGATGAGATTGAACAAGTATCTAGATATGTGAATGGTTTGAGGTCATCTATTCTAGATGAGATCAGTTTTATTAAGTAGTTGAGTGTGGAAGAGGCATATCAATGTGCCTTGAAAGCAAAGGAGAAGTTGAATAAAAGACATGAAAAAAGATAGAGAGGAAGAGGTGGAAGATTTCAGAGAGAGAATATTTACTAGAGGAGGAAGAGGAACCTTTGTAGATCAGAATAAGGAGGTCAATAAGAGTGAAAATTCATACCGAAGATATTATGGAAACTCTTAAGGAAGAGGAGGATATGGTGGCTACAAAAATGAAGGGTATACAAAAGATGACAAAGGACAAGATAAAAGAGTATTCTGGGGAACATGTTTTAAATGTGATGGAGAAGGACATAGAGCCTTTGAATGCAAACAAGGAGAGTCAAGAAGAAAGACTGAGAACAATAGAAGAAAAACACTTTTTGAGGAGGATCATGCTAGATCATCTATTCAACTGGAAGAAGGAGAGGTATTGGTGAGTATGATAGTATTGTGTCAAAGTGAATTGGAGAAAGAACTATTGCAAAGAAAGAATTTGTTCAAGATTAGACATAAGGTAGTTGGTAAATGTTGCAAAGTGATCATTAATAGAGGAAGTTCAGAGAACTTGGCTTTTGAAGAAATGGTAACCAAATTGAAGCTAGAAACGTTGGAATATGCTAAACCCTTTCAGATAGCATGGATTCAAGATGAGCATAAAATACTAGTAGGTGAACAATGTTTGGTGAAATTGAAGATAGGAAACTACCATAACAAAGTTTTGTGTGATATTATGCCCATCATTATATGACATATCTTGTTTGGAAGGCCTTGGTAGTATGATTGACAAGGTATTCATGATGGAAAGAATAACATATACACCATTGTTGCTAATGGGATGAAGAGACTTTATTACCCTTGGAAGATGTTCCTAAGGTTGAGATTTGCATGAATACTAGAATCTATTTGGTTGATGGAAGAATATTTATAGATGGACTAAGACATGATAACTTGTGCTATGCATTGGTGCCTAAGAAAGTTGAAGACTTGCAACATGTAGAAGGACAAGTAGAAGAGATAAGAGAGTTGCTGACAAAATAGAGGATATCATTTCAGATAATGTACCTAATGGATTACCACATGTGAGGAGTGTTAGTAATTGCATGGATCTAATTACTAGAGCTAGTTTTCCTAAAAAAGAAACACACCGTATGACACCGGTAGAGAATGAAGAATTGAATAGACATGTCCCAAAGTTGTTGATTAAAGGTTTGATCTGAGAAAGCTTAATTCCTTTCATAGTACCTATTGTGCTTGCAACTAAGAAAGATGGAGAATGGATAATTTGTACTGACACTAGAGCCATAAAAAAGATCATGGTGAATTATAGATTTACTTTGCCTCACATGGATGACATTACGAATTGTTTGAGTGGAGCTAAATAATTTACAAATATAGACTTGAAGAGTGGATATCAACATATCAGAATTAGAGAAGGAGATGAGTGGAAAACAACATTCAAGAAAAATGAAAGATTGTATGAGTGGTTGGTGATGCCTTTTGGGTTGAAAAATGCACCGAGTACTTTCATGAGGTATTCAAGAAATTCATGGGTAAAATTTTTATTGTATATTTGGATCACATTTTGATTTTTAGTAAGACTGAAGAAGGATATTTGTGGTTCATAAGACAAGTTTTGTAGAGGCTGAAAGAAGAACAATTGTTGATAACCTAAAGAACTGCAGTTTCATGAAGGAGGAATTGGTACATCTAGGATTTGAGATATTAGTGGATGGATTGAAGATGGATCCTAAGAAAGTGAGAGCTATTGTTGAATGGCCTATACCTGAAAGAATTGGAGAGGTAATATAATTTCATGGATTAGCTAGTTTCTACCAGAAGTTCATTAGGAATTTTAGTTCTATTTGTAACCCGATGACAAAGATGATGAGAGGAGACATGAAGGATTTTAGATGGACATCTGGAGTAGACCAAAATTTTGAATCGTTGAAGCAAAAGGTGACTAAGCAGCCCGTGTTGGCTTTTCCATATTTTGATAAGGTATTTCAAGTAGATTGTGATGCAAGTGTAAGTGCAATTGGAACAGTGTTAAGTCAAGAAGGAAGACTAGTAGCCTATTTTAGTGAGAAGTTGAATGATACAAGGAGAAGCTATTCAGTATATGATCAGGAGTTTTATTCCATAGTTCAAGCTTTGAAAAAGTGGAGACATTACTTTTTATCTAAGGAGTTTGTGTTGTATACAGATCATCAAGCTCTACAGTATTTGAACAGTCAAGGTAAGTTGAATCAGAAACAAATGAAATGGGTAGAGTTATTATAGAGTCACACTTTTGTCTTGAAACATAGAAGTGGAAAGTCAAATAAAGTTGTTTATGCTTTTAGTAGGAGAAGGAATTTAGTGGGATAGATGAGAGTGGAGGTATTAGGCTTTGACAAATTGAGGAACTTGTATAAGGAAGACCCGGACTTTCCAAAACCTTGGAGAGCATGTAGAGAACCAATCCCAAAGGATAGAAGTCAATGGTTGGATTATTTCATCCAAGAGGACATGTTGTTTAGAGGAAACCAGTTGTCTATACCCCAAAGTTCAATGAGGGATAACTTGGTAAAAGAGAAACATAGTGGAGGATTTGTAGGACATTTAGAATTGACAAGACAATAGCATTGGTGAGGGAGAAATACTTTTGGCCACAAATTCATAAGGATTTAAGGAGATTTGTGTAGAGTTGCAAATTTTGTCAAGTTGCAAAAGGGAGTAGTCAAAATGTTGGATTGTATAAGCCACTAATGGTACGAGAAGGACCTTGGGAGGATATCGGTATAGATTTCATTCTTGGTTTGCCTAAGAAACAAAGAGGTAATGATTCTGAATTTGTAGTAGTGGATAGATTTTCTAAGATGTCACATTTCATACCATGTAAGAAGAAAAAGGATGTAGTACATGTAGTAGATTTTTTCTTTAGAGAAGTGGTCAGATTGCATGGATTACCTAGGAGTATTGTTTCAGACAAAGATACAAAGTTTTTTGGCTATTTTTAGAGGAAACTTTGGAAGAAGTTTAAAATACATTAGAAGTTAAGTTCTTCTTTTCACCCATAGATAGATGGATAGACAGAGGTAGTGAACCAAAGTTTTGGAAATTTTCTAAGATGTTTGGTTGGAGAGAAGGCTGGAAGTTGGGATCTAGTCCTAGCACAAGCATATTTTTCCTACAATAATTTAGTGAACAGGAGTACTGGAAAGACCTCTTTTGAAATTATTTCAGAAGTTAATCCTAGAGCTATATCAGAGCTAAGAGACATTAGTAAGGAATATAAGAGGAGTGTAGAATTAGAAGAATTCGTAGAACATATGAAGATAGTGCATACTCAAGTGAAGTAGCATTTGGAGAACATGAACCATAAATATAAGGAGAAAGCGGATGAAAAGAGGAGACATAAGGAGTTCAGAGTTGGAGATGAAGGGATGGTGTACTTGAGGAAAGAAAGATACCTAGTTGAAAAATATAGTAAATTGAAGATGAGGAAGTTTGGACCCTATAGGATATTGAAGAAATTTGACTCAAGCAATGCATATGAAGTGGAGTTACTGGATGACATGAGTATATCACCTATATTCGGCATTGCAGACCTACATCAGTACCATGAAGTATAATTCAGTGAGGACAATAAGATGAAGTTGGAAGAAAAACTTCCTAAACAACAATCAGATGAGATAGACAAATTTTTGGATGTCAGAGATGGGAGAAAGACTCACAGAAGAAACTACAAAGAATATCATGTGAAGCAGAAAGGTAGACCGGTGGAGGATTCTTCTTATATTTATCAAGCTAAGGTAGACCGTATTTGTTTTCCTTTGGCCCCAACAAAGTGAGAGGATCACTTTTTATTAACCTCAGATATCTGATGTAGGATAATCCCTAGTTCTTGGCAATCTTGCATGAACCAAAAATACCTTCATTTAGTTTTTTTCTTGTTCTGAATTGAGTTAGTAGATCTAGTCTTTCTTCATGTTTTCTCACCAGATCGTGCATACCTAGGATTTCATTGTGGACATGTTCAATATTTTTTTTCCTAGTTTTCAGCTCATTTGGAGCTATTTCTAGCAAGTTGTTGCTTTCGATGTACATGATAGTTTTGACACTGACCCTAGAATAACTTCATAACCTAATGACTAGTTGGATTGATCTTGGACCTTTCTTGTAACTTGCGGATCCTCACGGTGTATTTATATTTGTTTAATGGATTGTCCCTGACCTTACACTTAGGTCCACACTTCATCATACGCATCTACCATGGATGAATTTCAGATTTGAGGCTGACCTCTTCTTGCACATGTTAGATTTTCTTCATTGGAGATTGTAATGATCTTTGGCCGACATAGATCTTTTCTTTTTATGTTTTGGGATTTTGCAAGGACATTTAAGTTTGAATGGGATGACCAATTGAAGAAAAAAGATGCATGATGAACGATATGGTTTGGAAGATTTGAAAGATGTGAATAGGATAAGATGCATGATTTTCAAGAAGATCCTTAACCTTATCAAGATCAAAGGTGAAAATGAGGATAATGACCATGAATGATAAGAGGAAAATGGAACATAGTATATGGATAGGGATATGGATATGAAAGATAATTTTTTCATGATAGGGGGATGGAGGAAGGATTTAAGCATCAATTTTCATGACTAATATCCCTTGAATATGCACTCTAATAGACCATGGGAATGAGAATTAGACTTAATGTTTGCATGATAGTAGAAGCTAAAGGCCTTATGCAAAGCTTTGAATTAAAGGAGGGGAATGGGGATTGGATGTTGGATAATGGATAGGAGGTTGGAAGGCTTGGTGATAGATAGATGGAAAGGATGGCAAGATTAACATTGGCACACACCCTGAAGGGTGATGGAGTGATGGAGGAAAAGTTGATTTGGAAGGTGATATTTTTTTAGATGGGAGATGAGGAGAAGCTTCCAAATTAGCAATCATGGATGCCAATTTTTATTTTATTGCTTCTATGAGAATTTTAGGAATCCACATGACTTTTGATTTTGATACTTTCTTTATAGGCCTTTGTGGACTTTGAGTTTTTTCTCTTTTATTTATAGACCTTCGTGGTATTTGAAAATTTTCTTTTGAATTGATGGGCCTTTGTGGCCTTTAGAATTTTTCTTTTGACTTGGTGGACCTTTGTGGCCTTTTGAATTTTTATTTTGATTTTTGGATCAAATTTTATTTTATTTTTGCATGAATCTTTGAGGAGACATGTTGATCCTTTGATACATGTGGATATTTATATTGAAGCTTATTACATTTGACACCCAAATTACTTCCAAGAGAAATGGGAGGAGTGTATTGAGATGAATGATATGGAGGTATGATGGATGAGTTAATGTAGGAAGAATTTTGAAAGTGGATCAAGGATGTATGCCTTTGTTGTTCTTGAATAATAGGAGATGGAGAAATGTGGCACTCTAATATGGATGGAAGGGTTGATGAGCTAGGGTTGGGACGATAAGTACCAAGGATAGATGGAAGGTTTGATGAACTAGGATAAGGACCTAGGATAGATGGAGAGTTTGGTGGACTAGAATAAGGGCCTAGGATGGATCGAGATTTAGATGGACTAGGATACCTATGTTGAGCATGAGATGTATAACCGAGGCCATGAGACTATGGATGTGCTTGGATAGAAAGGGAATCTAGGATACCTTGTTCATGAAGGTCTCAGAATTTTCCTTTTTAGTTCATAATTTTGAACATTCATTTAGCAATGGGATATGTATTGTTTGTGAAACAAGATGCAATTCCATTTTGGGTAGAATATGATATGGATGAAAGGATAGGTGTTAGAAATAAATTGGAGTGGATAAAGGTTGAGGATCCCAATTTATAGGTGCAAATTTCATGGATAGCTTCAATGGGCATGATAGGCTCTCAACATGGGGATGATGGAGGATTTTGATGATGAGGAAAATTAGGAAGAGTGATAGGATCTTGACATGAGGATGATAGGGTACTTTGATCTTGACTAGGAAAAGAAAATTTAGATGGAGTAGCTTGATCATCAGATGGAAGGGGATCGTAAGATAGGATGGAAGAATTGTCATGCTCATGGGATGTGATTGAGTCATGAGAGGGTATGGATCCAAAAGATGGGGTGGAGGGAGGACTTGGAAGAATATTTTTTCTTGAGATGGAAGAGGATTATCATGGGTGAATAATGAAAGGAGGGGATCATCATATGGTTCTTGAGAGATGGGATCTTGATCAAAGATTGGAAGGGTTTGTAGAATTTTGGTATCATGGGATGGAGTGGAAAGAATGTTTTGATCAAGATGTGTAGATTGAAATGTATCACTGTAAGTAAAGGATATGATAGGAGAAGGTTATTGAATGGAATCATTATCTTGGGTGAAAGAATCATGAGGTTCATTTTGAATTATGGGGGATGAAGATAAATGCATGACATGACAAGATTGGTCAATGTTATTTGATGGATTAATTTTGGACTTCTTATTTAACCTTTAAAAAAATTCAGAAACATTGAATTTGGTTGATGTTGTTTTTGGAGGAGAAGAGGCCACATTCATATTTCTATCAAAGGACTTGTTAGTTGTTCCCCCTTGTATTTCCTTGATTTTCCTTTGGATTTCTCTTATTTGTTGGGTAAGAGTACTAAGATAATTTCAAGGGAGTTTCAATATTTTCAGGATTTTCTTTAATTTTCTCCATATCATAGCCAGAGGGAAGTTTAGTACCTTGGTTTGCTAATGAAAGAAAGTATCCTTCTTTATTTTTCTCTAAAATATTTTCCATAGCTCAGAGAAACTATGGATCTTGTTCAGCTTCTTGAATCATTTCATTGGTTATTTCATCATTTGAATTATTCCCAGTACAAAACCAATGAAGAGGATTTCCTTCCCTATCACCCATGTTGTTGGAAACAGGAATATTCTTGTATCAAATTTTGACTAACTTTGATCACCAAATGAAAGAGTGCAATTTTGTTCGATATCTTAGTCCAAATAGAATGAAAATTCTATTCATATGACTAAAGAAATTTTTAATAGTTAGCTTGTGATTCCCTTGTTGAAATGATGATGATCCTGTTATGGGAATTAAACTAAAACTAAAAAATGAAGATGATTGCACTTTGTGAGGTTTGATCGTAGTTTTGTAAAAATAAGTATTTTTGATCAATTCCTAATGTTCCTAAGCTCTTTATTGTAGAACATGATTGGGACAAGTAGAGTACACAATTGTTGGTTGGGGAATGAAAGAGTAATGAATAGGCTGACTGTCATTATGCCTTTCAAAAAGAGCTCTTCTTTGAAAGAAAACTTGTGAATATAATGGTTCTAAAGAAAAATCATCAGTGAAACCTCTAAGAAAGTCGTGATATCGATGAATAAAGGTTATGTGCTCAAGAAAAACCTTTCAAAATTGGTATAAAAATTTCCTCTTTTTCAATAACTTCTTATAAATGAGAGATTTCTTTGGCTTCTTAATCTTCTTCTCTAGGGACTTCTTGGAAAAAGTTGCAGTCTTCTAGACCCTGAGCATAGAAAAAGACAAGATTGAGATGGCAGATTTTTGGGTGTCAAAAAATTACCCCCAAGTTCAGAATATAGATGCACTAAAATGTTTAGCAGATGCGCTAGAATATCCGACCTATGCACTGGACTGTTACACATATGCGCTAAAACAGAGAATGAATGCACTGAAATAGAGCACATATGTGCTAAAATAGAGCATGAATGCACCGAAATAGAGCATGAATACGCTAAGAAAGAGCATAGATGTGCTGAAATAGAGCACAAATATGCTGAAACAGAGTACAAAAGCACCGAAACAGAGCACAAATTCACCAAACAGAGCACAGATGCACCGAAACATAGCACAAATGTGCTAAAATAGAGCACAAATGTACTAAACTATCCAATTACTATGTTGAGACAAACATGTATTGACATTTTGATGTTTTGGATGATCTTTATTTGATTAAATTTGGAAAAACATGGCATATAGTGAAAAACAGTTGTTTTCAAATCCTAAAATCTAAACAAAGAGTGTATGTTCTTGATATTTTCACGGGTATGGAACAAAATAGGCACTTCAAACAAACTCACTCTTAGTTGTCAAAAAGGTCATCATAGCAACCATAGCCCACATCTTAAAATTGTGTCGACTCACATAGCTGTGTCACCCCCTAAAGGGCGCTCGCATTTGTCTTTTCCTGGTGCATACTCAAGGTTAGATTTCTTGATCCCTTGGGCAAACAATCCGTCACAATTATATAATGAGTGTCTTGAGGTTAGATTCTTCCCTCCCCTTGCACTTTGATTTTTATGATGTTTGGATACTGATACAGTTGGCTTTCTACACTATGCTTCGTAGTAAAGGTATTTGTTCGATGTTTCAATAGATAAACTCCCTTAGAAGACCTCCCAATGTTTAGAACAAAGATTTTGGGGATGGTTATCTTCCTCACTTTTGTTGAATATGGGTTTCCCAAAAATTCATTTTTGATTAGAGTGGGTTGGAACACCTGGCTTTGGTTGTTCCCACTTAGGTCGTTCCCATAGGGTGAGTACTTTTTCCCACTATGGTAGGCCTTCTAAAGAATATAATAAAGCATGAATTGCATAAAATGAAAAAGGTAAGTTCAGTGTTTTGGTCACCCAATAAAGGGGAGAGCATAAAGCTATTACCCAACAAATACAACAAACAAATGGTTCAATTTTAAATCCAAATGAAAATTTCTACACTAAGTGAAGATGTTTCTCCACAAAAAACATTGGATTCATTTTAACCAAGCAAAAATAACATTTGGTGACTATCCTAGGATTAGTTAATTCCAGTTTTAAGTGACTATCCTAGGATTGCTTCATTTTTATTTTTTTTACTTAATGTAGAAAAGAAAAATCTCTATCCGCGGATGGTGTCAGAATTAGGATTTATTATTACACCCCCTATATCCACTAAGAGAACTGGAAAATACACTAAAAGAACTAGAAAATGTGCTAAAATAGGCCATTGATGTGCTAAAATAGTCCTCATATGTACCAAAATATAGCTTATATGCACTAAACCGTGGCTTGTAGACACTAAACTGAAGCTCTAGTCCGTCACCTGTTAGAAAATATGCAATAGAAAAATGAAAAATGGGTGAACGCCCCACAATGGGCGCCAAAAATGTGTGTGATAATATGTGGACTAATTAATAAGATAAACTAACACACCAATGAAACTTAAAATCAAAGGAAACTAATTAAAAAGATAAAACAAACTCTAAATAACAACAGATCCTTTAAAAGCATTTCATTGTCCTTTATCTCCAAGGATTTGATGAAAGTTACTAGCTCTCAGCTAGTGTAAGCAGTAGCTTGTTGGAATGACAACTTAGGAGAATGAGATTTAAGCAAGATGTATGTTTATTGCTAAATGATTGAAACTATGATATGAAACTAAGATGCTATGCTATGAACTTGTAATGCTAAAATGTTGATTTGAATGCAATTATAATAATTGTGCTAAATTCAAAAAATCTAGGATCCTTTTCAACTCACAAGAGGGTTGAATTTATAGATTTTTGGAGGCAAGAATCTAGTTGGCAAAAATCAATGGTTGAATTCAAACCTGTCAAGATGAACAGTGAGAGATTGAGAAGTTGAGATAAATATCGAAGGTTGAGAAAGTAATGAGAGATGTTTCCTCCTACACAACCTTCTCCATTCAAAAATGAAGGAAAGTTGCCATTTGTGCACTTCATTTATGAGGAGTTAGTTGGTAGTTGAGGATAAATCCTTAATTAAATATATAAATTTATTTAATTACATGTGACAATGAATTTAGAAGCTTCCATGATTAAATAATTAATATTTAATTATGTGTGAGAGATGAAAAAGGAAAGTAATAAAATATTTAAAATATTTAATTAAGTGTGAGATGAGGAAAGTTTCTAATTAAGAATATTTAATTAAATGTGAAGTGAAAAATTAGAAATTGTTTAATTAAATATTAGAAATATTTAATTAAATGTGAAGTGAACGATATAAAAAATAATTAAATTTATTTGTATGTAGATGACTTTAGAAGATGAATTAAATCATTCATATTTAATTAATTAAGAAGCTCGATTTATAATGATAATTTTCAGATGTAAACACTATTTTTGCAATAGATTGCATTATTTTTACGTTAGTTCCATTAAATTTTGGGTTCTTTAAATCTTGCACTAGCTTGCATTGCATAGAGGAGTTTAAATTTGCATTTTTTCGCATTTTTTAAATATGAAAAATTCAAAAATTTGCATGAATATTACATTGATTTTTGCACAGTTTTCGTATATTAGTGTACTTTTCATCATTCATATTCAAAAAATTGAAACAAAATTTCATTTGAAAAAGTGTCATATAGCTCATCATTTTTGCTTTATTGCATTTGTATTAACACATCAAATTCTAGAAAATTGTTATAGAAATACTAGTTTGAGACCTATAACAAAGAACACATATAATCACTCAAAAAGTAATTTTTTTTAATTTGAAAAAGCCCTATACAGGGACCCATTATCCCCTGGGTTAATGACTCCTTGGAGGACTAAAAAATTGACTTTTTTGAGCCTTTTTGTGTTTTTTTGCACTTCATAGGCATGCTGGTAACCTACTGTATCAGTCTAGAAAGTTTTAGGAAATTTTTTTTTATGTATCTAGGTGAAATCATCCATCTAGTGTAGTCATTTTTAAATCATTCCAAAATCGTTTTAGTAGAAAAAATCATCAGATCTGAAAATTTTTACATTCTTGAAGCTTTGCATAATATGTATAAAAGAAATTTTCACTTTTAGATAAACAATGTTTACATTCTTGATGCTTTGCATAAGTTGGATAAAATTACTTTTCACTTTTTCATACAAATGTTTACATTCATGAAGCTTTGCATAAGTTGGATAAAAGTACTTTTCATTTTTGGATACACATTATTTATATTCTTGAAGCATTGCATACGATGGATAAAATTACTTTTCATTTTTGAGCACACAATGTTAGTATCTTACCTTTCTAAGCATGCCAAGAAAAAAATCATCTCCCACTTATGAGAATGCTTTAGTAAAAGAGAATACAATAGTAGACAATCATGATAGCCAAATTTGGTCTTCTCCCAATATCTCTTCTATTTGTGAAGAAGATATTTTGGTGTTAGAAGATCAAATCAATGAGTCATGAGAATCCTATTTGTTTCTCTTCTCCTACCCTCTTACTTGGGAAACCATTATTGAACAAGAGAATTCCATCATTGATAAGCAAGACAATCCAACCATTGATGGCTCCCTGACTTGTGATGAAGTTATTTTAGAAGATCCAACCATTGAAAGTCAAGAACATCTATTTTGTGGCTCTCCTAAACACTCTACTACTATGGAAGATCTCATGGTGCAGGAAAATGACAACATTGACACATATATTTCAAAAAATAGTGATGTGACTTCCTTAGATGAAGATGATGAAGTGACATTGGACTCCCCTTCACTAAGAAATCATGAAAATAAGGATAAGTCTTTTGAGGTTATGAACATTAGAACTCCCTCAAGTCCTCTAATTCTTAGACCTCCTATAAATACTTTAATTATTGGACCACCTAAGCCTCAACTTATCCTCTATCCACCCTCACAACAACCATAAGTTGAAGAAAAGCTTGTACTCATCCTAAGACCACCTCAACACAATGTTTCACAGAAACCAAGTTACAATATTTTTATTCATGCAGAGCTAGGTGGTCCACATCCACAAATAATTAGATCACTACCAAGATCAAAAACTTGACTCCTTGACTGGTTCTCCAAAACCCTCACAAACTCTTCAAGGAACTAGGCCTTCAATAACCCTAACTTGCATTTAAGGCTTCAGACAATTTAATGCACTTAAAGAGGAATCTAAAAAGATTATAAACATTATTCAGAATTAACTTAAACACTCTCAAATCACAGGGACCCAAACCTAGCCACAAACCTACTCTAAGCCTTCACTCGCTAGTAGCCCTCCCTCAATGGACTATCAAACATAACTCCTAATCCAAATGACTTACCTAGACTATATCAACATATTTGAATACCCATTACAATGATCTAACACATAACTTAAATTCAGCATGGACTCCTTTAAAATAAATTCTTCAAACTAAGATTTTACCGTTCTAGCCACTAGGCCAATTAGGCCTCTTTTGCAAAACGACACCTTCCTAAACACCTGAAACTCACTCAAAAACCATGTAAATTCATGCATTATGCTATAAAACTCAATATTTCACATCTCTTAGAGTTTCAAACACTCACCAAGCTACCAAACCACTAGACCCTCACTCTCAAGCCAACAAACCTTGGTTTTCTGAGGTGCCTTATTGAAAATCACTCTTCCCACACTAAAATATCATAAAAAACACCCAAAAAATACCATATGATGTTTTTACATGCTCAAAAAACTCTCAAAACTTACTTCCCCAATGTATTTCATCCATTCATACTCTAAAACCACCCAAATTCACTCAAAATCACACTTTTCCGCATCCATGGCTTCATGCCAAGATTCCCAAAATAATATCCCATGCTCCTAGAATCAACATGTATCATATTACTATCCTAATGGGCTCATTCCACTGAGATACAATATGTACATAAGGTGGAATGAGCCATTAACTCAATTCATGACCTTAAAACCTTGGAAAATAACTTTCAGAGCCATGTACAAAAAATCTAGCACCAAGAACTCAAAACAAGATGGATTACAATGAAAAAAGAAAAAGAAAAACATGTCTAAAAAATCACCCCACCAAAATAAAAACAATTTTATTCAATTCACTTTAGTATAGGCTCATGCAACTTGCTTCTACAACACTTAAAAAAAAGGAAAACACAAAAATTTCAAGAAAATAGAGCTTTATTTGATCAAAACTTTCCAAAATATTCAACTTCCTCTACACACACCCTTCATTCATGATTAACATACATATAATAACTCCATCAATCTAGAAAATTATTGAAACAAAACACCTTAAGTGACCTTTTTCCTCCCATGACCATTCAACTTCCCCATTATTGCATTTCTTGCACTTTTACAAAATTTGAAAAATCACATATTTGTATATTTGCATATTTTCCAAATTTGCAGCTAAAGCTTTCTAATCATCTAATTACCACTAAATGGACTTATTAAATCAATGAAATGGTATATATGACCTTATCCAAGCCAAAAAAAGACTTCATCACCCTAGTTACAAAATTTAGCTTGGTGCCCTTGCACCATACACCAGAACTTGAAACTTTTCCAAGTCTCTTGGAATGTGTTTTTTTATATTCCAACTTTGTGTACTTCTCCATGTTCATTAATGCTCATTTATTTGGTAATATTTTCCTTGGAGTCAAAAATTGGAAATTTTCCTTGCACCTTGCACTTGTAGTCTCCTTATTGTCTAGGAATGGCTCCACCATCCCACATTGACCTAATATCATGTCTTTGACCTGCCTCTTAGTTGAAACTAATTTCCAAGATACCTTTACAGCTGCACACATTTCCTTACCATATGTACTCATCATTTATTTCCCCTTCACCCTTGTTTCATGCTTAAATTCTCTCCTTAGGCCTTGCCATTCACCTTTGATCCTTGTACTTTCACCCTTGATCTTTTCCATCAGACCTTTTACTCCAATAATCTCTTCCTTATCATCCTTACAAGACCTCTACTTTGAGACTATGTGACTTCCCCTTTACCTTTTTTTTTGTTAAAGGAAAAATTACTATCCCAATTAGAATCCCATCATACTTCTCCATCTCATCTTTAGTCTCCTCAAGGAATTCATTCTTGACCTTCTCAAATTTAGTCATCAACCTACAATCTTATTTCCTCTTCAACATTTCTTCATCCTTAAAATTAATTGTCTTCACATCTCCTAGCCTTGGAGTTTCCAAAAATCCTCTTTTCACCTCTTGTTCATCTTCCACAAGCTTCATAATCTCCTTCTCACCAAACATGATGACCTTTTCTGCCTTACCCTGTTCTTTGACATCTTCCTATAATGACGTTAACACAAAATAACTTCCATCCTTCTCAATAGTGTATATATTAGCCCTTCCATCATATAATGCATGCCTATCAAATTTCCATGGCCTTCCAAGCAATAAATGATAACAAATCATAGAAAAATATCACAAACTAACTTGTTTCTATATACACCAATCTAAAACTCCACTAGAGCTTGTTCATTTATCACAATGGATTGATTATCACTTACCCAAGACACTTTATAGGGTGTTCTATGAGGCAATTTTTCCAATTTCAATTTACCCACCATTTCACTTGACACCATATTATTAGTGCATCCTGAATCTACTATTACCTTAAATACCTTGCCTTTTCTTTTACAAGATATTCTGAATAGTGCTCTTCTTTGGATAAGCTCCTTCTCCTTGGATGTCTTCAATATTTTTCTTTCCATCATTAATGACTCTATCACTTCTATAGCAGCATGTAAACTAGAATAACTGACACTCTCACATTCATCTTCTTGCACTATTTGAGTCCTCCTTTCACCTCTCCTTTCACCTCCACTTGATGTAGATCCCTTTTTTTTAGGACACTTGTATGCTGGGTGCCCAAATTCATTGCATTTGTAGCATCTTCTAGAAAATCTATTTGCATTCCTACCTCCACCAAATCTACCTCTAGAACCTCTGAAACCACCTCTAGAATCAACAACTTGCTCCTTACCTTTGTTTGCATCTTCTTGTTATTCATGGGACTATTTTGATGTGTGAAATGATCCTCTTCCTCTCTAATTGTTGCATCTTCCTCTAATGGACTTGTCTTGTCTTCTCTTGATCTTATCCTCCACTCTAATAGCCAATTGGAAACATTCTTTAATTGTCCTTGGATTTTCCACAACTAGCTCATCTTGAATATTAAATATAAGCCCACCAAGGTATCTAGACACCTTTTCAACCTCATATTCCATTCTACTTGATCTTATGATCAACTTATAGAACTCATCAATATAATCCTTGACATCTAAATCCTTTTGCTTTAAACCTTAGAGTTTCTTAAATAATTGAACTTCACAATCCTTAGGAAGAAATTTACCTTTGAGTCTACCAACAATTTTGTCCCAAGAAATGATATTTGATTTACCTTTCTTTTTGCAATCAGCTTGTTCATAGTCCCACCACAATAATTCATGTCCTTTTAGCTTTATCTTTTCTATCTTCACTCTCAGCTCCTCAGGAACATCATCACATTCAAATTGATTATCCATAGTTGCAATCCAATCTAATAAATCTTCCTCATTCAAGTTCCCACCATACATGGGAAAATTAACCTTTACCTTGTGAGTCTCACCTTTGACTGCCTTAAGAAATGTAGACATCCTCTGATCTTCAGGATCTAGTTCTTCTTCCATGCCTACATACTCTTCTTCTTCTTCTTCTTCTTCACTTGTGTCTCCCAAATCCACACCCCTTCTTTGATTTGTCTCTAGGGCATCAAGTCTGGCCAACACAAAATATTAGGACTCCTTCAACTTATCATGTCTTTCTTTGACCTCTTGTAACTCTCTATTAGTAGCATTTCTCTTAAGAGGCATCTTTGGCAATGTTGTCTTTTCACCTTCCAAAATTCAACCTGCAACTTCAACCTTCAAGGGATCTAATCTCTACACTCTAATACCAATTGATTTAGAGCTAGGTCGGCCACATGTACAAACAATTAGATCAGTACCAAGATCAAAAACTTGACTCCTTGACTGGTTCTCCAAAAATCCCACAAAATCTTCAAGGAACTAGGTGTTCAAGAACATCAACTTGCATTTAAGGCTTCAGACAATTTCATTCACTTAAAGAGGCATCTAAAAAGATTAAAAACCTCTTTCAAACTTAACTAAAACACTCTCAAGCCACCAAACCTTGGTTTTCCAAGGTGTCTTATTGAAAATCACTCTCCCCACACTCAAATATAATAAAAAACACCCTAAACATACCATATTATGTCTATACATACTCAAAAGACTCTCACAAATGATTTCCCTAATGGATTTCATCCATTCACACTCTAAAACAACCCAAATTCACTCTTCCCCATCCAAGGATTCATGCCAAGACTCTCAAACCAATCTTCGATGCTCCTAGACTCAACATGTATCCTATTCCTAGCCTAATGGGCTCATTAAATCAATCTACAATATGTACATAAGGTGGAATGAGCCATTAACTCGCTTCATGACCTCAAAACCTTGGAAAACAACTTTCAGACCTGCCTACAAAAAATCTAGCAACAAGAACTCAAAACAATATGGATTACAATTCCAAAAGAACCAAAAACATGGATAACACATACCCCTACCCAAATCAAAACACTTTTATTCAATTTACTTCAGTATATTCAACTTTCTCCTACAACACTAAAAAAAAGGAAAACACATAAATTTCAAGAAAATAGAGCTTTATTTGATCAAAAATCTATAAAATATTCAACTTCCTCCACACACACCCTTCATTCATGATTCCCATACATATAATAAGTCCCTCAATCCAGAAAATTATTGAAACAAAATTCCTTAAGTGACCTTTTGCCTCCCATGACCATTCAGCTTCCTCATTATTGTGTTTCTTGCACTTTTACAAAATTTGAAAAATCACGTATTTGCAAAATTTGCAACTAAAAATTTCTAGTCATCTAATGACCACTAAATGGTCTTTATGACCTTATCCAAGCCAGAACAAGACTTCATCACCCTAGTTACAAAATTTAGCTTGGTGCCCCTACACTAATTACTCATACATACAATACAAGGAAAAATAGGAAACGAAAAATCCCTCCCATTTCATTACCTTTTCCTCAACCTATATTTCCTAATGCTCATCATTTGCCTCTACATAGTGGAAAGGAGTATTATCTTGTTGAACAACTTAAAAATACTCCTTCTAAGATATCCTTATGGGATCATATTCAAGCCTCGACTCATTATCATAACATGATTCAAAGTGATTTTGCAACAAGCTATGGTTCCCCCTAGTGCGAACCCGAATGATATAGTCACCCTAACTCAAGGATTTAATGAAGACATTTTTTTCCACCAAAGAGAGCTAGCTCCTTTGGACATGCAAAAAAAAGATTTTTTCATGGTAATACCTATTATTAATAGGAAGGGGATAAAGAGAAAAATTGTTGACAATGGCTCTACCATTAATGTATGTAGCATAAACCTTTTGGATAGGATTGGAGTAGAAAAAATAAAAATTCAATCAAACTCTTTCTCTATACGTGGTTTCAATAATGTGGGAAAGCAACCTCTTGGTGTGATAACACTACCTATGAGAGTTGACAAAGGTACATTGCAAACTACTATCCACGTTATGCCTTAGGATCTTTCATATAATATTATTCTAGGTAGGCCATGGATTCATGCAATGAATGGGGTTCCTTCTAATCTTCATCATAAAATGAATTATGTCTACAATAATAAAATGTATATAATCAAGGCCAACCCTGAACCAAAAAGTTGATTAAACATTGAGAATAACAATGAAAATCCTTTGAAAACATTGACATAACCTACACAAGTGGAACCCATGCAAGAGAAAGAAAAAAAGAGAAATATTGAAAAATTCATGAAGTGATTGGAAGATGATTGGGGTTCCTTAGATTTTACACCTTCATTCATGGGTGAATACAAGATCACAACAAAAGAGTCTGAAAAGGGAAAGGAAAATTGGTAATTTCCACACAAAATTAAAAAGTACCCACTTCAACCACTTTAGAGGAAGAATAAAATTACACAAAAAACTTTGATGAAGTTTATTATGAAAATCCACTAAATCCAAAAGAAATGAAAAAAATTTATGGAATTTTTAAACAACTGGTTATACTGGAAAAAGGATGTGGTGCTAAAGAACGAGGTATTTATCTCCCTATAGAGCCTAACACAAAAGAAACAAGTAGAGGTCTTGGTTATTGTCCTTCAAAATAAAAAAAAACATCAAAACATCCTTCACTCAATACCAAAACTATTACAAAATATTCTCCTAAGACAAATTTAACCTTAGCGCATCTTGAACTAATAGAATCTAGTGGTCTTGGTTATGATACTTTGAAAGAAATGAAAGAATCAAATAAATATTTTATTCACAAGAATTTCATCACATAAAACACTCCTAGCACATATCTTAGTAATGATTGGAGTTCATTATGTTTCAATCTCTCCTTTAATGGAGAGTTCAAAATCTCACAATCTATACAATCTTGTATAAGTATGACACCTTCTAGTAAGTAAGAGATATCTTTGTCGCAAAATAAAGGAATATCTTCTACTATTGATCAAGATAGTATCTTGTCAAGAATCCTCCAAGATTTTTTGATATCTTTCCCTCCAAGAACATGAAAGAATTTTTACATTAAGAGTTCATTTTATGCATATCATAGAGTTCATGGTCATTATACTAATGAATGTAAGCCTTTGGGTAATAAAATTCAACATCTTAAGGATTATGGTGCTCTTCCTTGTGTTGAAGCACCTAGTTCCTATAATTGATAATTTTTTTCATGTTTTTCATCAATCACCTAAGCTCACCCTTGTCTTTCACTAAGTGGGGGCAAGGGGTGAGGTAGCCTTGTCCTCGTATGACACCTATAATTGTCTCTTTTGGCTAGCTGAGCACCTTCCATGTATATATAAGAGCAAGCTTAGGATGTGGATGACATTCCTTAAGTTGGATTGCATGTGATGTACATTTAATTCTATGTTTAGAATTTCATTTTGGGGGCAACCATTTATTCATGATGTAGTTTCATTTTAGAACATATGGCTTGGAATAGGTCTTTTTGAATACACGCTCGTGTCTTCTACTTTAAAGTGGATTTATCACAAAAATGGTGTTAACAATCACTTTAAAGTGGGGCATACATCGAAGCTCATGTTTCTTTGTGTGATTTTCTTTATTCTTGTGATGTGTCATTTTCTTGGTGGTGTCATTGGGTTTGATGTCCTTTGAGAGTGTGACATTTCTTAGCATATGACTTTCCTCTTAGTGGTGATACTATGCGTTACACTCCATAAGTTATGGAAATTTTATCTTGGACTTTTCCTCTCTTGGAGAAATTAAGCGCGATGATCCCTAAGAAGAAGACTGTTGTGCCTATAGCACACACACCTCATTTGGACTAGGGACCCCCTCCTTTTTTTTTCTTTCACCGAGTCACTTCACTTTTGACTCATTTTGTGTTCCCATATTTCTAAGCTTAAATTGGTCACATGCTTTAAATTCATCAAATTACCCTTGACCAAAGTCACCTACCCAAACTTCACTAAGTCTTTGGTAGTTGCAGGTTTCCTCTTTCCTTTCAAAATCACATCCATTGACTTCAGTCAACCCATAGCTGTAGGTCACCTTATGCGGATTTCCATATTAATTTCATTGCTAAGTAGTGGACAACTCTTAGCAAATTCCCTCACAATAGGTCTCACATCCTCCTTTGCCATTTGATTCCTTACCGATTGTCCAATAGGGTACGGGTTTTCACATCTCACCTACCTAGCTGGCATTGCACTGAGGAGTTAATGCACACATTAATGGTTGAATTGCTTATAAATATGTTGCTCCCTAGCTGTCATTTTAACCCTTCGTTTTTGAACTTCAAAGAGAAGGAGAGACTCTTTTTCACATCAGGTTCTTTGAAGGATTCAAACTAGACTTGCTTCCATTTTTTGTGTGATATTAAGTTATGAGCCTGCATATTTTTTTCCTTTCCCATGTATTTTAATTTGTCGAAATAATCATGCGGTTAGGGTTTTATGGTTGTTTAAAAACTATGAGGGTTAAACCTTGATCTATCTGAGCAGTGTCATCAAAACCTCTGCAATCATTATCCCTATACTTGTGATTTTCCCAACATTATGAAAATCCTCATAACCAATCAAAAATCCAGCATCTACACTCACATGAAACCTAGTTTTGCCCTTAGAATTCCTTGAATGGTGGAAGAACTAGTGCAACCCACCCCATAAGCCCTATTATCCACACTTTTATCAATGCTCGAAATGCTAGAAAATACAAAAATTACTAAGTTAGTACCGCTTTGTAAAAGCTCCCATGTGGGACTCCACCTGCAGGCCACTCCCACCTCATTGTCATTTCTCAAACAAAAAAGACCTAATGTCATTCCATCATGTAGGCATCGCGGTCATCATCTCCCTGAGTTAAAAATTTGATTGCATTATCAGAATCCTAAGTAGAAAACCCTCCTATGGGCCAAGGTATGCAGACTGCCATCTGAGAAAGGGAGTCACCTTGTTGCTTTTGGTTAGTGGAAAAACATCAACTTCCCTCAACATTGTGGGTCTTGGTTACTACGCTTCCTCGAAAAAAAATCCTAAGATTTTTAACAATAATATTTAATGTAGAGGGCCCTTGTGGGTCCTTACTTGTAGGTGTTCATCCATGGGACTTTGTCACCCTAGTGTCATTCCTTAATGGAAAACTGCTCACACCCTTCCACTATATGTGTTCCATTGGTAGCATTTCCTCCATTCTAAGCTTCAAAATTTTCCAACACAAAACCATAGTCTAAGTAGTCTCTGTAGGCCCACCTATGTAGATCATCATCTACAATCCTCCATCCCATATAGCTGCTCCTTAGTGGTATGAACTAGCAACGGCCCACCATCTGACTTGCACACCCACAAGACTGAATTTGAAGATTGATTTCAATGCATGATTGATAATATTAATTGTATCTATAGGTTCCACAAAGCGAAGCTTCGCATGCGGGATTCCATCTATCTAGTTATGGTCTTTAATATCTAAAATTTGAGGGATTTCCACCTCACGACGCCTGCATCCTTCAAACCCACAATGGTACAAAAGCCTAATCTCGTAGCCTTAAGTTCCTTAAAACTAAATTTTGCACATGCCCAACCTCTTCGCAAGGGATTTTCCTATCAAGAATTTCATGCAGAAACTTCCATGTGGGTGGCCTTCTACAAAATTCCCCTTTCCCTACACCATTCTTTAATGACTTCCATTATAACGGCTTCCACCTAGGGGAAACCCACATTCCTAGGCCCACACCCTTGCAAATTTCCCCAAAAAGTCTGAAAAGGTGAACAATGATGAATATTATGATATTTCGAGGGTATATGAATGCATTTAACATTGAATTTATAGTATTTAACTAAAATTTCCCTCTTAATCTATCAATTCACTTACTGCACTCTTTATGTGTAGGATTTATGGAATCTACTGGGGCACCATTCGAGAAGCCAACAAGAAAAGAGGACAAAGGAAAGAAGCCTGGAAGAATCCCAAGGGGAAAAGAAGAAAAAGAATAGATTAAGTATCAGTTCCATAGGGTGGAGTGCATCTCCAGGCTTGCATCCAACTGAGATAGGATGTTTGAAATCAACCTAGGGCATGCTAATATAGATGAGTTTAGAAAGAGGGTTATGGTCATGCCCACTACAAAGGAGGACTGAAAAATAAAAGAAATTGATCTTGCAAAGGTAGCCCGTTTCCACCTGCATTGATTGCTCCAAAGCTATTAATGCCTACCGACAGTGCTACCATGCTAGCAACAAGAAAATAATTTCCAAGGATGGAAGAGTGCTAGCAGACCTGTCTACCAAGTCTATCGGTAGGACATTTGATATTCAAAATTTTTATGTAATGAAAGAAGTGGAAAAGGAATACACCCAACAAATGTGGGAGCATGACCCTATAGGTGCAAGACAAAAAAAACAAGTATGGTTAAAGGATAAGAGGTTTATTGCTAGAAAGATACCCCAAATAGTATATAGAATTGATTTGTTCGAAGAGTATCAAGACTTGGTTAAGCTCTTGAGTAGGGTGATGGGTCTAGCCATTGCCACCTTTCTTGATGACTGGATGTTTTATTTTATGGAAGAGATCCTCTGAGTAGATTCCAAGTTCTACTGGGTTAAGATAATAATTAACAATTCGTACAATCAGCTCATCATGGTCAAGAAGACCTCCAAATTCTATATGAATTTGTATCTAGTCTACCTTCTAGCAGTCAAGTTCCTGTATAAAGGAGTATAATGTGTTGGGACATTAGGAACCAAGAAGGGAGAACTTAAAGTATACGACTATCACCTTGAGTTGCAATACAAAAATTTCAAGGAGTACAGAAGTGGAAATGATTCCTTCTTCAAGCATATTATTAGATTCATGGGGGAGACCTTGAAATAAGAGTAACACACAGTCCTAAGGCAGTAATCAAGTTTTCTAATATCTATTCATCCAATTCCCAAAGTTCACCTACATTAGATTAGAAGGGTTCTTAGGAAGACCCTACAGATTTTTGCACTACCCAAATGACCAGATTATCCTATTGGGGCTCACCTGACAACTATAGATTTCCAAAACATTGGTAAGTAACAAGCACTAGGAAGGGGTCCCATATCCCCTTACACTCGAGCAAGGAATGTACTCTTTCCTAGCCACCTCATGTGTTCAATACTTAGAGAAGGAACTAGAAGAATATAGTTGGGAATTGCACATAGACTGAGGAAGAGTGGATCCTCATGGAAAATTGAAGAATTAGGTTGGGAGATAATACGCCCACTGACCTCACGTCAAAGACTTCTAGGAAAAATGTGAAGATGACAAGGAGGTTTAGATGCGACATTATATTAGAATGACCACTCAATTTTCAAAGTTTATTAATTTGTTTCCCATGCCTAACTAGATTGTTGAGGAGGATATTATTCTGGATGAGAGATAAAATGCATTGGTTGATATTCCATTGCCAATCATTGATTGGACCAAAGAATAGCTCATAGACCTATAATTTTTTACTCACCCTATTAAACAAAGAACCTAACAATGGGTTGATAGGAAAATAAATCAACTAAAATAACAAGGTGTAGAGCTCAAATATGGGGAGCTTGAGGATGATGTTGAAAGTGAGAGTGACAACGGTGCTACTGCAAGTTCATTGGGTGAAGATCCAAAATCCTTTCCTATCACTCAATCCAAGAAGAGGAAGGATGCACCTAAGAGCAAGCCTAAACACAAGGTGTACTCTAAGAAGGCAGCAGAGGATCAATAATCAAAGAGGTCAAGAAGAATAGGAACATTCGATCTCGAGATTCCCACTATCCAAGAGGAAGTGCAACAACATGAGGAGGAGAAAGAATTTGGGAAACCCTGCTCACCACCACCCACCATTTCCACTCCCACTACTACTACTGCCACTACTCCACCATCTTCAATTTCCAAATATTTTCCCATCTCATCACCACCCACAATGGACATCTCTGTCAACTTCACCTCCACCTCACCAATTGCTTCAGTGATGGTATTGGATTCTTCCTCTTCCACAACTTCATCATTGTCTCCCTCCTCACTCCCTCCTTCACTACCTACCCTCTCCACTTTACCCCCTTTCCTACTAATGACCACCATGGTACAACCAATGTTTCCCCAAGCCTTTGTGGCTTATATGAAAAATGTGCCAATTGAGCTTTCTACGGTGATCCTTAACTCCAAGGTACAAGAATTAATGGCCAAAATTGTTTCCGCTTTGCCTCTCCCTCCACCTCTGATTGAACCACCAAATATGGAAACAACAATAAAAATTTTGGAAAAAATGGAGAGGCATAGTGTGGAGCAAACAAATGAAACTTTGAGGGATGTTTCTAAAGAATTGGAAGAGTTTGATATGCAGGATTATTTTGAGCAACCTGAATGTAGGGTTGAGTCTAAATATTGAAAAGGTAGCTTATGATGATGAGGGGAAACAAGCATCTAAAGGTGATGGTGATGCAAGAGAATCCTTGGTTCTTGACAATCTTTTATCAACAAAAAATACCTTCATTCAGTTTTGTTCTTTTTTATGTTCTTGTTCTAGTTCGAGTTGGTAGATCCGGTGTTTCTTCATGTTTTCTCACTAGATCGTGGGTACCTAAGATTTCATTGTGGACATGCTCAGTCTTCATTTTCCAAGTTTTCATCTCATTTGGAAATTTTTTCGGGAAATTTTTTTCTTCTGGCATACGTGACAATTTTGAGCCTATTCCAAGAATAACTTCAAAACCTAATGGCTAGTTGGATCGATTGCAGACCTTTCCCATAACTTGCAGGTCCTCACAATGTGTTTAGATTTGTTCCATGGAGTGTCCCCAACCTTACACTTAGGTCCACACTTCATCATACGCATCTACCATGGATGAATTTCAGATTCGAGGCTGAACTATTCTTGCACACGTTACATTTTCTTCATTGGATATTTTAATGATCTTTAGCCGACGCGGATGTTTCTAGACTTGCGGATATGATATAAAGCTATTATTGAATCATTAGCAGGGGTTAGATATTATTATGAGGGACAAGTTTTATATTAGACCCAATCTATAAGATTTTGCTCGCATGTATGATCATTGTATTTTGAGCATGTTGTAATCAAGCCTATGTACCGAATTTGTAAGCCTGGATGTGGCCGACTATATGGAATCAATATTTCAGATAATGAGAATATGTGTACCTACATTTTCCTCCATTAATTGTGTTGCTTATGTTGTGTTATTCTTGTTGCATGGTTCAAACTATTCTCTTTGAGGACCCTCCTTACCATGACTGCACCAATTGGTATCAGAGTGAGGTTCATTCCTACTTTGAACATCAAAAGTTGCATAGTCTTGTTGAAGATTTATTGTAGATTGGTGGATTCAAGATCCGACCTACAATTGCAGAGGACTTGTGTAAATACGGCAAGAGATGAAATAGTAGAGGAAATGGAGTGTGTGGAAATGCTGAGAGGAATTGCTGCTAGATTAGAAATGGTTAAAATGGCCCAGAGAAGAGATTGACCAATTGATGATGTAAGTGATGAAGAAGTAGAAGAACAAGAAGTTGCAAGAGAAGAGCAACCTTACCTTGATCATGGAGAAGAGAGGTTCATATGAGCCCTAACTAGAGTAAACACTAAGCCACATTTCACTCCACCAGACTATAATGGTAAGTTGGATTCAGAAAAATTATTGGATTGGATAATAAAAATGGAGAAAAACTTTGATTTTGAAGGTACCCTAGATGATAAGAAGGTGAGATTTGCTTCTAAAAAATTGAGAGGACATGCATCCCTTTGGTGGGAACATTTGCAGATAGATAAACAAAGGAAAGAAAAGAATAAGATAAGATCATGGGATCAGATGGTGAATAAATTGAAGAATTTTTTTATGCCTACAGCTTATTAGATTAGTTTGTTCAAGAAATTGTAGAACTTGAAGCAGAAAGAATCGACTGTGATAGAGTATATTGAGGAATTCTATAAGTTGAATATCAGATTTGGACATTTAGAAGATGAGATTGAATGAGTATCCAGATATGTGAATGGTTTGAGGTCATCTATTCTAGATGAGATTAGTTTGATTAAGTTGTTGAGTGTGGAAGAGGCATATCAATGTGCCATAAAAGCATAGGAGAAGCTGAATAAAAGACATGAACAAAGATAGAGAGGAAGAGGTGGAAGATTTCAGAGAGGAAGAATATTTATTGGAGGAGGAAGAGGAACCTTTGTAGATTAGAATAAGGAGGTCAATAAGAGTGAAAATTCATACTGAAGAGATTATGGAAACTCTTATGGAAATGGAGGATATGGTGGCTACAAAAATGAAGGGTATACAAAAGATGACAGAAGACAAGATAAAAGAGTATTTTGGGGAACATGTTTTAAACGTGATGGAGAAGGACATAGAGCCTTTGAATGCAAACAAGGAGATTCAAGAAGAAATACTAAGAACAATAGGAGAACAACACTTTTTGAGGAGGATCATGCTAGATCATCTAATCAACCAGAGGAAGGAGAGGTATTGGTGAGTATGATAGTATTGTGTCAAAGTGAATTGGAGACAAAACTATTGTAGAGAAAGAATTTGTTCAGGACTAGACATAAGGTAGTTGGTAAATGTTGCAAAGTGATCATTGATAGTGGAAGTTCAGAGAACTTGGAAACTGAAGAAATGGTAACCAAATTGAAGTTGGAAAGGTTGAAACACATAAACCCTATCAGATAGCATGGATTCAAGATGAGCATAAAATACTAGTAAGTGAAAAATGTTTGGTGAAATTGAAGATAGGAAACTACCATGAAATTTTTTTGTGTGATATTATGCCCATGAATATATGCCATATCTTGTTGGGAAGGCCTTGGTAGTATGATCGACAAGGTATTCATGATGGAAAGAAGAACATATAACCATTGTTGCTAATGGGATGCAGAGACTTTATTACCCTTGGAAGATGTTCCTAAGGTTGAGATTTGCATGACTACTAGAATCTATTTGGTTGATGGAAGAATATTTATAGATGGACTGAGACA
Organism: Sequoiadendron giganteum; assembly: GCA_007115665.2. Lineage (NCBI taxonomy): Eukaryota > Viridiplantae > Streptophyta > Pinopsida > Cupressales > Cupressaceae > Sequoiadendron > Sequoiadendron giganteum. The sequence continues at coordinate 565,792,377 of CM021101.1, read as the reverse complement.
TGATAACTTGTGCTATGCATTGGTGCCTAAGAAAGTTGAAGACTTGCAACATGTAGAAGGACAACTGGAAGAGATAAGAGAGTTGCTGACAAAATAGACGCTATCATTTCAGATAATGTACCTAATGGATTACCACATGTGAGGAGTGTTAGTCATTGCATGGATTTGATTCCTAGAGCTAGATTTCCTAACAAAGAAACACACTGTATGACACTGGTAGAGAATGAAGAATTGAACAGACAAGTCCAGGAGTTGTTGAGGAAAGGTTTGATCAGAGAAAGCTTAAGTCCTTTCATAGTACATATTGTGCTTGCACCTAAGAAACATGGAGAATGGAGAATTTGTAATGACTCTAGAGCCATAAAAAAGATCACGGTGAAGTATAGATTTACTTTGCCTCACATGGATGACATTACGGATTGTTTGAGTGGAGCTAAATACTTTACAAATATAGACATGAAGAGTGGATATTAGCAAATCAGAATCAGAGAACGAGATGAGTGGAAAACAACATTCAAGAAAAATGAAGGATTGTATGAGTGGTTGGTGATGCCTTTTTGGTTGAAAAATGCACCGAGTACTTTCATGAGGTTGATGAATGAGGTATTGAAGAAATTATTTTGTAAATTTTTTATTGTATATTTGGATCACATTTTGATTTTTAGTAAGACTAGAGAAGGATATTTGTGGCATGTAAGACAAGTTTTGTAGAGGTTGAAAGAAGAACAGTTGTTGATAAACCTAAAGAAGTGTAGTTTCATGAAGGAGGAATTCTTATATCTAGGATTTCTGATATCAATGGATGGATTGAAGATGGATCCTAAGAAAGTGAGAGCTATTGTTTAATGGCCTACACCTGAAATAATTGGAGAGGTAATATCATTTCATGGATTAGCTAGTTTCTACCTGAAGTTCATTAGGAATTTTAGTTCTATTTGTAACCCCATGACAAAGACGATGAGAGGAGACATGAAGGATTTTAGATGGACATCTGGAGTAGACAAAATTTTTGAATCATTGAAGAAAAAGGTGACTAAGTAGCTCGTGTTGGCTTTGCCATATTTTGATAAGGTATTCCAAGTAGATTGTGATGCAAGTGTATTGGAATTGGAACAATGTTAAGTCAAGAAGGAAGACTAGTAGCCTATTTCAGTGAGAAGTTGAATGATGCAAGGAGAAGGTATTTAGTATATGATCAAGAGTTTTATTCCATAGTTCAAGCTTTGAAAAAGTGGAGACATTACTTTTTATCTAAGGAGTTTGTGTTGTATACAGATCATCAAGCTTTACAATATTTGAACAGTCAAGGTAAGTTGAATTAGAAACACATGAAATGGGTAGAGTTATTATAGAGTTACACTTTTTTCTTGAAACATAGGAATGGAAAGTCAAATAAAGTTGTTGATGCTTTAAGTAGGAGAAGGAATTTAGTGGGATAGATGAGAGTGGAGGTATTAGGCTTTGACGAATTGAGGAACTTGTATAAGGAAGACCCGGACTTTCCAAAACCTTGGAGAGCATGTAGAGAACAAATCCTAGAGGATAGAAGTCAATGGTTGGATTATTTCATCCAAGAGGACATGTTGTTTAGAAGAAACTAATTGTGTATATCCCAAAGTTCAATGAGGGATAACTTGGTAAAAGAGAAACATAGTGGAGGATTTGTACGACATTTGGAATTGACAAGACAATAGCATTGGTGAGTGAGAAATACTTTTGGCCACAAATTCACAAGGATTTAAGGAGATTTGTGCAGAGTTGTAGAGTTTTTCAAGTTGCAAAAGGGAGTAGTCAAAATGTTGGATTGTATAAGCCACTAACGGTACTAGAAGGACCTTGTGAGGATATAAATATAGATTTCATTCTTGGTTTGCCTAAGAAACAAAGAGGTAATGATTCCAAATTTGCAGTAGTGGAAATTTTTTCTAAGATGGCACATTTGATACTATGTAAGAAGAGAACAGATGCCGTACATGTAGCAGATTTGTTCTCTAGAGAAGTGGTCAGATTGCATGGATTGCCTAGGAGTATTGTTTGAGATAGAGATACAAAGTTTGTTGGCTATTTTTGGAGGACACTTTGGAAGAAGTTGAAAATACATTAGAAGTTTAGTTCTTCTTTTCACTCGCAGACAGATGGATAGTAAGAGGTAGTGAACCAAAGTTTTGGAAATTTTTTGAGATGTTTGGTTGGAGAGAAGACTGGAAGTTGGGATCTAGTCCTAGCACAAGCATATTTTTCCTACAATAATTCAGTGAACAGGAGTACTAGAAAGACCCCTTTTGAGATTATTTCAGGAGTTCATCCTAGAGGTATATCAGAGCTAAGAGACATTAGTAAGGAATATAAGAGGAGTGTAGAATTAGAAGAATTCATAGAACATATGAAGAAAGTGCATACTCAAGTGAAGTAGCATTTGGAGAACATAAACTGGAAGTATAAGGAGAAAGCGGATGAAAAGAGGATACATAAGGAGTTCAAAGTTGGAGATGAAGTGATGGTGTACTTAAGGAAAGAAAGATACCCAGTTGGAACATCTAGTAAATTGAAGATGAGGACGTTTGGACCCTATAGGATTTTGAAGAAATTTGACTCAAGCAATGCATATGAAGTGGAGTTACCAGATGGCATGAGTATATCACCTATATTTGGCATTGCATACCTACATCAGTACCATGAAGTAGAATTCAGTGAGGACAATAAGATGAAGTTGGAAGAAAAACTTCCTAAACAACAATCAGATGAGATAGACAAATTTTTGGATGTCAGAGATGGGAGAAAGACTCGTGAAAGAAACTACAAAGAATATCTTGTGAAGCGGAAAGGTAGACCAGTGGAGGATTCTTCTTGTATTTATCAAGCTAAGGTAGACCGTATTTGTTTTCCTTTGGCCCCAACAAAGTGAGAGGCTCACTTTTTATTAACCTCAGATGTCTGATGTAGGATAATCCCTGGTTCTTAGCAATATTGCATAAACCAAAAATACCTTCAATTAGTTTTGTTCTTGTTCTGATTCGAGTTAGTAGATCAGGTGTTTCTTCATGTTTTCTCACTAGATCGCGCGTACCTAGGATTTCATTGTGGACATGTTCAATCTTTTTTTCCTAGTTTTCAGCTCATTTGGACCTTTTTTTGGCAAGTTGTTGCTTTCGGTGTACATGATATTTTTGAGGCTAGCCCTAGAATAAATTCATAACCTAATGACTAGTTGGATCGATCGTGGACCTTTCTCGTAACTTGCGGATCCTCACGGTGTATTTATATTTGTTCAATGGATTGTCCCTGACCTTACACTTAGGTCCAAACTTCATCATACTTATCTACCATGGATGAATTTCGGATTTGAGGCTGACCTGTTCTTGCACATGTTAGATTTTCTTCATTGGAGATTGTAATGATCTTTGACCGACATAGGTGTGTTTTTTTCATGTTTTGGGATTTCGCAAGGACATTTAAGATGGAATGGGATGACCAATTGAAGAAAAAAGATGCCCCACAATATAACAGAAGATGCATGCTGAAAGATATTGTATGGAAGATTTGAAAGACGTGAATAGGATAAGATGCATGATTTTCAAGAAGATCCTTAAGCTTATCAAGATCAAAGGTGAAAATGAGGATAATGACCATGAATGATAAGAGGAAAATGGAAGATAGTATATGGATATGAAAGATAATTTTTTCATGATAAGGGGATGGAGGAAGGATTTAAGCATCAATTTTCACAACTAATATCCCTTGAATATGCGCTCTAATAGACCATGGGAATGGGAATTAGACTTATAAATGTTGGCATGATAGTAGAAGCTAAAGGCCTTATGCAAAGATTTGAATTAAAGGAGGAGAATGGGGATTGGATGTTGGATAATGGATAGGAGGTTGGAAGGCTTGGTGATAGATAGATGGAAAGGATGCCAAGATTAACATTGGCACACACCTTGAAGGGTGATGGAGTGATGGAGGAAAAGTTGATTTGGAAGGTGATATTTTTTTAGATCGGAGATGGGGAGAAGCTTTCAGATTAGCAAACATGGATGCCAATTTTTATTTTATTGCTTCTATGAGACTTTTAGGAATCCACATTACTTTTGATTTTGATACTTTTGATTTTTTTTAGATGGAATGAGCACTATGAAGTTGAAATTTCTGATCATGAGCTAGAAAAAGAGCTACACTAGAAACAAATAATTGAGGATACACACCTTAAGGAGCACCACTTTGAGGAAGGGAAGGCACACACATATGTGGTTATATAAATAATTGAAGAACCTATGAAAAATGTCCAAGACAAGGGCCTAATGCAAGAAGACCTTTGAAAAGGGAGGAAGAAAAGGATAAAGAAGAAGATAAGGTAAAAGAGAAGTGCACTGAGCTTGAGAAGAATGTTGAGATTTAGAATCCAAAAGATAAAGGGAGAATTCCATAGGAAGACAAGCTTGCAGAAGATGAAGTAACTATTGAGCTTGGAAAAGGGAAAATAGTACATGAAGAAACCTCAGATGAAGAAGAAAGGCATGGTGAATAATTTTACAATGATGAAGAGGATTAAACTCATGGGGAAAAATAAAAGGAAGGTGATCATGAATCACCAAAGCATCAAACAAAGGTCCCCACATGTCTAGAACAACTAAAAAGGAAAGCTCCTGTAGTCACTAATCCTAAGGTCCGATTCAGGACCATTCTGACTAGAGCTCAGACAAGAACTCAGAAGGATAAAAGGCCTAAAATCATATCACACATGATGATTGATGCTTTTGGGTCTCAATTATTGAAAATAGCCAGCCGAAGAGAATACAAGGATGTGAGAACCATTCAGGAGTAGGATTATTAAATATCTACTATCAACCTAGAGCCCGCAACATGCAAATAGAAGATGGATGACCTTCAAGGGTTAGTTTCCACCATCATACAACAAATGAACAAAGACCAATCCACTAAGGAAGAGTTGAAAGCACAAGTGGAAGATCTCACCGCTTACATCCAACAATGGACCTCCACAGAAGAGGAGACTCTTGCTGAATTATTGGTGTCCTCCTTGCTCTTGAAGGAGGAGAAAAATCAAATGGATAATAGGAAAAACTAGACCAATTCTACTGTAGATTAGTTCAACAGGGTCATATACAATGGCGACATGGGCATTTGTCACATGGCCAGGGTGTACAAATTTTTTTGGAGTCTCCAGAAGGAAGTTGAGGATTTGATAGGCACTTGCCAAGAGTTCCCCCAACTTTATCGGATTACTTTTTTTAAGTTGGAGAAGATCCATAAGCTCTCATAGGAAATGTGTGAAAAGGAGCTAGAGCTACCAAAATAAGATCATTGGTTGGTTGAGACATGGTAGATGAAGCTCGACTACAAAAATGAGATTTTGGAGAAGTCTTTGCACAAATTAGAGCTTGATCATGAGTGGGTGGAAGAACACCAAGAAGACAAAGTAGAATATTTAAAGCTGATGAAAAATTATGAGATGCCTACCCTTGAGCTAGATCTGGAGAAGATCAAGTAGTTGTCTCACAAGAAAATCGAACAAGGAGCCAATGAAACACTATCAGCAAATTTTATGGATTTTTTTGTGAGGGACTTCACTCAGTCAGAAAATTTTATCAAGGCTACATCTAAGTGCACTAAAAACTGGGAGAAAATCATAGAAATATTCAAGAATACAACCTTTCAGATCCTCAAGTCTAAGATCTCAGAACAAAAGAAGTTGTTGGACATGATCGATAAGTTTGTAGAATACACATTAGTGCAGAAGGAGGCTGGAAAGCCAATTATTGATGATGAATACTTGTTGAAATAGTTGTAAAAGCTGGAAGTAGCTAGAAGACAAAATAGAATGGAAGAAAAAATACAGAAAAAGACAAGTCTATTTTATATTGTAATATATTTTGGGGTAGGTGAAACCCTAAGTGAGAATTGATCTAAGTCATTCATTGTCATTAAATCTTTTCCATTCATTTCACATTTGGAAAACTATAAATAGGGTATCCTCTCATTTTCAAAGAGAGACGAGTTGTTGTAAAGACATGTTGTTGGAAGAATATATTTGAAAATAATTTTTTTGATGGTTTCTTGTGTATTTCTCTCATATGTGCATGATTCTATCTCCAAGTAGTGAATGTTAGCTTTACTCTTCCAATTTTTAAGTTACTTTCAGTTAATAGTCAATGTTGTGCTTTAATGGTGGATGTATGATGTTGTGTTTGGTGTCTTCCTAGCTCATGCTTTAATGCTGAATGAACAGTCTAAAAATCTACAATGAACCCTTGAAGATTACACTAGTTTCATGATATTGTGAGCTATCCTTGGTTAAGTGGAACTCAATTTTAGGAAGTTTATCTGATGTATAATCCTCCATTGTTATTGTTCGTCATTAATTGCAGGTCTAGGAAACTTCTCACCCCTTTTCCCTTTTAAATTTTCTTTAAAACCTTAAGTGAAAAAAATTTCCAACATCATTGTAAGGTCAAATTTGATGAATAGTTTGGAGTTCTAGTTTTTTTCTTTGAACAACAGCAACTATTCACTCATTTCTATAATTTTTAAAACTCCATTTGTAGGCCCAAAACATCCAAGCCTAATAAAATGTAAATTCCCCTTTGTGATTATCGAAAAATCACATCAATAAGAAAGTTATTTTTTCAAGTCATGACTTGACACCCCACAGACCTTGGAGTGATTTCTAAAAATTAGTTATAAAAATTACTTTTCAAAAGAGATAGCATACTTGTATGTTGTCTATGTTGAGAAAGTGCGAAAAAAACCATCAAGAAAATTGGCGCTAGAAGGAGGGCTACTAGGCTAAGATGGATTGAATTAGGTCTTTCTCCCCTCAAATATTTCATAGAGTAATCAGGTCCATGCCAGACAAGGGAGAATTTAAGAGATAAGGACCCCTACTAGGGGTAAAAGAGATAATAAAATGGAAGCATCAAATTCAACTCCACCCATTCAACCTCCATCTCCTCCATATCCATCTTCCCTGTCAACTCAAACAAAATTTTCCACATTCACTTCCCACATCCAAAATTTTTTTGTCACCCCCACACCCAATCCACAAGGCGCTGCCCCAAATATTGCCCCATTTCAACCTCAAGCTACTGAAACATAGCCATTACCACCTCCACTTCCCCAAATGGCTTCATTGGTCAATAATCTATCCCCATTTTCCTTCAATGGCTACCATGATATGCCAAAGAGTCTAGAAGGATTTTGTTCAAATTTTCACTTGAATTATCCATAACGAACAATAGAAGAACATATTAAGATCCTCCAAATGTTATTAAAGGACATGTAGATCGAACCTGAGGATGTTGCTTGTAGACTCTTCCCTTATTCCTTGGGGGATGAGGCTTTCTATTGGTACATACATTTATCTACAAGTTCCATTACCTCTTGGGACTTCATGTAGAATGCCTTTCTATAGAAGTTCAAGGTTCTAGTCAACCCCACTGATTTATACCAGTAATTCATGTTAGTAAGAAGAGAAGTCAATGAGCCTATCAACACATTCAAAAATAGGTTTCATAGGACATACATGAAGCTAAAATCACCCTATGTAGTCAATGATCCCTCAACAAGGGAAGTATACTATGCTACTTTGGACAAACTCACATCTTCCTTGGTCAAATAGATGCCACAACTACCAGAAAGATTGGTGGATGCTTTGTTGAAGTAGTAAAATAAAGTAAGGACTTGGGATAACACATTGTAGGTATGTTTCCCTTATTGGGGCCTATTGTGAATCCTTCTAAAATTCATGAACTTACCTAGCCTTTGGCACATGAAACCCCATTGATGAATCTAGTGCCACAAATATCGATCGTGCCACACCCAAGACAACTAGTAAATCAGGCTTCATTCATGCCAAGCTATTTTTCAGGCTCCATAGCAGGAGGCATATGCTCAAAAACCTCAAGTGCCTTCATACTTTCAAAACTTGGAATTTAGAGCTTCCCAGCAAAACCAAACTTTGTTGTAGTTGGTTTTCCTCCAAAATTTAGTACCTTAGCAAAATAATGCAGATAAGGATCAAATCAATGAGCTAAGTGAATTAGTAAAGAAATTGTCCATCTGAGAAACCAAAATAAATATCTACAATAATCTCAAAGAAGCATTCAAGCCAACCTCAACCAATACAATCATGCCTCTGGTACGTCTTCTAGGTAGAATGATGGAAGAGATCAAAATTTAGGATAGAATTTTGAGAGAAGATTGTCACAAAGGAAAAATAGAACATGGAATACCAGGCCAAACAATGGAGGAATTCCCACACCTCTTGACCAGATGAGAGGCATAGAAAAAACCACAAGTGGAGCTTACTTGGTTGAGGTTGCTTTATCTGGATGGTGTCGAATTCATAAGATGAGTAGACATTCTAAGTTGGGCTGCCCGAAGTTCCAAACCACCGCAAAAATCTTCCAAGTGGAAGTTCAAAATGCTATTGATGGCTCAAGTTGTAGGGAAATTATTCCATCAGAGCCATATGATTCTTTAGTGTTGGTGGTTAGCCAAGCTCCTTTCCCACAAAGCAAAAACTCACCTAAAAATGAAGTCACAATGCATGAAGTTTCCGCCAAGGAAGGAGAAGCAAAAGAGGTATGTACGAAGAGATCTTTATCTCAATAGATAATGGTCTCGTAGATGAGGAAGAGCCATGTGAGGATGAGGTTCACATGTTCCACCAAATATTAACTCCTTAGAATTTAAGAAATTGGCAAGCTGGTGGTCTAGTCACAACCTCAACCCTGCAAAACTTTTTAATACCCTGCCTAATCCCAATGGCAAAAAAAATTGACCTATCTTGAAGTGCCTACCCAATACTCTAGTAGAAATAGGTAGCCCAATGCAATTCATAACCAATCCACCAATGCTTCCCAACACACTTTCTCTGAGATATAAGTTGAGAAAATGGGGGAATATGTAGTAGGAGTTAAAGAAAGTCAAAGTGAGTCTATCAACCTTTGAATTGTTAAGGGTGTCTATTGTCATAAATGCTTTCTTCCAATCGATAAATAGGATTGCCCCATCGAAATCAGCCCAAGAGGTACCTGCAAAGAAATTTTCATTTGACACCTCCAATAATAATCCCATCATCAGGGAAATCATAGGAAAGAAGCCTGACCAACCCCAAACCTAGCGAGCTAGTAAAGGTCATCCATTGGACAAATCACCAGCCAAAGAGCAAGGTCAAGTGCAAACAAAGGATAAATGTAGTGACAAGGAAAAGACTTAGGTGGTTCAAGCTGATGTCTCCATGGGGATATTTCAAGGGAAATTAGAAACCCCTCCTTTCCTAATGAAAATATGAATATTTTACAAGAATTTACACAACTGTTTACTAGGCTTCAAGGCTTCTACCAATGTCATGCCATTTGTAGTATGCTAAGCATTAGGAATCACTCCAAACCCATCTAGAAAGGTCACATAGTTGGACAAAACTGAGGTGAACATATTCATGGGTGAGATGAATAGGATCCCTATGCAAGTTGCAACTGATCCGAGGGTGCAATAGGTGATTGATATTCAAGTTGTCGATATCCCTGAAACCTATGACATCATATTGGGAAGAGATTTCATCTGATCTTTGAATGGCTATTTGACAACAGATTATTTTCATTTATGGCTACCTTGGAAGGGACTTCCAAACCAAATCCACATTGAGTGTGAGCCTCAATGAATTTCTTGATTACTAAGTATAAAAATACCAATGAGGTGTTGTTTGTAGAGACAGAGCTAGAAAATTATTTTCCTCTCACCTACCAAATAAGGTGTAGTTTTTAGAGACAAAGCTAGGAATTTATTTTCTTGTTGACTACCAAGATGAAGAAGGGGTCAAGGAGGTCCTTGTGCTATGTAGTTCCCCCACCATTTGGGTCACCTTCCTAACAACACTAAAGTGTTGATTGAGTTTGAAGATGAAGAATCTCAAGAACATGGAAATATTGGGTTGCTCGAAGGCTTCCAAGAATTCATGCAAAAATGTGTGCAAGACCAGCTCAGCCTAGGAGCTAGGATGGATTTCAAAGAATTATTACTACCTAACTTGTGCAAAGTTCACAGTATGGCTCATTATGAATTTGAGTGTTTCCTATGTCAAACAACAAAGCAACATATCAAAAGGAAAATCACTCCAAAGGGAGAAATGGAAAGGTAACAAGATCAAAGCCATTTTGTGGGTAGAAAACTGCTCAAGGGTATACAGATAAAAGTACAATGAAGAGAAGATTTCTACTCCATCAACTTCAAAGGAAAGAGTCCCTCCAAGTTTTAGAAGTTGCATTTTGATGGTTCCAAATCCAAGTAAGGAGCAAGAGCAAGCTTCGAGCTCGTTAGTCCCATGGGTAAGTCATATTTTGTTGTGCATAGATTACAATTCTATTGCATAAATAATGTAGCGATATATGAAGCATTAGTTCATGGGTTACTAATGACATTGAAAAAGAAATTCTAAATGCTGCAAGTCTTTGGTGATTCTTATTTGGTCATCAAACAAGTTGGGAAGTTATACTCTTATCATGGAAAACGATTAGTGAACTATAGGCATAGAGTATGGATCTCATAGAAGGGTTAGATACATTCAATATCTAACTTATTTCCCACAGCAAGAATGAGAATGTTGATGCCTTAGCCCAAGCATCCAATACTCTCTAGCCCTTATCACTAATTGGTTTAAATAATTTCACTATAGAACTCACTTCTACCCCATTGGTGCCCGACAATGTCACTCATTTTCAAGTGTTCAATGATGACAAGCATATCCTTGACTTAATCACTATTTTGGACGTATTTGTATCCCAAATCATTGATGAAGTAGAGCTAGAAGAGGATGAGTTAGATATCGAAGGGGTAATCAATTTGAAAACAAACACAATACCCAGAGGCATGGTTCAGCTAGAAAGAATATTTGATTTAGATCACATTAGGAGCTAGGATTAGAAAACTAAGGAGTCAATAGATAATCAATGTGATTCACACAATATGGGTACTGCAAAAGAGGTTAAATTTTTTTTTATTGGCAAGGTGTGCACCCTAAAGGAAAGAGAAGGAATTGTTGATGCCCTACACACTTATCATGATGTGACTTCTTGGGAGTATGAAGACCTCAAAACATATGATACTTCAATTATCACTCACACCATTCCCCTCAAGCTAGATGTGTGACCCTTCTGAAAGTGCTAGTGCATGATTAATGTGCTATTGGAACCTATTATCTTTAAGGAAGTGTAAAAGTTGCTTTCAGCTAGAATTACCTTTCTTGTTTAACACTCCATGTGGGTGGCCAACTTGAAACTGGCTAGAAAGACGAATGGGGAAATCCGATTGTGCATGGATTTTAGGAATCTAAACAGAGCTTTGAGAAGGAAAAATATCCAATGCCCTCACTGGGTGAGGTGCTACAAATTGTGAATGGATCATAAAAGATGTCATTTATTGATGACTACTAAAGGTATAACTAGGTGATGGTACAATATGAAGACATACACAAAATTAAATTCACCATGAAATGGGGAAATTTTGCATATAGAAGGATGTTATTTGGTCTGATCAACACAGGGGCCACATTCTAGCATTCCATAGAGATAGATTTTAAGGAAATCATTGGGAAATGCATCATCATATATATGGATGACCTTATTATGTTCTCAAAGAAAAGAAGAGACCATTTCTTTAACTTATGCAAAGGTGTTCCAGAAGTTTAGAGAGTTTGGCTCTCGCTAAATCCAAAGAAATGAATCTTTGGAGTAACTAAAGTTAAGCTCCTAGGACATGAGATTTCAAAAAAGGGAATCTCCATAGACCCATAACACATATAGGCTATATTGAAAATTCAGCCTTTGGGAAACAAGAAGGAAATGAAGTCTTTCTTTGGGAAGATTAATTTCATTAGGAATTTTATCACAAAATTTGCATAAATAGTCAAGTCATTGAATGCGATGCTCAAACAATATGAGAAATTGGAATGGATATGGGAAGCCAAGCAGGCTTTCAAATAAATTAAGATGGCTATTATCAATGCTCCAGTGCTGATTAGCCTTTATTACCTAAATCATTTCTACATCTAGTCTTTTTCTTCAGATCATTCATGCACTAGAATGTTAAAAAAAAATTATGGTGAAGGGAATGAGCGCCCGATTGATATCATGAGTGCTCCACTAAAAGATGCTAAGTTGCATTACCAAAATATTGAGAAACAAGAATATGATTTGGTGTGCAGAGTCAAGAAATCTAGACACTACTATTGGCATATGGCTTGTAAGTTTTTTCATTGATGGTAACCCTAGCAACCTAAGTCATGCATCCAATCTACAATACAATTTTAGTTTACACTAGTAGAATAGGGTGAAGAACAGGACATCCGACTATAGGCATAAAAGTTTATCTAAATACTTCACCGAACTACTATTTTGGGTTGTGGATCTCTAAGGAATATTTTTTGATGTTTTTTATGCTTACTCATGAATTATATTGATACACATTCACTGGCACACGATCTAGGAGATCTGATGCACTAATCTATTGATTATCTGTGTTAGAAGGTCGACCTGACAAACATAGTAATTGCAGATGTATAAGGAGTAATTAATCAAATGTTTTCATGCTCCATTATGTTTGTTTAGGTCCCATCTTTGTCTTAACCAACTTTGGAGGATGTTCATAAATAATTAGTGGTGGTTTTGGGCGACATTTGAGAAGAACTAAATGTTTTATGAAGCCGACATAACAATGATCAAATCCTTTATGGTAGATATATATATGAGATCAGTTTTATCATTTTGTTTGTGTTGTTTGGTGGAGAAGTGTGTGAAGATAGATAATATATGGAACACAAATATGGTGCAAAATTCAATAGAGCAATAGTCTAAATTTTTCTATATGTGATGCGAAGAGAAGAAAAGAGCAAAGTAGGGCAGAGCAAAGTGCAAAATTTGAAAGCAAATCTAGAATCTAATTTATGAGCTTCACCAAAATTGTAACCTAGCATGAATAGATGCTACTATCTTAATTCATCCTTCATATGGTTTTAATCTAAACTTTTTTAAGGCAGTGAGCCTTCCCTTTGATCAGTGAGCTCTAGGTAGTGTGCCTAAATGCAAGTGCATTCCCTTTTGTAAAAAATTATTTGAGTACTCAAATTGTGGATTAACCTTCACCGTGGTTTTTACCCTAATAGGGTTTCCACACAAAAATATTTGTGTCATGGTGTTATGAATGTTTCCTTTGAATTCTTGCATATTTATTTTAATCAAATGAAAAAATGGTTTAAGTTTGAAAATAATAAAGTTGAGATTTGTTGAACAATGATTCACCCCCCCTCTCAGTGTTCCCTTGAGTCCAACAACTACATCTTGAGGAACAAGGTGTTCGCCATTATCCCAGAACTATTTTTCAAGACCCTATTGATGTAGAATGAACCAAGAGAAAGAAGAGAAAAATGGGTCACGTTGCTATAGGAATATGGCATGGAGACTCAACCAATGAATCTGGTATGAGGACAAGCCCTTACTCCCACAATGGTAGAAACTGAACTCGAGCTCATAGTACAACAATACCATCTGGAAGATGTTTCCCTATATGAATGGTATAGTGATATAGTATATTACCTGTTGAATAACAAGTTTCCATCACAGTTGCAAGGAGTACAAAAATGATCTTTGAGATTGAAAAGCAATGGATACATGATGCAAGGAGCCATATTGTACAAGAAGAATCACAAGGGAGTTTATTTTAGATTCCTTTGAAAGGAAGAAGCAACCCAAGTGCTGAAATAGTTTCATGACAAGTATGAAACTGGTCATGGATTTGGTCCTTCAACGGCCCACTAGATCCTATGGGTTGGATATTATAGGCCGACCATGTTCAAAGATGCTCACAATCACATTCATTCTTGTCATGTCTATCATACCACTATCCTCAGGGAGTGGCAAGTTGTTGTTTTGTTATAGCTAGTTGTTGAGGTAAGGAATTTTTACCAGTCGGGACTCGACTTCATTAGCCCAATAAGCCCACCCTCCTTTGTAGGCCATAGGTAAATTCTAACTACTTTTGATTATTGCACTAGATGGACTAAAAAAATTTCTTGTAGGTAATGTACAACTGAAGTAGTTACTATTTTTTAAGAAATCTTTATTATAAATTATTTTGGTTGTCCATTTGACTTGGTTTGTGATAATGGTCCTGCATTCACTTCCCTTAATTTTTTAAATTGAGAATTTGATTATGGGATTTCTCTCAAGTTTTAATTCAATTATTATCCCCAATGGAATGGGTTAGCTGAATCCACAAACAAGAACTTGTTGACTGTTATACAAAAACTTCTTGACAAGAACCCAAATGATTGGCATACCCAACTACATTTTTCTCTATGGGAAGATCACACTTTTCATAAAGCAGCCCTAGGAAATTCTTCATTTCACCTCATTTATGTCCTAGAGCCTATTTTCCTATTTCACCTCAAGATCCCTACACTTCAATTCATCAATACCTACTTTGAGGAGGGAGAATGTAATGAGGCTCGCTTAGCTGAGGTTCTTCATTTGGAAGAATTTTGTACCCAAGCTATAGAAATTTTTCCCAAACATCAGGGGTAGTGAAGAGATGGTTCAACTATCAAGCCAAAGTTAAGGCCTTTAGGATTTCTGTTTTAGTCCTATACTGAGACAAAGGTCATGAGAAGAAAGGGAGAAATGACAAATTCGACAAGCTCTGGCTTGACCCCTTTCAATTTTTTGAGATTTTAGGAGACAATGCCTTTTGACTTAGGACACTAACTAGATAGGATGTCTTGTTTCTAGTCAAAAAATAGTACCTCAAGCACTATTTCCTTGCTTGAGATGTGAAGCTCACTCTTTGTATATATTTTTATATAGTTAGAGTAGGCCTTCTAATTTCCATTTTTCTTTTTTTCGCTTTCACTTGCTTTGGATTTTATTTTTCTAAGGGTTTTGTCTAATCTCGATGTAGTGTTTATTCTCAACCTTGTTAGAGAGCCCACTCTACTATACATTTCTTTGTGTTCTTTGGATAAGTCTTCATGAGTTATAACCATGAGTCTCTATGCGCTTGTGAGAAATGGGTTTCTTCAATTGAACTCTATCTTGACAAGGGGTGGAAACCTCTGTCTAATCCTATCACATTTATCTCCAATTAAACATGATATGCACTTTAAATAATCTCGATGAGCTATATGATAGTCATCATGACACCTCAGTAAGTGAAAAATCTTAAATTTTCTCTAGTGACCACTGTGATCTCCAAACCCACTATGAGCTTCATTGCTTATGTAGTTGAGCAAAAAGGGTATCAAAAGGAAAATATAAAAGAAAGGAAAGAGAATAAAATATTGAAAAAAATACAACTATTTGGTTATGCAAGCAACTCTATCAAGGCTATGGATGCCCAGCTAGTAGTAGAGCAATGTTCGTTGGGATCACAGTGAAAAATCCATTGGGGCTATGGACACCAGACTGATAGTAGAGCAATGCCCGGTTACTTTTGGGATCAAATTATCTATGTCGCTTGCCTTGGCTAACTGATTGTTGTCCTATGTGGTTTCTGAAAGAGGGAAATGAAATCATTTCACACACTTCTAAGATATTCTATGATTTTATTCAACTAAATATTTTTTCCTCCTTTAAGTTAATAATTCGTTTGAGGAAGTTTGCTTTTCATCAATAAAACCAAAGATTTTGGGTTTCAGATGAATCCTTACCCTTAGAATTCTGGAGAGAACTCTCTCAGTAGAGTTTCCATTTGTTGTGCCTATAGCACACACACCCCATTCAGATCGGGGACCCCCTCTTTCCATTTTTCTTTCCCTAGGTTGCTTCACTTTTGTCTCATTTTGCATGCCCCTATTTCTAAGCTTAAATTGGTCACATGCTTTAAAGTCATCAAATTCCCCTTGAACAAAGTCACCTATCCAAAATTCCCTAAGTCTTTGGTAGTTGTGGGACTTGAGTTACAGGTTTCCTCTTGCCTTTCATCATCATTTCCACTCACTCTGATAGACCCTCAGTTGTGAGTAGCCTTATGCAGACCGCCATTTTCATTTCGCTGCTAAACAGGGACCGAATCTTAGCATCCACTTGCACAGTGGGTCCCACATCCTCCTTCACCAGCTGATTCTTTATCGATCATCCAATAGGGTATAGGTTTCCGCATCTCACCTACCCATTTTCTATCGTACCAAGGAGTTAATGCACACATTAATAGTCAAATTGCTTATAAATACACCACTCCCTAGCTGTCATTTTCATCATGCATTTTTTAATTTCAAAGAGAAGGAGAGACTCCTATGTGCATTAGGTTCTTCAAAGGATTCAAACTAGACTTTCTTTCATTTTCTGTATGATCTTAAGGTATGAGACCGCATAGTTTTTTCCTTTCTTGTTCATTTTAATTTGTTGAAATAATCCAGTGGTTAGGGTTTCATGGTTGTTTGAAATCTTTGAGGTTCAAACCATGATCTATTTAAGCGGTTCCATCAAAACCTCTGTAATCATTAGCCCTGTACTTTTGATTTACCCAACATTGTGAAAATCCTCAGAACCAGGCAAAAATCTTGTGTGTGTACTCACGCGAAACCTCGTTACGCACTTTTCATTCCTTGAATGGTAGAAGCACTAGTGTGGCCCACCCTGTTAGCCTCATTGTCCATGCTTTTATCAATTCTTGAAATGTTAAGAAAGAAAAAATGACTTATTACTTTTTTGTGGAGGTTCGCAAGTGTGACTCCACCTACGGGTTGCTCCCACCTTGTTTTTGTTTCTTAAATGGTAAAGCCATAATGTCGTTTCATCATGTAGGTGTCGTGGTCGTAATATCCCTTAGTTAAAACTTTGATTGCATCATCAAAATCCTAAGTCCAAAACCCTTCTATGGTCCAAGGTATGTGGACTGCCATTTGCACAAGGCAGTCACCTTGTTGCCTTTGGTTAGTGGAAAAACTTTAGCATCCCTCCATGTTCCAAGTCCCACTTGTTATGCTTCCTTGAAAAAAAATTCTAAGATTGTTGACACTAAGCTTTAATGCAGAGGACCCTTGTGGGTCCACTCTTACAGGACATTGTCACCCCAGTATCGTTCCTTAATGAAAAATTCCTCACAACCTTCCACTATGCGGGTTTCGTTTGTAATATTTCCTTTGTGCTAAGCTTCAAAATATGCAAACACAAAACCCTAGTCTGAGTAGTCCCTCGAGTTCGCCTATGCGGACCGCCATCTGCAGTCCACCATCCCATATAGTTGCTCCTTAGCAGCAGAAATCTAGTAGTGGCCCGCCATCTGACTTTCACAACCAAGATTGACTTCAAATATTGATTTCAAGGTATGATTGATAACATTAAGGGTATCTGCGGGTTCTACAATGCAGAGATCCACATGTCAGATGTTGTCTATCCAGTGTTTCTCTTTAATGGCTAAAATTTGAGGGCTTTCCACCCCATGATGCTCACATTCTTCAAACCTCCAAGGGAACCAAAGCCTAATCTCATAGTCGTAAGTGTCTTATAACCAATTTTTGCATGTGCCCAACCTCTTCGCGAGGGATTTTCCTATTGAGCATTTCATGTGGGTGGCCGACTAAAGAAATCCCGCTTCCCTACACCATTCTTTAATGACTTCCATTATAACGGCTTCCACCTAGGGGAAACCCATATTCCCAGGATCACATTCAAGCAAATTTCCCAAACAAGTCCTAAAAGGTCAACAATGATGAATATTATATTCTTTCGAGGGTATATGAATGTATCTAATGTTGAATTTTCAGGATTTAACTTGAATTTTCCCTCTTAATCTATCAATACACTTACTTCACTCTTTCTATGCAAGACTTATGGAATTTTTTGGAGGACCATTAGGGAAGCCAATGGGAAAAAAGGACAAAGGAAATAAGCCTACAAGAACCCCAAGGGAAAATGAGAAAAAGAACAGATGAAGTACCGATTCCACGAGGTGGAGTGCACCTCCAGGCTTGCATCCAATTGGGACACGGTCTCCAAAACTGACCTAGGGAATGTTAATATAGATGAGTTTGGATAGAGGGTTATGGTCAGGCCCACTATGTAGGAGGCCTAAAAAATAAAAGAAGGTGGTCTTACAAAGGCGATCGGTTTTCCCCCTATATTGATTACTCCAAAGTTGGTAATGGCCTGCCGAGAATGCTATGATGCTAGAAACAAGAAAATAATTTCCAAGGATGGAAGAGTGCTAGCAAACCTATCTACCAAGTCTATCAGTAGGACATTTGGTATTCTAAATTTTAATGTAATTGAAGAAGTAGAAGAGGAATACACCCAACAAATGTAGAAGCATGACCCTATAGGGTGCAAGAGGACAATAAATCAAGTATTCTTAAAGGATAAGAGGGGTAGTGCTAGCAAGGTACCCCAAACATTGTATAAAAGTGATTTGTTTGAAGTGTATCATGACTTGGTTATGCTCATGAGTAGGGTGATGGGTCTACCCACTGCCACCTTTCTTGAGGACTAGATGTTTTATTTTGTGGAAGAGATCCTCTAAGGAGATGCCAAGTTCTACTAGACAAAGATAATAAGTAAAAATTTGCACAATCAGTTCATCATGATCAAGAAGACCTCCAAATTCTATATGAATTTGTATCTAGTCTACCTTCTAGTAGTCAAGTTCCTATATAAAGTACTATTATTGGTTGGGAAATTGGGAACCAAGAAGGGAGAACTTAAAGTATAAGATTTTTACTCCTAGTTGCAATATAAAAATTTCAAGGAGTACAAAAGAGTAAATGATGCCTTCATCGGGCATATTGTTAGACTCATGGGGGGAGACCTTGAAAGAAGATTAATGCATAGTTCTAAGGTAGTCATCAAGGGTTTTGGATATCTATTCATCCAATTCCTAAAGTTCACCTACATCAGAGAAGAAAGCTTCTCAAGAAGACCCTATAGATTAACGTGCTACCCTAATGCCCAGATTATCCCACTAGATCTCATGTGACAGTTGTAGACTACCCATATGTTGGTAAGTGATAAGCATAGGAAAGGGGTCCCATATCCCCTCACACTCAAGAAAGGAATGTAATCTTGACCACTCACCCCGTGTGTTGAATACTTGGAGAAGGAACTAGAAAAATATAGCTTGGAATTGCACACAAACAAAGGAAGAGGGATCCTCCTGGAAAATTGAAGAAGCAGGTTGGGAGATAGTATGCCCATTGACCTCATATCGAAGACTTATAGGAAAATTGTGAAGATGACAAGGAGTTCCAGATGCAGAATTATATGAGAATGACCTCTCAATTTGAAAAGTCTGTTAATTTTTATCCTATGCCCAACCAGATTATCAAGGAGGATAAAATTTTGGATGAGAGATACAATTCTTTGGCTGATATGCCATTTCAAGTCATTGATTGGACCAAAGAAGAGGTCACAAACCTAGATATTCTCATTCCACCCATTGAAAAAAGAACCCGACAATGGGTTGATAGGAAAATAAATCAACTAAAAGAACAAGGTCCAGAGCTCACATATGGGGAGCTTGAGGATGATGTTGAAAGTGAGAGTGACATCGGTGCTACTGCAAGTTCATTAGTTGAAGCTCCCAAATCCATGCCTGTCACTCTATCCAAGAAGAGGTAGGATGCACCTGAACGCAAGCCTAAACACAAGGTGTACTCAAGGAATACAACAAAGGATCAATCATTGAAGAGGAAAAGGAGAACAGGAACATCCATACTTGAGATGCCCACTATCCAAGAGGAAGAGAAACAATATGAAGAGGAGGAAGAAGCCAGGAATCCTCGCTCACCATAGCCCACTAGTTCCTCTCCCGCTATCGCTACTGCCACTACTCCACCACCTTCCATTTCCAAATATTTTCCCGTCTCATCACCACCCACCATGGACATCTCTATCCACCTCACCTCCACCTCACCAAATTCTTCGATGATGGTAATTAATTATCCCTCTTCCACCACTTCACCACTATCTCCCTCCTCACTCCCGCTTCCACTTCTTGCCCTCTCCACTTTACCTCGTTCCCTACTAACGACCACCATGACACCAACCACTTTCCCACAAGCCTTTGCGGCCTATATGAAAAATGTGCCAATTGAGTTCATTGAGGTGAACCTTGACCCCAAGGTGCAATAATTAATTGGAAAATTTGTTGTCACTTTTCCTCTCCCTTGACCACTGATCGAACCACCAAAGATTAAAGAAACAATGCAAATTTCAAAAAGAAATGGAGAGGCACAATGCAAAGAAAACAACAGAAACTGTGAGGGATGTTGTTGAAGAATTGGAAGACTCTAAGAGGGATGATTATTTAAAGTACCTTGAGGGTGGGCTGAGTATAAATATTGACAAGGTAACTTCTGATGAAGAGAGGCAACAAGCATCTGAAGGTGAGGCGGTGATAAGCTCGATGAACGCTATGAAGTTGAAACGTCTGATCAAGAGTTAGATGAAGAGCTATAGTGAGAACACAAAATTGAGGATACACACCCCGAGGAGAACCACTCCAAGGAAGGGAAGGAAAACATAGATTTGGATATAGAAATAATTGAAGAACCTCTAAAACATGGCCAAGACAAGGGCCCAATGCAAGAAGAAGTACCTCTAGAAAGGGAGGAAGAAAATTATAAAGAAGAAGATAAAGTAAAATAGAAGAGTTATGAGCTTGAGTTTTTTTTGGGATTGAGCATCTAAAAGATAAAGGGA
The DNA here is from genome assembly GCA_007115665.2 of Sequoiadendron giganteum. Taxonomy (NCBI): domain Eukaryota; kingdom Viridiplantae; phylum Streptophyta; class Pinopsida; order Cupressales; family Cupressaceae; genus Sequoiadendron; species Sequoiadendron giganteum. The sequence continues at coordinate 565,771,678 of CM021101.1, read as the reverse complement.
TAGTGCTAGAGGAAGATAAGCTTGTAGAAGATGAAGTAACTATTGATCTTGAAAAAGGGAAAATAGTACAAGAAGAAAGCTTAGATGAAGAAGAAAGGCATGATAAAGAAGCTTCTGGCGATGAAGAGAATGAACCTCATAGGGAACAAGAAGAGGAAGGTTATCATGAATCACCAAAGCATCAAACAAAGGTCCCTACATGGTTGGAACAACAACTAAAGAGGAAAGATCCTGTACTCATTGATCCTAAGGCCTGATATGAGGCCATTTTGGCTAGAGATCAGACAAGAACCTAGAAGGATAAGAGGCCTAAAATTAGTTCACACATCATGATTGATTATTTTGGGTCTCAAGCATTGAAAATAGCCACCCCAAGAGTAGACAAGGATGTGAGCATCATTCAAGGGTAGGATTATCAAATATCTACTATCAACCTAGGCCCTACAACTCATGAGTAGAAGATGGAGGAAATTCAAGGGTCAATATCCACCATCATATAGGAAATGAACAGACTATTCCACTAAGGAAGAGTTGAAATAACAAGTGGTGAACCTCACTACTTACATTCAACAATGTACCTCCATAGAAGAGGAGACTTTGTTTGAATTACTAGTGCTCTCCTTGCTCTCGAAGGAGGAGATAAATAAAATGGAGAAAAGGAAAAATTGGACCAATTCTACTACAAATTGGTTCAACAAGGTCATATGAAATGGTGACATGGGCATTTGTCATGTGATCAGGGTGTACAAAATTTTTCAAAGTCTGCAGAAGGAAGTTGAGGATTTGGTAGGAACCTACTAGGAGTTCCCCAAGTTGTATCAAATTACTTATCTAAAGCTAGAGAGCATCCTTAAGCTCTCATGGGAAATATGGTAAATAGAGCTAGAGCTGCAAAAAGAAGATCATTGATTGGTCAAGACATGGTAGATGAATCTCAACTACAAAAAGGATATTTTTGAGAAGTCTTTATATGAATTCAAGCTTGATCATGAGTGGGTGGTAAAACACCAGATGAATAGTGGAGAATATTTAAAGCTGATGACAGATTATGAGATGCCTACCCTTGATCTAGATTTGGAGAATATCAAGCCATTGTTTCACAAGAAAATGGAACAAGGAGTCAATGACAAACTATCACCAGATTTTATGGATTTTTTTGGGAGGTACTTTGCTTAGTTAGAACAAGTTATCAAGGCTACGCCCAAGTGCACTAAACACTGGGAGAAAATCATTGAAAGATTCAAGAAGATATCCTTTCAGATCCTCAAGTCTGAGCTCTTAGAAGAAAAGAAACTGTTGGTCATGATTGGAAATTTTGTAGAGTACACAATAGCACTGAAGGAGGCTAGAAAGACCATTATTGATGATGAATACTTGCTCAAATTGTTGTAAAATTTGGAAGCAAATAGAAGACAAAATAGAGAAAAAGAAAAAAATATATTTTATATTGTAATATATATGGGGGTAGGTGATGTTGGCTCTTTTTAATTCCAACCAGATCTTTCAAGTAGCCCACGGACTAGCCATTTCTAATGGTTAGCAACCTAAAAGGGGTTGGCTAATGAATGAGAGAAAGCAATTCAACTTTCCTCCTACACTTTGGGCTCTGTAAAACCCAAGAGGGTGATCCCAAAATGTATTTATACTCTTTTCACAAGATCATCAAATACACTCTAAATTTAACAGATACATTCTCACTTCAAGACTTGTATTACTGCAATTAGCAAGAATTTGGTAGATTGTTTACACTTTGCAACTTAGGGTAGAGAATGGGTGGATCAACTGACAAATACAACAGCCGTCATCATTATGAATGAAATTTGATTTAAATGAATTGTTCCTTGAAAAAATTCAGCTAGCCATACACACTTAAACTTAACTGATGTATAGAACAATGCCTTATCATAGGGTGATGAGATAAAATTTACAAGAAATAGTAACACAAAAATTATAACATTCAATGCTTATAGACTATTATGGACTTGCATTGCAAATTCATAGCTCAAATATTCCATACATAAAATACTTAGATATCATGTGACATAATACATGAACCAGTGATTGCACCCAAAATTTTAATCAATTCCTTGAACTAAAGCATACAATACAAACACATATCCAACCATAATAATTGGAGACCAATGAAACAATCCTTAACTATTTCATTTCTAATTCATGAACAATTTCATCGAAGAAAATCTGCATCTAATTTTCCATTATTCATGCCAAATTCTATAGTAATTGCAAAACCTTTAAGCTAATTGTAAATACAAACCCATAACCCTAGACTCAGTAAGCAATTCTATCTACTTGCATACTTCATAAAAATGTTCTCCAAGAATACCTGACATCCAACCAAATTTTTAAAGACCCCTGCACAATAGCCTTGAATTATCTTTTATAGATTAAGGGAGCAAAACAAGCATCAAGATATTGGTTTGTCAAATTACATTTCAAAGTATTTCAAAGTATTTCATTTCATTTCATCCCCCTAATAGTTATATTTTCTCTTCATGAAATGGGGGGAAAATACAAAAGACAAAAAAATTGGATGACCATGTTGAGCTCATTTCTTTGTGGCTTCAGGATTTCATGTCACCCCATTACCCAAAACGGTGAAGCAATGAAAATAAAAAGAAGAAAAAGAGCAGAGAGCAGACAAAGGAAACTAGGCTGGATTCCCACACACATTTCTAACTGAGAGAATACAAATTTCTTTTAGAAGGTTTATTTCAAAGGTCGGACCTATATTATACTCGACAATGCTCTATATCCATCCCACCAAACCATATGGCTTACTCAACATATTTTTCTAGTTACCCTCTATACTCCTCCTCAGTAGGCCAATCAACATCTAGCAATTTTTTCACCTTGACATTGTATGCATTATATCTTGCATCTATTATTACCTAGGCTTCCTTCACAAATGTGTCCATACCTACCTCAATCTTGATGAATTTGTTAGGGTATTTCCACAATAGTGTGTCTCACTTTTGGGACATGCTAATTTTGGCCTGAAATCACTTTTTCTTAGAAAAACTAATGATTTTAGCCTTGAAAAGGGTTTTAATTGAAGAGGGGTTGATAAGACCCCCTTAGATAAAACCCCCTTGGATAGAACCCCTCTAGTATTAAATCATATATCCACAATGGATTTTCCTTCGTACCTATCAAAATTATGGAAAAAAAATGTTTTCTTTACCTTTTGATGGATTAATAATGCCATTAGAAATGATCTTTTCCAAGATTGTAGCCCTTGAAACTAGCTTTCCAACAAGTATAATTTTGATATGTTCTAATTTTATCTTGTGTTTGATTTTTAATTTTTATTGAACATAGATTTTTCTCCAAACATCAAGCTCTTTGTTCTACAGAGATGGAAATATAGTAAACCATTGTAAAAAAAATTCAAAAAATACCCTTTCCCTAGGTATTGATGGCCTTGTTTCACTAAAAAGGAAAAATTGGATTTTGATATATACACAACAAGTTAGGTTGTATGAAACACATGCATGTCCAAATTATAGTTACAGTGACTTCAAAAATTAATTTAAAAATATATATGTAACAAACAATTATGAAAAAATATTATTTCCCTAGATATGGATGTTGAGAATCTATATTTCAAAAATTAGAATTTTATCTTGTATAGAATTATTTTTATGTTGTATGACACAAACGATAATTTTTGAAAATATTGTTTTCTATTTAAAACTAGATATTAAAGGAGATGTTGAAATACTCATGATTTATTTCAAAAAAAAAATTAAAATATATTTAAAATCTACACAAAAATTGCCACAAATCACTAGTTTACATCATCTTCAAATTCTTAACTATTTAGCTGCTATAGGTCTTAGAAGATGAAGATTCAATTAAAAATATTGATGCAAATTTTTATCTTGGGAAAAAAGTGAGACACAATATCCTGATTTCACCCATAAATCAAAGTATTCAACATTGACAAGTCCAACTTATCATCAATATACATAATTTAAGGACACTTAGTTGTTTGATGCTTGAACAAAGCTCTCCATGAGGCATAGTCTTGTTTTTATCCCTCCTCATTAAGAATCATGGGCATACCTTTCTCTTCCATATCCCTAAAATCCTTTATCTTTCCTTGCAATTGTCCCCCAACTCTTTTATGGAAGCCTGTTCTTTTTCCAACAGTTTCAATCCTTTTAATTACATCATGAAGATGTTCCAGAGCTTTAGATTCTCCCTTTGCAATTGTTTGAATTTCTTTTAGACCACTTAATCTGCTACTCCTCTTATTCCAAGAATTCATGAAAACCTCTTGGGTATGTTGAAAATACCCATACCCTTCATGGATACCCTTATATGTTAACCATGTGGTTTATGCCTTAAGAGCAACTCTAGACCATCTGTAACTAAGGAGACCCTCAACCATGTCCTTTGTAATGTTACTCATGCCCTCTTGAAGCTTGTTCCTTTCACACTTGGTTTCCTAGAGATCCTTCTTTAAAGAATCGATTCTAGACTTTAGATTATCCTTATCCTATTGTGAAGTACTAGATGGAGAGGTGGGCAAGGTCTTCTTACTTGCTTTGGCGAAACTAACCCTCATTTTGTTATATTCTTCAATTAACTTATTATACTTCAAAAATTTATTATACCTAGCCTGACTAATTTTCGTAGTGTCAATGCTCAACATAGTTGAGTGTATTGTCAACCTTGTAGCCTTTGAATCTGTTATCTCTGAAGCTATTCCTATGATCACATCTCCAGAAAGGCTAGTTATCATTCTACTGAGTCTACATCTCCCTGAATTAGGAGTTAATGACCAAATAGCCAATGCATGTAGACTCTGGTTGAACCCTGAAACAAAAGTCTTTTCATCAAATTTATCTTCTGATACCAAAGAATTTGGGTCACTCTTGATTGCATCCAAAGTAATAATGGAAGATAAAATCCATCCAGGCATCATCATCATCCCGCTATCTTTAATTAATCTTCTAGCCTCCATGGGATTCATCTTCTCAATTTCTTGAACTATCTCATCTTCAATATTCTTCTTTGTCTCTTCATGTTGGGAGGGATCAACTCTCTCAAGTGCATCTTGTATTATGTCATTTATTTCCTGAGCATTCAGCTCAAATATGAATTCCCTCAATTATTTTGTTGTCACAAAAGAGTCATCCTCCAAAAACTTAGCACAAGCTAGAAGCCTTGCATCATTTTCTTGGCTCTCATTATATTCCCAAGGCACTAACCTATCATCTGTAATGAAATTTTCCATAACATCTCTGACATCAGGGTAGGAGAATTATTGTTCTATCTTGTGCTTGATAGGATCTGACTCAACATAAGGTTGTTGTATATCTACTTCATCATCCTATACTTCATCAACATTCACAAGAGGCATTTCCATGAAAGGGATGTCATCAATATCCATCGGATGGTGTTGAGCCTCTGATGTTACGAGATCCTTTAAAAAGCCACCATTTTTTAACACATGTTCTTGTAGGGCACTTTTAGCCAACGACTTTGCTTGTTGCACCTTTTCTAGAAAACTGCCATCACTAAATTCCGTGAGGATCAACTCCATCTTTTTGAATTTTTTAGTAATATGCTTGTATGGGTTTTCATAATAATAATTATTTGCAAGAGCCTATTTCTCTACCTCAACAACTTTCAACCACAACCTTTCTGTAACTTGAACAACCATAATTATTGGCAAGTTTCTTATCACATCTTCTTTAAAGTAAAAAGTGTGAGGCTCATACCTTGAGATTCCTCATTTGATCTATTCTCTATCAATGAGTCCTTCTGGATTGAATCTTCTTACATGGGTTGTACCCATCCTCAAGTTTTTTTACCATTATATCAAACACGTCATAAGCCTCCTTGATAGTGACAACAAACAAATCAAAAGAGAAAGTTATTGCAATAATAGAACCCTTTTTGGACAACCTAAAGTTCTTAGCATCGCTATGATCCATTTGCCACATAATTTCCATAAAATCCAACCTATCTGGAAAAAATTAGGCAATAGATGGGGGGCCACCATAGTTTCATAACACCTGATGATAGTACAATTGTCATAAAAATATTAATCTCCCTAATTACATTCATAGTTGGGGTCATCTCCACAATCTTTTGGTCTCAACAAGTCTCTGATTGTCTTAGAAATTCTCTCAATTGGCCTCACTCCTAGTTGCACCAAAATAGTGTGCTTTATTGCATTACAAATCAAACATAATCCGAAGTGGAGCAATGCAAATCCTAGATATAAGTCCACATTTGCACAGAAAACTTATGATTTCTCTCATCCACCCATCTCAATTGCAGATCTCGACCAAAAAACGCTCTTCCTTCATATAGGATCATATGCATCAACAATGAGTAATGTCTGAAGTTCGATGGGGTCCTTCTCTCCTTCAATTTTATCAAATCATAATGTAATTTCTCAACAACATGGTGAGCATAGTCAAACCACTCGTGTTGGTAATTATGTTGAATATCCATAATCATAACTAACAAAGGTGATGTTATTCTTCCATCACACTTAATTCCAAGCACCTAACACAACATATAATATGTATACCTAAAGTAATCAATAAGTTATTCATAGTCCAATGGATCAACTTCTTTGAGTGCAACTATAGAACCCTTATCACATCTATACTTTCATAATTCACCTCTTTTATACCCAACCCTATGATCAACATACTTCTTCTACAACTTCTCCATGCTAATTTTTTCATTAGCATCAAGGTTCATATTGAAAACCTCTATGAATTTGCTTCTCTTTATTTCCAAAATGTTCCTACCTTCTATGCCAGTGATAACCTTGTTGACATCATCATATCTATCTATGAGCTTCAGCATTAGGTCTACTTCCATAAAAATATTTGGGACAACCAATTCTCCCAAGTCATAGCCTTAAACATTCTCACTAGGGTGTAGATCATCCCTCCTTTGAAAAGAGTACACAAATAATTCCCATCCTGGCTTTGGCACAACGATGTCACCAATTTCTTCTACAAGGTCCTTAAATTTATTGGTTAACACCCCTTCTCCTGTGGCCTTCTTTTCACTTGCCTTGATGTATGGAGGCTGAAATTTATCCATAAAACGGACATAGCTATCTGGTTTCCCTTTCCTCCTGTAAGTAACTTTAGAACCTATGGCATTTCTTGGGATACTTGTTGTCTCTTTCTCTTGGATGAAGGTTTACAAGATGATGATTCACCTGGCTAACTCATTCTATCTCAAGCTATGTTTTATTTCAAATATGATTTCAAAATAAGTCCCAAACTGGCAATATAAATCTTACAATTAAAATTGAATAGTAATCCTATCTTCTTTATGCTAACCTAGCTAGAGATACAAACCAATTCATACAATTTTGAAAACCCTATTTTTACCCTAGCATGCAATTACAGATACTCAATATGCTGAGACAATTCTTGCAAAGAATGAAATTTTGCAGGGTTCAACAATGACTTACCCGAGAAAATCTTCTGCAGCTCCCCTTTGCCTTTGTCATTATCATGCCACTATTTTTCTCAGCTTCCATGTGCAAGGTGGGAAAATAAAAAACATAGAATCATATTCATTCATTCAGCTAAGTGCAAGCACCATTAATGGTATAGGAAAGCTCGCGCGAGTGAAAAAACCCACTCTATCAGTTTCCCATTTTTGTTTAAATTTAAACCATTGATTCATAGGATTTACGACTTCATCTTGTGGTTTGCATTTCCCCAGTGTCTCATACTACCTTTTCTGTGACTTAATACATACCAAGTGATGGATGAGGAAAGTGATACATGTCACCCTCACAAATATGGCATCAGGCATCACCATTTCCAAGTCTTCTCTAGGGCCTCTACCAACAAAAATAAGAGAGCCAGTGATAAGATATTGGCCCTTCGATCTTAATGACAAAATAATCATGGCCGCAAGCCATATTCCCATGCATCCCCTTTTCTTATGTCAATCGAAAATGCTTCACTTCCAAGCGATGGGAGATAACCCACACATCGGCGGTCGCGGGTTCACCTTAAATCTTCACAAAACAATGAGTGATACTTAAAGGGCTAGAAATGGGTTAAAAGATTAACGAAATCGCTCATCAGGTGTTTCTCTCTAGTAGCGGTAAAGGAACATGTGAGGGGAAATGAAGTCAAAGCAGTGAAAGGAATATAATCATTGCTCATCGTAGGTTAAGCATGAAAAGTTTCAAGTGATCATGTGATGGGCGATACACCACTCGGGGATTAACTTAAGTTCCTTAAAGCGCATGATCATAAAGTTGTTTTTTCTCCAACAAGGAACCTCCTAGCCATGACGGGGAAACAAGTATTGGGGCCAGTAAACAATGGGGCTTGAGGCCATAAAAGGATTATGAAGTGACCAGTAACCAGATACAACCGGTCAACACAAAATTAGAAGCTCAAGGACCAAGTAAGGGTATAAACGAAAAAATAACCTTTAAAACCCAAACCCTAATGACAACTAAAACTTGAGCAATCTGGATTTAATTCTAAAATTTGGTAGAATCATGAAAATTTTAGGGGTTCCACCAGGTGAAACCCTAAGTGAGAATGAATCTGAGCCATTCATTGTAATTAAATATTGTCCATTCATTTCACTTTTGGAAAAATATAAATAGGGGCATCCTCTCATTTTCAAAGAGAGAGATGAGTTGTCGTAAAGACATGCTACTGCAAGAATATATGAGAAAATAATTATTTTGATGGTTTCTTTTGTATTTCTCTCATGTGTGCATGATTCTATCTCCAACTAGTGAATATTAGCTTTGCGGTTCCAAGTTTTAAGTGAATTTCAGTTAATAGTATATGTTGTGCTTTAATGGTGGATGTATGTTGTTGTGTTTGATGTCTTTCTAGCTCATAATTTTATTTTTTTATTGATGGTAAACTGATGTGTAAAGTTAGTCTAAGCTTATTTATGGTTATGCACTTAATTTCAATTTATATTCATGCTTTAATGGTGAATGAATAGTTTGAAAATCTGCAACGACCCCTTGAAGATTGCACTAGTTTCATGAGACTGTGTTATGTCATTGGTTAAGTGGAACTCAATTTTAGGAAGTCTATCCACTGTAACATCCTCCATTGTTATTGTTCATCATTATTTTCAGGTCTAGGAAACTTCTAACCCCTTTTCCTTTTTAAATTTTCTTGAAAACCTGAAGTGAAAATACAGTTCTAGCATCATTGTAAGGTCAAATCTGATGAACAATGTGGAGTTCTACTTTATTATTCTAAACTTGCAGAAATTTTTCACTTATTTCCAAAATTTGTAAAACTCCATTTGTAGTCCCTAAAAGTCCAATCCTAGTAAAGCATAAATGCCCCTTTGTGATTACTAGTAAATCACATCAACAACTAAGCTATTTTTGCAAGTCATGACCTGACACCCAAGAGACCTTGGGGTGATTTCTAAAACTTAGTTAAAAAAATTACCTTTCAAGAGAGATAACAGAATTGTATACTATCTGTGTTGAGACAGTGAAAAAATACAAATCAAAAAATACCTTACATGAACTAATCAAGATCCCTATAAAAAAAACAATATGTAATGCTCATAAGTTTTTAGCATAATACAACTTGTTAACCTTGTGAAACTCAAAACCAGAACATGTGTAGCACCCTATTGGAGTTGTTAGAAGGATAGCTTTGGTTTGGTAAGTACAATGAGAGATGAGATAGAGGCATGAATTTCTCACTAAGCCTTTTTCTTAGGGGATCACTTAGTGGATAGTCTAAGGTTCCATTAGCCCATGTGAGCGTACATGTCGTTTGTATAGTGGACATCAATTTATTATTGTGAATGAGAAGGACAAACAACCGTGTTCCACATCACATTGGGACAATACTAGATATATCCTGCCCCTTTCTTGGAAAAATAGCCACATTCCACATCATGTTGGGATGGTCATAGCTTGATCCACCCTCTTTTTCTTATCCTAGGCATTGGTAGTGTATGATGAAGTATCTTTGTCATTGTTGCATATATAAGTGTCATGAATATCTACTCTAGTGTGAGTTTGACATGGGTTCATACTCTCACTCAAGTGGGGGCTAAATTTATGTAGGAAATGTATCCCTTTTTCAAACTTAATTTGGTAAATAATTTAAACCTTGAAAATAGTGTTCTACCTTTTGAGAGATTGAACTATTAGGGGACCTATTTCACTCTAGTTCATTGAAGGAAACCCTAGAGATCTCAACCTAATGATACAATTAGGAAAGATATTTCTACAAGGTCTCCTTCGGTGTGATTAAAGACAAAAGGGGGGTTCACCACCAAGAAAAGGATTTGAAAGAAGAAGATGCAAGTGATATGCAAATCTAACTATGCAACCTAAGATATGAAATTGAAAATCAAAATAATGAACTAAGAAAGGATAGAGGGGCACATAGAAAACTGACGATGCTTCAAATAAGGTCTGGACTCCCAAAAATATGACTTTTAAAGCACACTAGGACTCATGCACCAATAGGGGCAATTTAGTCCCAATTTAGGGTTTTAGGCCAAAACTAAAATCTAAAACTAATGAACCAAGATCTACAAAAAAAGTTAAAAATTTGGTATAATGGGACTCATATGCCACAATTGGTGATTTAGTCCTAGTATCAGGGTTGATTTGAAACTCTGATATCCTCTAGTGCTCTCCTATAGCTTTCCTCTTGTCAAATATCTGTCTAAAACATTGAATTCTACTCTATAGGTGACTTTTCATGATCTTGTAAGGATGGTGACAACTTTGACAACTTTGGAAAATTTCTCCAATCTTTCTCTTCTTGTATATTCAACCTACATCTACAAATCACACATCAAAGAGAGAAAAAAAAAATTTTTTTAGTGGATAGGGGTTTTCCTTGGTCAAACCTCATTTTGGTAATCAAACCTTGAAATAAATTCAAATAGAATGGAGGAATGATGAATGAACAAATAAACTATGTTGAAACTCACCAAACCCTTGGAATAAAGGCAATTATCTTGTATGTAATGGCTATAATGAATTTAGATATTTACTTTTGATTGAATGATATGGATCTTGACATGAAAGCTTGCTTGAATCATAAAAACCTACATCACAAATGTTAGCTCAAAAACAAACATGATGCATGATGACTTTGACATTATGCTTGAATCTTGAATAATGCTCCAAAATTATTGATAATTAGATCTTGAATTCTCTCTTAATCACAAATTTTTTATGATGTTTGATCTAAAAATGTGCTAGGATAAAATATGTGAAATAGCCTTATATTTATACTTTATGCCTAATTTCCTGCAATTACAACAGTACAATCCAACATTCGATCTAGGAGGATAAAATCCTTCTAAGAATTGAATTCAAAATAGGTCCTAATTAGAGAATAAATCATACACCCAAGGTGGCGTATGAGTCCTAGTGGCTCAAACACAATACACATACTTCTAGGAGTGTCTTTTTCAATGTGAAATTTTAAATCAGGTCCTAAGACCTAGCTGGGACTCATGCATGCACAAGGTGGTGTATGAGTCCTAGATCACTAGATCTGGAACACATAACCTAAAACATTAAAATATGATGGTTATTTGTTAAATGACGAGATTATCCTTCATAAAATGTTTATAATAAGGCTTGTGGATTAAAAATAGGACCAAACAAGGCATACACAACCCCAATTAAGTAATAAATCCATAGATTAGTGTGAAAGTGTAAAGATACTTTTTACAACACCCTAAACAAGGCACAATTAGGTCCATTTAGTTTAAAAGGCCCCTAAAATTAATTTGAATGTGTAGAAAACATTACAACGCTAAATCAAGGTAACATTAGGATCAATTTATTATTAATTATTCCTAAATTAAGTGTGAAAAAGGCATATTTTTTCCTACACTACATTTAGCCCCCACTTTAGTGAGAGGAGGAACTTGCTTCAAACTCACACTAAAGTAGACATTGAAGAGGGGTTCAAGTGTACCCATGTGGATGGTATAGGATGACTAAGATCAAGGAGGGTGATCAAGCCCCCAAGATCCAAGATCCTAAACAAAACCAACATAAGCACAAAGGAACACACACAAGGTGTCTGATACACAACATCAAGATACAAAAACATACAATGTCAAAGACCTAAAGAAGGAAAATGGAAAAACAAAACAAAATACAAACCAAATAAAAAGGGGTGGATAAAGCTTCTACCATTTGTCCAACATGATGTGGATTGGATCTAAGCTATTTGTTTGAAACACATTCTCACTCTTAGGAAACAAAAATTTAGGCTATCCATTGGGTGAGTATCCAAAGGGGGTGGCTTAGTGAGAAAGTCATGACTTTGTATCGGCTTCTCACTGTATAATGAAAAATTCATGCCCATGTTTAGGATCCTCATCATACTAACCATACCAAAGCTATACCTCTTTATAACTTTGATAAGATGCAACAAAACATGAAAAAGTTGATTCATGAGGCAAGAAAAACCTGATATGCTTGACACTCATGAAAAAACATGATGGCTCCATACGTAAGAAAAGTACATTAACCAAGGTTTCCATATAATAGTTATTGTAAATACAAAATAGTGTAAGCTATGTTCAAAGAGATTTTACTTAGTTCATGTAAGGTCTCTTCTTAGGGAACATCATGCCTAATGTCTCCAAGAGAGGAAAAATCAAAGAAATGTCACGTTCTTCAAGGAAATAACATCACAAAGAAAAGGACACATCATAAGAAGAAAGAAAATCACACAAGGAAACATGATTGTCGATGTATGCCCCCACTTTAAAGCAGTTGCTAACACCATTTCTATGATAAATTGTTTTAAAGTAGAAGAAGACATGAGAGCTTATCCAAAAATCCCTATGCCAAGTCATATGTTCCTGAATGAAACTACATCATGGATAAGGGGTTGTCCCCCAAATGCAATAGTAAAGATAACTCAATACATCACATGTGAGCCAACTTAAGGCATGTTTCCCACATTGAGCTTGCTTTTATATATACATGGAAGGTGGTCAACTAGCCAAAAGATACAATGAAAAGTGTCATACGAGGACAAGGCTAACCTAACCCCTTTCCCCCACTTAGTGCAATGAAAGGGTGAGCTGAGGTGATTGATTAGAAACATGATAATAAATATCATTTAGAGGATTCAGGTGTTTCAACATAAGGAAGAACACCGCAATCCTATAGATGTTGAGTTTTATTATTGAACACCTTACATTCATTAGTAGAATGACCATGAATTCTATGATATGCAAAAAATGAATTCTTGTAGTAAAATTTCTTTCATGTTCTTGGAGGGAGGGATATCAAATGATCTTGAAGGAGTGTCGACAAGATACTCTCTTCATCAATAGAAAATGTTCCATTATTTTGTGACAAAGATATCTCTTGCTTGGTACAAGATGTCATACTTACACAAGACTCTTTAGAATACAAGATTTGGTTCTCTCCTTGAAGGGAGGGTGTAAAATCTAATGAAATCCAATCATTACTGAGACATGTCCTAGGAGTGCTTTGTGTGATGAAATTAATGTTAAGAAAAGACTTCTTTTTTTCTTTAATTTATTTCAAAGTAAAATAACCAAGACACTAGTTTCTATCAATTTAGGATGCACAATGTTAGAGTTGGCTTAGAAGAATATTTTTTAAAAGTCTTGATATTGAGTGAAGGCTTTTTTGTTTCTTTCGAGGGACCATAACCAAGACCATTTGTCGCTTCTTGCATGTTAGGCTCTATAGGAACACAAATACCTTGTTCTCTAGCACCACATTATTTTCCACTATATCCAAGTTGTTTCATAAGTTCATAACCTTTTCCATAAATATTTTTCATTTCTTTTGGATTCGATGGTTTCTCATAATCATCTTGATCAAAGTTTGCTGTGTAATTTGTTTCCTCTTCCAAAGTGGTTTAATTGGATCCTTTCAAATTTTGTGTTGAATCTTGTGTTGATATTATCGCTTTTTATTTTCCCTTTTCAAACTCTTTTGTTATGATCTTGTATTCACCCATGAATGATGGTGTGAAATCTAAGGAACCCCAATCATCTTCTAATAGATTCATGACTTCTTCAATATTATTTTATTTTTCTTTCTCTTGCATGGGTTCCACTTGTGTAGTTTTTTTTAATATTTTCAATGTTTTTTCCTTACCTTTGTCACTATTTAAACAACTATTTGATTCAAGGTTGGCTTTGATTGTATATTCTTTGTTGTTGTAGACATACTTCATTATCTGATGAGCAGTTGAAGGCACTACTTTCATTTCATGAATCCATGGTCTACCTAAAATAAGGTTATATGAAAGTTCATGAGGCATAACATGGATAGGGGTTTGTAATGTGGCATTTCCAACTGTAATAGGAAATGATGTTATCACACCAAGCGATTGTGTTCCTACACTATCAAAATCCTTTAATAGATAAAGATTCGGGTTGAATTTTTTATTTATTTACACCAAGCCTATCCAAAAGGGTTACACTCCACACATTAAGGGTTGAGCCATTATCAAAAAGGGTTCTCTTTATGGGTCAGTGCAAGATCATCAGGGTCCAAAATAGGCCCCTAAGTGGTAATGAAATTTCAAAAACATAGAGTCAAACAACTTGACATAAAAAATTGAATAACTTATTAATATAATTTAAAAATATGTAAGAAAATAATTTATAGAAAATTGAATTTATTTTCTAAGATACATTCCTTTTTCAAAATAAAGTAAATCTATTTGGTGAAAATTTGAAATTTAAATGTAGTAGTACTAAACTTTTAGGAAAAAATAAAAAGCAGGTGTATGTCTGACCAACCTATGTACAAGAAAAAAATGATGTATTTATTTTGTAAATTTCAATATAAGTAGAGGAAACATGCCCGAATGTGCCAATTTTTTTTTTTGTAATTAGTTTGCAAGTACATAATTAGTTATGAATTTTTTATTAGAAGTTTCTAAAAATATTAAAATTTATTTGTTTCACCACCATAACTTGGTCCAAAATATATGAAATTCAATTTTTATTTTATTTTATCCTATAGTATGGGAAGCATAGAATGTGATATGCATCTTTCGGATTTAAAAAATATGAAATAAGTTAATAATTATAGATGTTTTCAACCAACCTATCAATCAGTACTTTAGTCAAAATGCATTTAGAAAATTAATAATAATTATCAATTTAATTCCAAATAAGGCATCTTATATCTTAGTAAAGATAAAAAATTCCCAATAAAACCTTTTCATTTCATCAAATTTTGACAAATAAAAAGTCATCAACCATTTTTTTGTCATATTTCCACTTTTTGGACCCCCATAATCTTACACTTATCCTTATCCTTGTTCTATTATATATACCTATTATTACGAAAGCTTCATTTTTTTTTTGCACTTCCAAAGGAGGTAGCTCACTTTGGTGGAAAATAATGTTCACATTCATTCCTTGAAGTATTGCTGCTATGGCATTCGATTGCAAATTAAAAGGGATAAGACCTTGTTGTAAATAACTTTTGAATCATGTTATGATAATGAGGTAAGGCTTGAATAAGGTCCCATTAGGATATCTTAGTAGGATTACTCTTAAGTTCTTCAGTAAAGTCATACTCCTTTCCACTTTGCAGAGGCAAACAAGGAGCACTATGCAAGATAAGACTAGGAAATGGGAGGGATGTTGAAGGTTTCTATCTTGGTTGTGGATTGTTTCTAGTGTTATATGTATGAGCAACTATTTTATAATTCAACTTCTATGACATATTATTCTTATGTGGTTTGAGGATGTGGATGGGTTTATTTTGAGTTTAAGGTTTGTGTGAAGGTGGGTAAAGGATAATTTTAGGTTAAATAATATTAACTTCTCTTAGTGAAGGAGATTCTAATGTCACCTCATCATATTCATCTAAGGAAGCCTCATTAATAGTGCTTGAAAGACATGTGTCAATATTCTCATTTTCTTCCACAATGATATATTTGCTAGTAGGAGAGTTTGTAGGAGATCTACAAACTATATGTTCATGAAATTCAATGTTTGGTTCTTCTGAAATAAATTTATCACAAGTAGGGGACTCATCTATGGTTGGATTTTATTTCTTATAAGTTATGGTGTTCTCTTGTTCAATAATTCTTTTCCTAGGGGAAAAGAGATGAATAGGAATCTCATAACTCTCATTGGTTTGAACTTCTAACACCAAAATATCTGTCACAAATATGAGAGATATTAGGAGAAGACCAAATTTTATTGTTGTGATTTTCCATTGTATTCTCTTTCACTAAATAATTTTCATAGGGGGGGATATGAACTTTTTCTTAATATGCATAGAAAGATACGAGACTAGCATTGTGTGACTAAAAATGAAAAGTACTTCTAACCATCTTATGCAATGCTTCAAGAATGTAAACAATGTATATCCAAAGATGAAAAGTACTTTTATCTAATTTATACAAAACTTCGAGAATGAAAATAATGTGTATCCAAAAACAAAAAATCACTTTTATCAAACTCATGCAAAGATTTATGAATGTAAACATTGTGTATGAAAAGGTGAAAAGTACTTTTATCCATATTATGCAAAGTTTCAAAAATGTAAACATTTTTCAGATCTAATGATTTTTGCTACTGAAATGATTTTGGAATAATTCAAAAGTGACTACTCTAAATGGATTTTTTTGACCTAGATGCATAAAATAGAAGTTCCTAAAACTTTCTAGATTGATACTATAGGTTACCAGGAAGCCTAGGAAGTAAAAAAAATCACCAGAAAACTAAAAAATGTTAGTTTTTGTAGGCCTCCAAGGACTCATTCACCTGGTTGGGAATATGAGTCCCACTTAGGTTTTTTAACAAGTTCAAATAGTGAAAAATAGACAACAAAAAATACCTAGAAATCAAGTGGAAAGACTTGTACTAGGACTAAATTACCCAAAGGGGAAAATCAGTCCGAATTAGGGTTTTTACACCAAATTCAACAAATACCGAGTTTTTTCTAAGGTTTTTAGATTGTATGTTGACATGACTATTTTCAATTATAGATTTTCAATGAAATTGAATGGTTTAAGATGCAAAAATGCAACCTATATGCACTTTTTACTAATACAAAATTTAGAAGCCCTAAATGCAAATTAACTAATACAAGACTTAATGCAAAGTTAATATAAGATAAATATAGGACTAAAATGCACTCCAAATTAGAAATAAAGGTTTTGAAGGTCGGTTTCACCAAAATGAAAACTTAAAAATAATGTTTCACCTTTTGGGAGATGGAACTATTAGGGGACCTATTTCACTCTAGTTCATTCAAGGAAACCCTAAAGATATCAACCTAATGATACAATTAAGAAAGAGATTTATAGAAGGTATCCATGGGTGTGATTAAAGACAAAACGGTGGTTCACAACTAAGAAAAGGCTTGGAAAGAAGAAGATGCAAATGATATGAAAATCTAACTATGGAACCTAAAATATGAAATTGAAAATCAGAATAATAAACTAAGAAAGGATAGAGGGGCACTTGAAAAAATGAAGATTCTTGAAATAAGGTATGCACTCCCAAAAATTAAACTTTTAATGCACACAAGGACTCATACACTAGTAGGGGAAATGTAGTCCTAGTTTAGGGTTTCGGGTCGAAATCAGAATCTGCAATTGTTGAACCAATATCTACATAAAAGGTCTAAAAATTGGTATAGTAGGACTCATACACTACAAGTGGTGATTTAGTCCTAGTATCAAGGTTGATCTGAAACTTTTATATCCTCTAGTGTTCTCCTATCGCCTCTCCTATTAAATTTCCAAGTCTAAAACACTGAATTCTGCTCTGTAGGTGACCTTTTGTGATCTTGTAAGGAAGGTGCCAACTTTGATAACTTTGCAACTTTTCCCCAATCTTTATCTTCAATGGATCTTCAACCTAGATCTATAAATCACACATAAAAGAGATGGAAAATGTTGTTTTGTTAGTGGATAAGTGTTTTCCTTGGTCGAACCTTGTTTTGGTGTAACGCCCCGCCACGCGACCCTAGAGGATGATGCAAGCAACTACTTAAACATGCTAATTTTTTTTATTTATTTTTGTTTAAGTATAATTATTATACAAGTTCGCTTCCCAAAGCAAACATCCCCTAAGGTTACGAGACTAAAACAACTTAACAACCCACAACATCAGCAACTTAAATGAAATCATAACATTCATCTACTCAAGATAATAAGTACGCATACATTCCATACAAGATAAACTACATCCAAACATAATAGATAACTTCCAAAACCACATATCCATAATTAAATATTACAATTACAACTCTCATTCCCTGAATGAGACAAGTTCAATAACTAAGGTTACATTTACAATTTCCACCTCAATAACTTAGAGGGGGTAAAATAATACAAGAGTAACTGAAATGAAATAAAGCATGAACTAGATCTGAATCCATGAGCTCTCCAACTGGAAGTCTCATCCACACGAACATGAAGATAGCCCAACGGATTTAGGTGCATGCCACCCAACCACGTGGAACCAAAAGGCCCACTCCCCCGTGCTAGGAGATAGTAACCAGGAATCCTAGTCAAGACCATCTACCTCTAGACACAGGCTATCATAAACTGAACCCAACTGAAACAACCAATAACATGACCCTCACAAATACATCAAGAGATCCACACATAATCAACTCAAGCACAACTCAGATACCATGCAAGTACAACACAAGCACGTCACAAGTGTAACCCAAGTACCACATACGTACAACAAAGGTACACCAAAAGTACAACTCAAGAGCATCACGAGTAACACACAAGGACAACTCTACATGGTCACATTGCTTCCAGATATAAAGCAGAACAAGAGTGATAAGAGAACCAACACATAGTCACAACAGGTATGTTAAGGTAACCATACCCACAAGATCGAATACCAACAATGGTCACAACATGGATGTCATGGAAACCATACCTACATGATCGAATACCAACAATGGTCACAACATGGATGTTATGGAAACCATATCTACATGATCGAATACCAACAATGGTCACAACAGGTATGTCAAAGAGACCATACCCCTACAACAAAGGCCGACTATTGTCCTAGAGAGAGTGTCATCACATAGCTCGTCATGGGTTATCCTTGGGAATCTTCATAGGCTCCGGCCCCCCACAAGACAAGGGTTATCCTGGTGACCTCTACCGAATCCCGGCCCCCATACTCACCCATGCGGAGCCAAATACCTTTCGTACAGACAAGGTAGATGACCTTGCCATTACAGGCCTTCCCATCTCATCCCAAGCCTAACCGAGCACTTAGGTCCATGAGTGAGGCATTTACATCTTTTTAGTGTGAAGTTAGTCCTACGCTTCTAAGATTTACTTTAATTATCACTTGTTTAAACCACTTATAACGAGTTATCCTTGGCACCACTTCGGTGTGCCGGCCCCCGTTATAAGCCACTCTTCTACTGGACAACACACACACACACACCATCCAAACAACAATGGAACCAAGGTGCAATAAATAAGATAACCCGTCCACTCCTTTCTCAGGAGTCGACAGAGATGAACCCATCTCCAAATACTGGAGGTAACATCAATAGCAAGAACGGCTCCAGACAGCTCTTGACAAGGAGACACACATTACAAAACTCACTCCTTTCTCAGGAGGCAACAAGAACTGAAACGCACTCCAACACTGGAGGCAACAGACCACATAACAAGGTCACTCCTTACAAGGAGACACAGATCCCATAATCTGCTCCTAAATCAAGGAGGTACAAACTTTCCCGTTCGTGGAAACCGGGTACAACACTGACATAACTTCACGCACTATCCAAGAGAAAACACAGCAGTCAACATCACAAGTCGACAACTCCCAACCTCTAGGGTCTTCTGGAAGACTTATAGTTAATGAAACTTAACCCATTTTCCCAAACACATGAACTCAGAGGAAACAATCGCGAAGTCAAGTTGCGAGGAAACAAACTAATTTGGATATATTAAATCCATTTTCTTGAATAACATTCAATAGATTAATGTCGCAATGAACGAATTAAATAACGCCCTTTTTTGGGAAAAGGAAGACAATTTAATCAAAGTATTTAACTCCTTAATTGCTTCTAAATAATACTGAAATAAACATTCACTTCATCATTCCAGATAGATTGATACATGATACGACAACCCTCATCTTTAAAACCTATCAGAAAGACTTAACCCTTTTTGATTGATTTCCCTCAAGCAACGATGTAAGAGATTACATTTAAACAAGCAATTTAATCATAATTGATTTTACTTTGGGTTCACTAAACCCATTTCTTCAATAACATTCAGTAATTCATCGCATTAATAAAATTGAATTAAATAATGTATCTTTTGAACATAGGTGAAGTCAAGTCAAATGTCTCATTCTCTAATTGTTCAATACTTAAAAAGTACACATTTATTTCATCCATTCCGGAAATAGCATTTTAAAGTAAATCAATGTTCCCTCTACTAGGTATAATCATTTTCAAAACAATTTAACGTCATATAATCTTCATATTATTTAACATAACTAAATTATTCCATCAAACATCTATTACTAAAAATAATATCAATGACTTGATCCCCAATACAATATTTCCGTTCCTCCCTTAATTATAATCCTACCATTAATAAATCTGATCTATCCTCGTCACTTCTAGACTAAAGATAAAACTTAGACAAATATTGAATCCTTAATTGCATGAAAATAATGATGAGATTAAGCAAACACTTCATCAACTCATAAGATGTCGTTTTAAAAATAATTATTCTACTTCGGACTTCCTAAGTCCCCCTTTATTTACAAAATTCAACAGATTGTTGTCACGGTAAAACTGGTTTAATAATGTCATTTTTTCGACCTAATGTTCCAAATAAAAACAATAATGGACTATAACCTAATGTTTCAATTCTACAATTATATATAAATTAAATCAACGTTTAATCCCCTCAATTAAAACTAAGTCAATTCAATATCTAACCTTTTGGCATCTCAATTTAATTTCCACAATTAAATTTAACATTCTCTAAATTAAATATCTAATTCCCTCCATTAAACTTAAAACATGACTTCAATTAAAATGACCTTTAATTTATATTAAAACATCCAAGTTAATACCTTGACTTACAATTTGAATATTAAATTAAATCTCTTAACTATAAATATATATATATATATAATATTATTATATTATAAATTATAATATTAAATATTTACCACATATTATATTAAATATAATATATAGCAATATATATTAATATTATAACTATAATATTAAATATTATTAATATAAAAGTTGACTATGCAAAATAATCTTATTTTATAACCCACCCCTACCCTCGGGCCGTGCGTCATACCCAAATCATGGGTGGCTGCCTTGAATTACGCGCCCAATTTAGGGTTAGGGCTGGGCGGATTCCTTAAGGCCGCGGTTTCTTGTTTACCAGGTGGTGGATCTGTTTATGCAGGGGCGGCGGAATCCATGGCGGCGGCGGTGAGAAGCTTTACGCGTAGGCGCAGGGGAGGTGAGGGAGAGGCGGGCGGAGGTATAAGCGGCGGCCTTGGTGGGGCGGCCGGCTGTGTTAACCACAACCGAACCCACCACAGTGGTGGTGGTGGCTGTGTTTAACATAGTTGTCCCTCCCACTGCGGGCGGTTGCGTGGGGCACGACTCCCCATAGCGCCTCCCATGGGGCGGCTGTGGGTCGAGCCCCCCACAAAACCCTTTATGTTTTTTTTTTTTAACAAAAATAAATTTTATTTTTAAATATTCTTTTGAAGCTTGCGGATTTTTAATCCGAAAATCAAAATAACCAAGGTTTTTCTTTTGTTTTTTTTTTTTAAACACAAATATTTTTAACAGCATAATATTTCCCAAACAAGGGTTATATATGAATTTAAATCTCCAAATTAAAAGATCAAATTGAGCAAACAAAACTTGCAATAACCAGATCCAACCAAGAACTTCAATTTTGTTGAGAAAATTTTCATTTACAAAGAGAGGTTTTTAAGAGTTTGTAATAAGATTTAAACTGAGTTTTCTTTTAAATCAACAGGGTTTTGAATGTTTTCCACACAACAATCTACAATTTGAAACTTGCAAAAAAATATAACACTAAACAATTAAGGAGAAAACCTGAACCAAGAGCTTGAAGAATGACCATGGTGAATTGAACCCTTCCTCAGATTTCAGCTCCTCCTAGCCAATCCAAAACCCACAAAAACCAAATTTTCCCTCCTTCTCCAAAAACTCCATTCCCAACTTCTCCCAAAATTTCTTTCATAATAAAATCTCATCCTCTTCAAAAATGAAATAAAATATCTATTTAACCCCCAAAGTCAACCTTTTGAAAATAACCCTAAATATCTCTATTTCAATTTGCATTTAAATTTTTTTTTCAAAAACAGAAATTTAGTCATTTTCTATATTTTTAATTTCAAATTTCATAATTAACTTTCAATTCAATTTTCCATTTCAACAATTAAACAATAATTTCCAGAGGAATAATCTAATTCATTTCAACACAGTAATTTAATTTAACACAATCTAATTTAATTAATTAATAAAATAATCTTAATCCAAGATTAAATCATTTTATTAATTAAATTAAATTAACTAATAAATCAAACAACATCTCAAATGTTATAACTTGATTAATATAATCAATAATTTAAATACCAACACCATTTAATTGCCTCTTCCAAACTTGAATTTAAATAACGAAGAGAGGGCACGAAAATCAAGACAGCACAACCCGACAACAACTGATGACAAAAGAACTAGGGTGACAACCTGACACGGAAACCTAGCTACTATCTCCCAATAGAATACCATTGGGTATTGAACACGCTCTCACCTGTCAACCAGGTGGAGTCGATGTTCGGTACCTGTCAACCTGCAAATAAAGTAACAACAACATATAATGTGAACAACATAAAATACACACCGTGAGGAGGAAATCACGGAATCGCAGGGTGCTCGCAAGCGAGTGATGCGATCCGTCCTCTTCACCAATACACTACAAATAACTGACAATCTAGCATGGTAGTATAATCCAAAGCGTAAACATCTTCAATTCAAATAGCCACTATGCTAGTCCAAAGCATGGAATACAGATAACATATGAATATAGTAACATTACATCAAAATACAACATTTGCATCACTTACTGATAATGATCAAATAGCAACTGATTTCCAAATCAAAGTGCAAACATAAAGCACAACATAATCAAACAGAACACTATTCCAACAAAAGGAAAAATGGAGGGGTCTTACATTTGGTAATAAAACCTTGAAATAAAATCAAATAGAATGGAGGAATGATTAATGAACAAATAAGCTATGTTTCAACTCACCAAACCCTAAGAATAAAGCCTACAATCTTGTATGTAATGGCTAGCATGAATGTAGATATTGACTCTTGATTGAATGATATGGATCTTGAATTGAAATCTTGCTTGAATCATAACAACCTAATCACAAATTTTAGCTCAAAAACAACATGATGCATGATGACTTTGACATGATGCTTGAATCTTGAATAATGCTCCAAAATTCTTGATAATTAGCTCTTGAATTCTCTCTTGATCAAAAATTTTCTATGATGTTTGATCTCAAAAAGTGCTAGGAGAAAATATGTGAAATAACTTTGTATTCATACTTGTTTATGACAAATTTATTGAAATTATAGCACTAAAATATGACATCAGGTCTAGGAGGATAAAATCCCACCAAGAATTAAATTCAAAATAGGTCTTGATTAGAGTGGGATTCATATGCCCAAGGTGGTGTATGAGTCCTAGTGGCTCAAACATGGGGCATAGACTTCTAGGAGTGTCTTATTCAATGTGAAATTTGAAATCAAGTCCCAAGGCCTAGGTGGGACTCATATGCCTAAGGTGATTGATGAGTCCCAAATCACTAGATCTAGAACACATAACCTCAAACATTAAATTATGATTGGTTATTTGTTAAATGTTGGGATTATCTTTTGGAAAATGTATTTAAGAAGGCTTGTGGATGCAAAATAGGACCAAATAAGGCATAAATAACCCCAATTAATTAAAAAAGCCCTAGGTTAGTGTGAAAGTGTAAATATACACTTTACAACACCCTAAATAAGGCACAGTTAGGCCCATTTAATTTCAAAGGGCCCTAAACTTAATGTGAATGTGAAAAACACATTACAAAACTAAATCAAGGCAACATTAGGCTCAATTTAATATCAATTATTCCCAAATTAAGTGTGAAAAAGGGATACTTTTTCCTACACTATAATATTATTAAATAAAATGAGCTAAATTATGCCCTAATTTAGTGTTGTAATATGTTTTACATATACACATTAAGTTTAGGTCCTTATTAATTAAAATGGACTTAATTGTGCCCTATTTTTGGTGTTGTAAGGTGTACCTTTACACATTCAAACTCATCTAGGGATTTATTAATTAATTGAGGTTATTTTTCCTTAATTGGCCCCTTTAATTCAAATCCAAGCCTAGCTAATTGTAATTTTTGAAGGGTAAACCCCGACGTTCATCAATTCCATGACATAACACTTAACATTGTAGAATGTATGTCATAGGTAAGTGACCTAGGACCCATTCACACAAGGGAAAATGGGTCCTCACTTAGGCCTAGGACCTAAAATTCAAATATATTTTTGGCAGTATTTCAATGATTTCAAAAGTTTATTCATAGGTCAGCTTGTGTTATTTGAATTTCAAAAATTAATGCTTATGTATAAATAAGAGGTCATTTCACTAAGTTTCATCCTAGAAAAAATCTAAGACTTTCAATCAACCTATAAATTTTATGTGACTTCATGTGATCAAGCTAGAGCATTATCAAAATAATTTTCAAGGAATTCAAGGGTAGATTTATTGAAGAATTATTACAGCAATCAAGATCAAATTATCATGTCAAATTATTCATGCATCATGCATGTTATTTGACCTAATATGTTATAGTGTTCAAGATCCATTCGAGAATCAAAGCAATTATTTCAAGTCAAGTTTCAAGATCAAGAGCCACATCCATTCAAACCAAATAATGCAAGTTACAAACCTCCATTATCAAAGGTTCATCAAAGGGTTTGGTGAGTTGTGATATTGAGTTGTTCATCCATTATCCCTTTCATGCTATTTCATTTCATTTCAAGGTGTAATTACCAATATAGGGTTTGGCCAAGGCAACCCCATTCACCCAACAAAACATTTTTCTCTCTTGATTTTTTTTGCAAATTTTAGGTGGAAGATCTCTTAAAGAGAAAAAATTGCAAATTTGACAAAGTTTGATTTGTTGTCACGATTCTTGAAATTTCATAGAAACTGACCTATAGGATTTATTTTTGAAATTTTGATTGTGAGATTCAGGAATCAGGGAAAGTAGACACAACAAAACAAAACCTAGAAACTGATTTGTAGGACCCCTAGGTTAGGACCCATTCACAATAGGTTGAATGAGTCCTCAATTGGCCTTGAATAAGAAATTTTTGTGAGAGGTACAAAAGATTTATCCCTTCCAGATTCTCCAAAAAGTATGTTGGTTCCATCTATATTATGCTTAATCTTTTGAATCCACTTTATAGATTATAATTTGGAGTTTATTTTCTATTTTTAATCTTTCTCCCCAAAGTGTTGTTTGGCCTAGAACTTTGTCCTTCCATAAAGGGAAAATTTGCATATTCACACTTTGAATTGACCCACCTTGAGGTTGTTATTCATTTCATTGTTTGGATATCATTTCCTAATGAAATTAGAGTCGGACCCTTTTTCCCTCTTTGGATCCAATTTTCCATTTTGGGAAATTCAACCTATTATATTTTTCTATGTTTCAAAGATCATAATCATATACATATCATAACTCACAAAATTCTAGTGGTTCAATGATTAAGGCGTCCATCTATGGATCACACTTCTTCTCTCTCACAAGACTCGACAACTAACTACATGAGGGAAAGAATCACCCAAGTTCTTTTCCTCAAACCATAGACTTAAGCAATCCCCCACACATCTTCCTACCTAGTATGATGGCCCTACCCTTCAATGAAGAGTTTTTTATAGAATCCACAATAATGCACATCTGAGTATCTGGTTTTGTGTCCTACATATCTAGTATGGAAATACAATGGATACCCTCCAACTATGCAGGACTCTATTGACTAGTGTGTAACCCTAGATCACAATGAACTAACTAAGTGTAAGTAGCGGCTTCTACACCTAGTCTGACTAGATATTTCATATATATAAAAAATCCACTTTATAGGAAGTGGTATCATATGTTCACCCACCCTTACTCAACTTGGAAAATATAATGAAAACTAAACCTCGAAGGTTACATTCATAAACAAGGTTTAAAAAAAGTGATAGACACTAATAATGGCATCATTGACCTTAAAGGTTTAACACAACCACTTGTACATCCTGATACATACTTGTAACATTTGGGTTCAAGCAACTACCTCTTTTCAAGTATTTATTTATTTTATTTTATTTTTTTACCTCTTTTCAAGTATTTACCCCAACCCTAGGGAATAACTTACCCTTTCCATATAAGGAATATAACCATTCGAGAACATAAGTTCTCTACCCAAAATAGTCTAAACATCACATAGGTATTCATATCATAATATCATCCAACATAATCCCATTAAAAATCTAATCCATTTTCTTGTTAACATCACAATCATTCAAATATATTATATTGAATATATTAATATTATCAATACCTCTTCAATATATTCAATTTTCAAACTTATATAATCATGATAAACTCATGTCATGCTTTGTAAAATCCCTAATTTAGCTTTTATATGTAATCTAAGTGGAAACTCATACATTCATAACTATATAGCAACAAGAGAATGCATATTATGATTGCACAACCATTTCCAAACAACACTAAATTTAATTCCAGAATAAAAAGAGAGAAAAGAAGTAAGTATATCAAGCATTCCTAGAAAATATAGCTTCCAATTAAAGACTTCCAACTATTTCTAAAATCTGAATGGATCTCCTTATTGCCTCATATATTCTCATCTCCACAATCACCTTCCTCTCACTCTAGCAATACTACAAACTCACAAAATCACACTACCATGATGCTCTCAACTAACTTAACAATATACTCTCTAAATCACAAAATGAACTCTACAAAAGCACTCAAATGAACATAGAAAAATCAACACAACAAAATAACTTCAACAAAAATGAACACCTAAATACTAAGATGTTACTCTCTATTTATAGAGAAATGGAGAGAAAAATGTTTCTATAGAAAAGCTACATGATTCACCACCTTTCTTAATAACTACCACCTCTCTAACTGAATATAAGAACTCAAAACCAAATCTACAACCTTGTAGGTCGACTAAGAAATTTGGGTGCTATATTTCTTGATTGTTGGTAGTTTAAAGCTGCAAAAAATGCGAGTAATTCAACACATACAAAGTATAAAATAATAAAAAAATTTACAACTCTCTGCTAAGTCATGAAAATTATTTGGCACTTGCTCATTTACCAAGTTAAAACTCCTCAGAATAATGTTGCACAATATAGCTTATGTTTCTTGTTTTCACTTTTTCTTTTAACATGGCATTTTGTTAAATTTATTTGTTGCAAACCTCATGCAGGTATGGTTTGCAACTTGGCAGATTTATCTATCTGCTATGTGTGGTTTTCCTTTACCAAAACTTGGCTACCATCACAACCTCTTTTATATATATTTATATATGCATTATAAGATTTACCCTTCTATTATAATATATTTATAAATTACTGATATATATTTATTATAGAAGTCTATTATATATTAATATATATTTTAGTAATGAAAAAATTATCCCTTTTCCTTACTTAATTTGGGAATAATTGATATTGAATTAACCTAATAATGCCTTGATTCAATGTTGTAATGTGTTGTACACATTCAAATTAATCTAGGGGCCATTTTAATGCAATGTACTTAAATTGTACCTTATTTATGGTGTTGCAAGGTGTTTTAGTACACTTTCACACTTATCTAGGTTTTCACTAATTAATTATGGTTAATTGAGCTTAATTGATGCCTTTAATTCAAATTTAAGCCTTATTAATGACAATTTTTGGAGGATCTTTCCAAAAACCCAATAATGATATGGCATGAGATTTAATTTGGTGAGTCCTAGAAAATGGTGCTGGGACCCATTCGCCTTTAGTGGTGAATGGATCCTCTCCACATAGGACACCCCTTTCTTTGCATTTTTGACATGGGTTTTTGATGTTATTTCATCCCCCAAAGCATGCTCCTAGAAATTTGTTCTAGGGCCCATTAACCTTTAGTGGTGAATGAGTTCTCCTCATGTAGGACACTCCTTTTTTAATTTAATTTTGGAAGGATTCTAATGATTTTTAATCCTAGATCTAGTGTCAGCTCGAATTATTTGAATTTTGGTGTTAATCTCTAGATTTAGTATAAATATGGAGTTAAGTAACATAGTTTCACCTAGAAACTTTGAAAGATCATCCTAATACTTTACAAGAGAATTATAGAGCACTTCAAGAGGATTTTCAAAGATATTCAAGGGTAGATTAGTGAAGTTTATTACAAAAATTCAAGATCATTTCATCATGTCAAAGGCATAGTGCATTCATACATGTTGTTGGTATAAGATAGTTGATGTAGCATTGAATATATAATTGCAAGCATTGTTTCATATCTTATTCAAGATCAAGATCTACATTCTTCATGGCCACTACATGTTAGTTTGCAGTTTTATACTCCAAGACAAATTCCAAGGTATCAACATATTATTATTTCATGTTCATGCTTCTATTTCATCATTTGGTTTAATTACATAAAAGGGGTTTGACCAAGGAAAACCCCTATTCACTAACAATCAACAAGTTTTTCTTCCCTTGAATGTGCATTTTTAGATTTACAGGTTGAAGATCAAGTGGATAACAAGTTGAAAGGAAAATTGTCAAAGTTGTCAAGTTGCGAAATTGTCATTCATAGTGTTTAGGAACACGGAAACAAGGCTACATAATTTTCTACAAGTTTTCAAGAGATGAAAATTGAGGATCTAAGAGTGTACGAATCAAGGAACAAATTCCAGATCTTAGTTTCACAAACCCTAATAGGGACCCATTCGCCACTAAAGGTGAATGAGTTCTTTGTGACCTAGAAACAACTTTCTTGTAGCAAGGTACACATCATTTTAAGCTCTAAAAACTCCCCTCATAGCTGCTATAACAGTTAGGATTTATTTTTTATTGTCATTTATGTATTTTGGCCCTTATAATTGCATGTTTTATAGTAGAAAGTAGTGGTTCATTATCTTGTTGACTCATTTTGGTGAATCCTATTTTTGTATGAAACATAATGGTGAACCCAACCTATTGAATATTGAAATTTTATGATTTTGAAGTCTTTCTTCTCATCCTAGGTTAAATATTGCATTCATTTGCGATATTTCTAGGCATAAAATCTCCCTTCATGGCATGATGTGAAGCGAGAGCCATCCCATAAGTGGTGATCTGATATTATTTGACTTATCCTCTCTTGGAGATATTAGGCATGATTTTCCCTAAGAAGAAGACCTTACACGAACAAATAAAAATCCCCTTAAAAAAATTATATACATGACATTCAAAATCATTTACAAAAGCATTAAATTATAGTGCCTTATTGAAGTTGTCAGGAGGATAACTCTGGTATGGTATGGAAGGATACCATGATTCTCTCATTTGCCACCTCATTGAGATAGTTCATCTAGTGGATGGATTGAGGTTCCACTGCCCCAGAGTGAATGTACATGATTGGGAAAACTCACCTAGTGGACAAACTGAGGTTCCACTACCCCAGAGTGAGCAATGCATGTTACAGACAAACAACCCCATTCCACAGTGTGTTGGAATGGTTGTGCTTGATCCTTTGTTCTTCTTTATTTTTCTTGGCCTTTGATAGAGTATGACTATGTATCTTTATTATTGTTGCATATGAAAGTGTCTTGAGTGTCTACTTTAGTGTGAGTTTTTCATGGGGGAAAACTCTCACTAAAGTGGGGGAAAAATATAGTAACGAAAAAATTATCCCTTTTCCTTACTTAATTTGGGAATAATTGACATTGAATTAACCTAATAATTCCTTGATTAAATTTTGTAATGTGTTGTGCACATTCAATTAATATAGGGCCCTGAAAGGATTAATTTTGTATGAATTCTATGCTGGGAAGATAGAACAAAAAACTTCAAACACTTTCATTCAAGGACAAACCCAAGAGATCTCAACCTCAAGTATGCAAAAGAGAAAGAGACCTTACAATAGGGTTATCCTAGGGTATGATTATAAACTAATGAGGTGTTCACCACCAAGCTAGGGCTTGGAAAGACAAATAAAATGTAAGACCCAATTATTAAACCTAATGCAATGCAATCTTTCACTAAATGACCTATAAAATAATATAAAATCAAAATAGAAAGATACAAGATAAAAGGTGTGCACCTAGAAATTTGCAGATCATTGGATGGACACCTAAAATGCTGAAAATTTTGATTTTAAATCTTGCTAGGGATCATACGCCAATCTAGGAAATTTAGTCCCATATTTTGGTTTCTACGTAGAAACTAAAATCTAGCAAAAGGGTATCTAAAACTGCAAGAATTTGAAAAATGACCTAAATTGGGACTTATATGCCAAAACTGGTGTATCAGTCTAGTTAGGGTTTTTTGAAGATTCAAAGTCTGAATCTAGTCTTCTATGTTCTCTCTATCTTTTTCAATTGATTTTCGGATCTGAAACCCTGATTTGCAACTTGTAGAAGTCTTTCAATGATCTCTAATGCAAGGTGACAACTTTGACAACTTTGAACACTTTGACAACTTTCTCCAAACTTTCTCTTCAATGTGTCTTCAACCTTAACTTGCAAATCAAAACCTAAAGAGAGGGAAAATTGTTTTTTGTTAGTGAATAGGAATTTTCCTTGGTCAAACCCTATTTTGGTAATCAAACCTTGAAACAAAATGAAATAGGAATGGAGAATGATGAATGAACAAAATATGTTGTTGCAACTCACCAAAACCTAGCAATAAGAGGCTAAAAACATGTATGAGATGGATCCAATGGATGTAGATCTTGAATCTTTCTTGAATGTGATAGATCTTGAGTTGAATTCTAGCTTGAATCATAAAACCCTACATCAAAATTGTTAGCTCAAAAACAAACATGATCCATGAAGACTTTGACATGATGCTTGATGCTTGAATAATGCTCTAAAACACTTGATAATATACCCTTGAATGCTCTTTTAAACACTTGAATTCTCTTTTCAACTCAAACTTGCTATAAGGATGAATACTTGAATGCTTGGGGGGAAATAAATGAAAGAACCATGTAATTATACTTAATTATGCCAAATTTCCTGAAATTACAACACTACAAGCTGACATCAGATCTAGGAGGATAAAATCCCACCAAGAATTTAAATTAATTTTAATTTTGTGTCACATGAGACTCATACGCTCAAGGTGGCGTATGAGTCCTATTAGGCTTAAATTATGGGACAAAATTCAAAAATTCTTATAAAGGTGTAAAATCATGATCGGGACCCAAAACCCTAGGTGGGACTCATTCACACAAGGTGGTGTATGAGTCCCAGACCACCAAATATGGGCCACACAAATCTAAAAGCACCTGAATTATGATTAGATGTTGATTTATGTTGATATCAACCTAAAAAATATGCATTAAAGGAGGCTTGTGGGTTGAAAATAACACCAATTAAGGCATAAAGAGGCCCAATTATTTATCAAAACCCTATAAAAGTGTGAAAGTGTGTTACAACACTTTACAACACTCTAAATAAGGTATAATTAAGTTTATTTAGTTTACAAGGGCCCAAGACCTAATGTGAGTGTCTTAAGCACATTACATCACTAATTCAAGGCAACATTAAGCTCAATTTTATAAGGAGCACCCAACCAAGTGTGAAAATGTCACCAACGACATTTTTCAACACTACATTTAGGCCCCACTTTAGTGAGAGGATGAACATACTTCAAACTCACAATAAAGTAGACAAAAACACATCAATAGGGGTTCAAATGTACCAATGGTGGTAAGATAGCATGAAAATGAACAAGAGGGGTGATCAAGCCCCTAGGATTAAGATCCCATGGAAAACCAACATAGGCACAAAAGAACACACATAAAAATGATGTAAAGAGCATCATTAAGGCACAAGCATACACTGACGAAGACAAAGAGAAAATAAAATAAAACAAAAGGGGTGGATCAAGCTTCGACCATTTGTCCATCGTAATGTGGATTAGATCTAGGCTATTTTTCTGAAAATGAACGCTCACTCTAAGGCAATGAAACTTCAAGCTATCCGCTAGGTGAGAATTTGAAAGAGGTGAGACACATACATACATGTCTGGTATGCACTCACACACACACATGAGTGGCTATGGGAAATTCATGCCTTAGTCAGGCTTCCCATCAAACCATACCAAAGTTATACTTCCTGCTAACTTTTATAAGGTGCCACACAAAAATGATCTTTGAGCTTCATGAGGCAAGAAAAAAATAATATTCTTGGAGCTCATGAACAAACAATAAACTTAGAGATTCACGAGGCAAGCAAATATTGGTATGCTTGGAACTCATGAACAAATAAGATGGCTCCACAGGCATGCAAAGTGTATTATGCAATGTGGCCATATAACCAAAAATTTGTAAATGCACAATAGGGAACATTCAAGGGAGTCTTGTTTAATTCATGTAAGGCCTTTAACTTAGGAATTTTTTTTCCTAATGTCTCCAAGAGAGGAGCAATCAAAGAATAGAATATTCACAACTTAGGGGATAATATGCTAAGAGGAATATAATATGCTACGAGAGATCACGCTCTTGAAGGACATCACATGAAGTAAGAGACTACACCATGAAACATGAAAAATGAAAAAAGAATAATGCCAATGTATGCCCCCACTTTAAAGAAATTGCTAAACACCATGTTGTGAGAAATTAATGTAAAGTAGCAAATGAAAAATGCTATCAATAAAGAAGACATGAGATCTAACTTGGAAAGCCCTATGCCAAGTCATATGTTTCCAAATGAAGCTATGTCATGCAATAAAAGAGGAAAAAGGGGGTTTCCCCTAAAATGAAACTCCAAGCACATAAGGGATCTATGGATTTGGGGTTAGTATGTTCTTGCTACAATATTTTTAGAGAGATCAGAATTGTCATCATTCCCCAAATACACATAGAACTAGAAGAATCACATGAAGAGAGTGAAAACAAAGAAAAACCTTTTGGGTCAACATGAAAGAGGCATGAATGTCTCGATGCCTTATGTCACACCCAAAAGGAAAACACAAGAGGAAGAAAAGAAATAAATAAAAGTAAAGGAAAAGATTTTGGGTCAACATGGAAGAGACATAAATGTCTTGATGCCTTGCATCATCCCCAAAAGGAAAACACAAGACAAATAGAAAGATAAAAGGAAAAGAAAATAAGATGTATGACATAGAGAAGAATGAAGGTACAAATAGAGTAATGTCACAAAGAGAGATAACATAAAATAGAACACCATGGGGGATCACATCACGCACACACAATTACACCAAAGAAAAATGAAGAATAAATAATGCAAAAGAATAGTAAGGCACATGTGAATAAACCTAAATCAGGTCGGTTGCATCCCAATCATGTTCATTGTATGTTGAAGGTAGAAAAATATCAAAAGGGACAATAGAAAGTGTCAAAGTAAGTTCATTACCGAGTTCAACACTCTTCCTAGGAGAGTTGTCATTTAAGCTCATGGAAGAGGAAAACAATGTATTCAGTTCATTATGCACCTCCTCATTTATTTTAGTAATCTCCTCATCATCTAAATTAATCACAATATGAGGTTGACTAATAATTTCCAAAGAAGGGTTCAACTCTTGTTTTGATTCCATTATAGGGTGATCCCACAATAGTGGTTTACAATTTTTGGCCAAACTAGACACTAAAATATATTCTTTTAACTAAATCTCCACTTTTAGGCACCTATAGCGGCTAAACTGTGAGGAGTTTGTAGATGATGTAAACTAGAGTTTCATGATATTTTTTCTATAGATTCTAAATATATTTTTTTCAATTTTTTTGGAATTAGATTGCACTACTTTTTCCATCTCCCTCAAATTTTTTTTTTTTTCAGAAAACAACATTTTTAAAAAGTGACGCTCATCGTATAAAGAATATATTTTTTTCCATGAAGGATAAAATTCATATTCTTTCGAATTTAGATTTGTAATTCCCATATCTAGTGCTTCGACTTGGTTAGATAATGTTTTATTGAATATTTTTTCTTTAATCAAGTTTCAAAATCAAACCAATTACAATAGACATAGCACGACTATATAACACATAACTTTTATTGTATGTATCAAAATTCTTTTCTCTTTTTGTTGAATCAAGGACTCCAATATCTGGTGCACACATATTTTTCCAAAAAAAATTTGATAATATTTTATTTGTCCACATGTGCAGAACAAAGAGCTTAATTTTTGATGAAAAACCTATATTTAATCAAACTTTTAAAAAAATGGATAATAAAACCAAAACATATTAAAATTATATTCGTTGGATAGCTCGTTTTGAGGGATACCTGATACCAGTTGGGTTTGTGAAGTCTCCTCCATTTTAATTCTCAAATCAAGCTTTGAAGTGAAAATTTTTGTACATTTTTGGTTCCTGAGAGAGGGAAGGGAAAAAAGGGTGGTTCGGTCGAACTATGGTTTGACCAAACCTAAAAAATATGTTCGGTCGAACCCAAGTTCTACCGAACCACTTCAAAATATAATAAAAAAAATGTTTGTTAGGAGGGTTCAATCGAACCTACAAAACTTGTTCGACTGAACCACCTACCATGAATCTGTTTTTGTAATAGTTTTATTTTAATTATATATACTTTTTATAGAAATTACATACTTTTTATATTATAATATATAATATACTATAGCAATAATATATAATTATTATTAATTATATATTATTATTATAATATAAAAAGTATATAATTAAAAAGTCTATATTATAATAATAATATATAATTATTATTAATTATATACTTTTTATTTTATAATATATAATATTAATTATATATTAATTATATAGTTGTATTTTATTTTATTTTTTGCTATTTTTCTAATAGTTTATTTCTTTATTTCCCCTATGACTCCTTATTTATAATGTTACCTCTCTCATGATTACTCGAATTGGTTATAAATCTCAGAAATGAATGCAATTATGAAAAAGAGAGGAAAATGAGAACAATACGTTTTCTTAGGCTCCCTTCAAAATTAAATCATAAAATCATGTTTTTCCTCTAAATATATACTTATAATATTAATTATATAATATATAATAATTATATACTTTTTAATCTCTATACAATATAAATTATATCTATATAATAGTTATTATTTAAATTATAAATGATATATATTATTAATAATTATTAATAATATATTATAAATAAGCACAAAAATGTAAGAATGCAAACAAGGCACAACGATGATACAGAACATTGAAATGTACAACAAATCAAACACGAAACAAAGGGGTCGATCTACATACCTGGGGATTTTTTATTCAACCTTCACACCTCTAATCACTTCCAAAAAAATTATCTACCAATAATCTCATTCCTAGTGTTCAAAAATTTATCACTCTCCTTATTTAACATAGAGGAGGTGTGAATGAATGCAATTATGAGAAAGAGAGGCAAATGGGAACAATACATGTTCTTAACCCTTTGTGATTGTAAGATAATGAATCCCACATGTATGAAATTAAATCATGAAAATGACCTGGATTTTCTCATAAAATCATGTTTTTCCTCTAATAAAAATAAAACAATTAGAGGTTGCTCGCTCATTTGAGCCCAAACACTTTCAATCCTTGCACCCCATTTAGTCACCTCTAGTCTGAGCTACAATCTTGTGTTAAATTTGAGGAAGGATAGCCTCAAAGATTTCCTACTAGGATTCTTCATCTTGATTGTTGAATTTATGCTTGGCCTTAGCTTTTGACCTTGAGAACCATGAGAATGCCACTTTGGAAAAGATATTATAAATGGTTTTGATGTATTTTTTGAAAACATGATAGAATGAATACACTAGAGTTTGTTAGCTACCCAAATGAACATGAGTTTCTAGAAGGAAATGATGAGGTATCAATGTCAAGAGTTTGTTAGCTACCCAAATGGACACGAGTTTCTAGGAACTATTTTAGCCCTCTAGGATTGGACAACTCCTAATAAAACTTATTAGGAATCTTCAACCAATGAATTTTAGCTTTTATATAAGCTCTTTAATGAGTATAGGCACTAGTTGTATGCTTATAGTAGGGCATCTTAGCAACTTATAAAAAGTAGAGAGGTGGAAAGAATGGTTAAGTCTCCAAATCTATGGCAACATGAATGAGTTTTAATTTCATCATAACATATGAGCTATGATGATTATAGATGCATACAAATTATTTCATGCATTTAGTGGATTTAGTCCACTATAAAATAAAACCATTTTGAGAAGTCAATGGAGGTTTCACTTGGATTTTTTGGTGTGAGATTATATATTAAAGTGGAGAAGAAATAAGAAAAAAATGTATTTTCTTCACCTCATTCTTCTTGAAATTTTAGAGTATTTGAAAAGAACGATATTCTTTAAAGTCTCCATTGGAATTGAATAGCAACTCACAACAAAGAAAAAATATTGAGAACATTATATCTCTATCAGTTATCTTAATTGCATGTTCAAATTAATTATAGGGGTAGAGGGTAGAGGGGAGAGAGAGGGTTTAAGGGTTTAAGGCTTAAGGGTAGAGGGTAGAGGGTATCTAGAGATAGAAGTGAGTGAGAGAGAGAGGGTATAGGAGAGAGATACTTGAGAGAGACAGGGGGAATGGGAGAGAGATAAAGGGTAGAGGGTACAAGGGTTTAGGGTTCAAGGGTTAAGGGTAGAGGGGGGAGAGGGAGAGGGGGTAGGAGGGAGACACTTGAGAGAGAGGGGAGTGGGAGAGAGATAGAGGGTTGAGGGTTTAAGACCCATTTAGGGTTTAAGGGTTAAGGGTAGAGGGTAGAGGGGATCTCGAGATAGAAGGAACTTGAGTGATTGAGTGAGAGAGACTTGAGAGAGGGAGGGGGTAGGAGGGAGAGACTTGAGAGAGAGAGAGAGGGAGGGAGTGGGAGAGAGATAGAAGGTACATAGGTTTAAGGGTGGAGTGTTTAAGGGTAGAGGGGAGAGAGATAGAGGGAGTGAGTGAGAGAGAGAGAGAGGGAGCTTGGGGGTAGGACATAGAGACCTGAGAGAGAGGGAGGGAGGGAGTGGGAGAGAGATAGAGGGTAGAGGGGAGATTGAGATAGGAGTGAGTGAGTGAGAGAGAGACCTAAGAGAGGGAGAGGGTAGGAGGGAGAGACTTGAGAGATAGAGAGGGAGTGGGAGAGAGATAGAGGGTATAGGGCTAAGAGTAGAGGGTAGAGGGTTTAAAGGTTAAGGGTTAAGGGTAGAGGGTATAGGGTTTAAGGGTGTAAGGGTAGAGGGTAGAGGGTAGAGGGTAGAGAGTAGAGGGTAGAGGATAGAGGTTATAGGATTTAAGGGGTTAAGGATTAAGGGTAGAAGGCTAAGAGTTAAGGGTAGAGGGGAGAGAGATAGGAGTGAGTGAGAGAGAGAGAGAGTGAGAGAGAGAGAGATATAGGGTAGAGGGAACCAGGGTCTAGGGTTTAGGGTTTAAGGGTTAAGGGGAGAGGGGAGAGAGGGAGTCATATAGATTTCATTTAAATATTTATTTGGCAACTGGATGGGAACATTCTATTTCCATTTGTGGTATTTTTTGTGAATTAAATTGATGGCAGCTTTATTTTTTTGTTTGCATTGATTTATTTTTTAAATATGTGTGCAATTTTTTTATAATTAGATAACACTTAATTTTAAAATACATAATTACCCATGGAAAAATTTGATGGAACATATATAATTTGTATATAATTGTATATAAGATTCTTGAACTTAAGAATTCCATGAAACAAATATAAGTTGTATATAATTGTAATTTTTAGGCAAAATGATTTTAAAAAATGATTTTAAGAATTCCATGGAACAAATATGTACATATAATTAGAATTTATGTAAAATGATTTAAAACTATGTACAAGTTACTATAAGTTCTCACTTGAACATGTATAGGGTTATAAGTGAACTTGAAAATCATGGATATAATCTAAGTCAAAGATTTTGGTTCAGCCTGCTCTTTAAAAACATGTAATTTATTTTTGATGATCATCACTATCTAGTCTCCATTTTCTTTAGCCACGTGCATGTGGAACTGCATGAAGATGTAGGGCAGTAGCAATTATTAAGTGACTATATTGATATAGCTTTTTATCAGGTTGATAGTCAACAAAATTAATCCCATGTTGAACAACTTTGACTTGTTTTAGATATGTCCCTTGCACTACAACAAAACCTGCATGGTAAACATGAACCTAAGGTCAGACATATGAATGTGTACAACATTTTCCTACTCAAGGTTTGTACAACGGAAAAAGGAAACAAAATTGTCTCAAAGGGAAGCTCTGATAGGACGCCACATGGCAATAGCCAAAAATTTGCGAGCAATATCAAAACAAAAGGCGAACAAAATCTTGACAAAGGTAATTGTGGTGTGGGCCCCATCTGAAGAGAAATTAGGTTGAGGCAATGTGGAAAGCAACTGGAGCCCAGCATAAGGAAAGAGAAGCATCTCAAAGGTAAGCTTAGATTGGACGCCATGTGGTGGCGGCCATAAAAGTTGCGAGTGGTATTAAAACAAAAGGTGAGGCCATGTAAGAAAGAAAGATCATGAAGGAAAAGAGTGGGGATGGTTTTGTTGGGGGTATTTTTAAGAGAGGGGACTTAAAACACCACTAGGGCTTGGTCAAAATCTTTGAAGCAGTAAGGCTAGGGATTGAAAGTTAAGGATGATGGAATTTTGGTCAAGGTTTTGAGGAAAAATGTGTTAGAGTTTCCTTCCGAACTAGCATCGGCGGCAATAGTAGAGGCTAAATGGGATGCAACGGAGGTTTTTGAGGAAAGTCCAGATTTTAGGGATTAACATGGTTGTCTTGATAGAGTTCATATTTAGAAGAAGAGAAATGAGGATGATGAACCATTCGTGGGGTATGATGGTTTTCCAATGATTTGGGTTTGCAGGGTCCGATTGAAGGGCAGGGTGAAAATTTAGTTCAGGGTTGGATCAGATAGA
This sequence comes from Sequoiadendron giganteum, assembly GCA_007115665.2. Lineage (NCBI taxonomy): Eukaryota > Viridiplantae > Streptophyta > Pinopsida > Cupressales > Cupressaceae > Sequoiadendron > Sequoiadendron giganteum. Next base: position 565,732,414 of record CM021101.1, on the reverse strand, counting down.
AGAGTGAGTGTCGAAGCTGGCACGGTTTTTGTTGTTTTTCCTTCTAGGGTTTTGAGGACATGTACTTTGGGTGGGGTAATAGTATCAAATTGTATATATTTGGAAATTGGTAGATTATTAGGTAGGGTATATAGATTTTTAATGTGGCTTGTCGGATTTCTCATCGACATTTTGGTTCGTTTGTACATTTTTGGGGGCTTTAACCAAAGGTTTTCCCCTTGGATCTTTCCTATTGGTATGCCCTCTAGAGCCAGGATTTTTTATTACCTATCTATTATACTATCAATAATATTGTGGTCTTCCACTCTTGATAGAAACAAATTATAATAATAATAGCTAAGATCTTCTATGTTTCCAGACTCTGTTATGACTACAAAAACATCTCATGTACACCAAATTCACACAAAAAAATTCTTAAAAAATTAGAAATGTCTCTAGACTTTAAAGATCATTAACTAGATATATATAATATTTAAATTATTGAAATCTTACACATGTACCTTTTCTAACCAATCCTAAAATATGGTCATAATCAATTGAAATCAAAGGAATGTCTTCAAATATTCCTTCCTCATTTTCATCATATGTTTCTGAAATAACTAGTGGCATCATATCCCATTTACCAACATATCCAAGCTCTCGGTTGGTGCATGCATGATCAAAGTTTCTTGCAATGCACTCAATGCAAAAACAAGAGTAATCCCTTGTGTGTAATGTCCATCCATGGCGACTATCTGAAATCCTAACACAATGCAAAGATCTTGTTTTTTCTACCTACTTGCATCCATTCATTGATCTGTTGTCCACACCTAGATACATGTACAACAACAAACTTATGTGAGCAAACATGCATATATATATAAATTTTAGATTTCAATAAATTCAAAATTTTGAAAATGTAATTTAGACATACCGGATATCTCCCAAAACACTCTATGTGGAATGTGTCAATTTGTTCTCGAAGATGTGTCAACCACATTTGATGCAAAGTGTTTCTTGCACCATTCAACAACATCATGTGCATTTTCTATATGATCTCCTAGATAACTCATTTTGTTCTTTCTTAAAGCTCATTTGATGCAAGCTCCTACTCCATCATGCTCACCCTTTCCACGGCCACTCTAAAAAAACTCCAAACATGTGGTATTTTGTAGATTTTATGATATCTATAAAGTGAATAGAATGGTCATGAAGATTTGAATTCTGCTACACATCCATCTGACCATACAAAATTCTTTTCAAATTTTACACCCCTACTTCTCAAATTCTCAAAACAAATTGTAAAGAAATGTTGTACAAAAAGCGTGTCATGCTCTTTACAATCACTAATATAAAAGTGATATTATTTCTTAATGGATCATTCTTCATATATAATCTCAACACCATCCAATTATAATTGTGCATGTCGATAACACACATGAACCATAATAGTGATCTTCTTTGGAAAGTAATAGTCTGATTGAATCTCCTTTTGATGTACAAAGGAGTAATTTTCTACAAAGTCAACTACTGATAGAAATGTTCCAAGTGGGAAAGTATCTCTCAATGTTTGGAATTGTTGTGCTTGACACTTAGCAAAAAATGAATTTTTTATGTATGGTTGTATCAATTTTTGAAAATATTCCATAAAATTTCCAATAGGAATCTCCTCTTCTACATAGTTCAACCTTGTGGATTCTTTCCCAAATTTTTTTTGAAGCTTTACATACTTGTACCTATGTGAGTAAAATATGTGAATAAGTAATAAACCACACAATCAATGAGAAATTACATTAGATAATTCAAATAACAATATAATCAAATTGAAACAAATAAAATCTCTAAAAACAATATGTACCTCTTGCAATTTACTATCTTTGTTAGTTCAGTATCCTCATTTCTTGAAGGAAACTTATCCAAATTTCTACATGTCTCACAAATTCATTTTATGAAATTTATTTGAGGTCCATTTTCATGATCACATAATATAGTCTTTATGAACAAACTTGATTTTTTAGGAGGTGCATTTTGAAACCCACAACTTTCTTCTCTCATCTTTCGAAACACCTAATAATAGAGATCAAATTCAATATGATAACGACAACAAGAAGTTTCAAAAAACTTGTTTATCTTCACATAATATGGCTTTAACCTTTCAAAAATTGTTTTCCCAATCTTTATATGAGGATATGTATTATAAAATTTCATATCCATCTCAAATTGTGTTATGTCTAGCCAATGTTTGATATGATTTTCACAAATACTAGGTCCAATCCTATGTCTCATAACATCTCTAGTATTTGATGATGGACGAGTCCGATAAGGCCAAAAAATTGAGATCAAGTTCCTAACAACATCTTCAATCCTATTAGAATGGGGAGATCTACACAAAATTTCCCAATTTCCTAATGAACTCTCATCCAAAAAATTTCTCTTTTTCTCATATTTTATTAATGTGGTTCTCCTATAACCAATTTCATCTGAAAGTGCAAACATTTTTATTTGTCTTTCTATATCTTTATGTACAATAGATGTCAACATCACCCTTCTTGTAGCGGACTTATCCACTGATCAAGATCCTTTCCCAATGAAACCTAAACCCTTTCTAACATTTTGAGCAATATCCTTTTGCAATCCCATGTGTTTCTTCTTATTTGATGCCGGATGTACACCCAACAATTGTAATGACTCTTTCAACTCATTACGAAGAAGTAAACGTGATAACAATTGGGATTTTTCAAGTGTATCAAGATGATTGAAGATCATTGATTATTCCATTTATAAATTTAGTCATTGACCTCTTTCTCTTATTATAAGGCTAGTTGGCATGACATTTCAGTTTCTCCATTTTCATTTCAAGTGAATGATCTAAATTTCTATAAGGAATTTATTTCCTCACCTTTCCAGATACTTTTATATGCTCATGCATACTAGTAGAAGGAAGTGATCCTGAACCCTCTCCAACATGCATTTTTTGAACTTGGGCCTCCTCCCTATCTTCAAGTTCCATGTGTTCTTCAGCGGATTCATTTTATCCAATATCTAGATTTGGCTCAACTTCAACTTCAAAATTTCCTTCTTGTTTGAATTTACATGCAAGCAAAGAAAGTGAGAGACTATCAGTTATTTAAGTGGAGTTGAAACAAATAAAATCAAAGATTCTTGAACTTAAGAATTCCATGGAACAAAAGCAATCAGAAATAGATGATAAGCAATTTAGGTAATGTCTATGCAAGATGACTATTTTTTAGTATTAAATTTTCCAAGTTAAATCTAACATGGTTTTCATAATTGGAAATATATTTATAAGAAAAAAAAATTGAGGTGTTAATAAAAGTCCTAAAAACACACTTGAGAGATATAGAAAAGAAACAAGCATGTACCTTGTTTCTTTCTATGATAATTTTCCAAGTTTTGTTCATGCCTCTTTTGTTCTTCTTCTTTGACAATTTTCATTGAGATGCATTTTTTCTTTTTCTTTGTTGTCCCATTTTCTTCTTCAAGTTAAAGATGACTCAAAACAAATCCTCTACCAACTTAGTTATATTATCCTCCAAATTTTTCCTTGATTGATAAAAATGAAAAGTTGTCTTGTCCAATATTTGTCTCCTTGATAAATTTGCAAAAAACTCTTCTCCAAAATCTGTGCTCCAAGTGATATAAATGCAAATTAATCTTGCAATTTGATATGGAATAATGAAAAATAAGCTTTTATTTATATGCATATGGGAAAAAAATTATTCTAGTGTATGGAATAACTAGATCCTAGTTTAAATGAATCAAGTGGTAATCAAACAATTTATTTCATTGTGGAGTTTCTTGTTATTTAATGTATAGGTATGCAACATATCTAGTAATTTTAGAATTTTGTTACTTGTCAAAAAGATAATAGAGGTATAATTTGAATTCAATTTTATTAATGTTTCAAAGAATAAATTTTTCCTATGATTTAATAATGGTGTAGATTAAGAGATTATTTATGAAATAATTTAACATAAAATTTTATAACTTATAGGGAAAGTGTTTGAAGGATGGCATATAATTATAAAAGGAATGTTCCTATCTCTTCTTTATAATTATATTTTGTTCTCAACTCCTCAATGGTTCATGTTTCTTAAGTCATTTTAAAAAAATAGGAGTTTTGTGTACCACAAAGTGATGCACTTTATTTGTTCTTATTTTCTATCAACATTTTAATTTCATCATTTTTATCAAATTTTAAAACTAGAAGAACATGTGCATTAATAAATAGGCTTGTAAATACACTCATTTATAAAATATCATTAGTTTACTTGAGCTTGGGAGTCATTTATTTTATAATTTTTTACTGCTTACTATAAAATTCAATGGGTGTGTGTGCAAAATATTTATTGTGATCAACATGAATGAAATTAATTATAAAGTGGAATTCAATTCCTAAAATTCTACTAGAGATCAAATGTATATCATATAAGGAAATGTAAGTTCTAAGAGATTGTCAAATAAGAAAATGTATGTATATTGAATATAAGAAAATATATACATATATCACATAAAGATGTAAACATAAGCAAACACATACATAAATGTAAATAAATTTAATGTATAAACATAACATGTTATAATAAAAGAGGAAAATGTATGTATATCATATAAGAAAATGTATGTATATCATATAAGAAAATTTGTAAGTTAGAGATCATCAAATGTCGAATACTAAAGATCATCAAATAAGAAAATGTATGTATATCATATAAGAAAATGTAAGTTAGAGATCATCAAATGTCGAATACTAAAGAACATCATATAATAAAATACATGTAACTTAAATATCATAAATCTAGTGCAGGGCCTAATATGAATGTCGACTCCTTGTTGAATGACCATCTAAATGAGAACGATCTTGCTCTAATGGATGTTCTGACCCCTGCAAATAATTTTTTTTACAAAATACATGTTAAATACATATAATTTATATTAAATAATTTTTATGAAAGTAATTTTTAAGAATGTACTTGTATATTTTAAAATATCTATCTAGATCTATGCATACATATGCATGTACATATAAACGTGTATATATAAAAATTTAAAACTCACATGTCCATTGGCAACAGATTCATCCATTGAGTCAAGTCGATGTACACGATTTGGACCAAGGCTAGGAGTGACATGAGATATGTCCACCTACAATATATGTGCATATATATATCAGTACATGAATATCTAGTTAAAACTAAAATTTAAAAATAATTAAAAAGGAATTGAAACATGCACATGCACACATATATGCACATCATCTGATATCAGATGACCTAAGTCCTTTGAAATGGTTGCCTCCACCATATCAAACAAATGGTCAAGAGAAAAACAAACATTTGCATCGATCAGATCTACCCCATGTCGTGCCATTAATGATGAGTGAAGAGGACTATGCAGGTGAGATGGCATCGATCTTGATGAACTGAAACCAACCAACATCTCAGTAAAACCCATAGTTTGTGCAATTGTTTAACGATCTATAGGTGGATCATGGCGTGCACTAGTATTGAGCTAAGAGTGATGGGATCCTGGAAGTGAATGGGCTCTATGTGCCAAATGATCTTTGACATGCTCTATATCAATCCCATAATTTGATGCAATGAAGGAATATGCCTCCAAGAGCTCGTCAACCAAACAATGCAGAGTCCTGCAAGCGATATCTCTTGTAAGTGCCTTAGGCTTTGTGGGAGTAGGGATGCTCACCACTATAAAAGGATCCATGGTGGTCCACTGTGTTGAAAATGGCATGGATCAATAATGTCTAGACATCAAATACTGACCTACATAATTAGTAGATATCCTAGTGGTGGAAGCTTCAATGTCACCTACAGTGTCAATTACTTACTTTTGGGAAGCAACGAAAACCTCATCTACTTTGGTGGCTAGAGTTGAGGTGAGAGCAAGAGACCTCTCGCCCACCAATACCCTAGAAGTTGGGGCTGTTCTATTTGCTCGATAATAGGTGGGCCTATCAGCAATCCTGCCATGCCCCTAACCAACATATGGTGGAATGTCCAGGTAGTTGACTTTGAGGCCCAAATGGACCTCAACATACAACTGCTAAACAAAATATAATGGAATCTAGTCATTGTTTGGGTATTGACCATGTGCTGCGAGAAATCGTGGGTAGATCAATGAGGCCATAGAATGATCGACACATCTAGTGACCTAGTATCCCCTACGTGCATTTTGATAAAATGGAAAACAAGTGGTTTTTATTATTTCTTTGGTCACACTATCCTATATTTTTTTAAGGGGAACCTCACCATGTACTTCTTCCCACATGCGGGAAAGAATACCAACTACTCTATCTAGGGAAAATGCACTAATCCTCTCAAGTTTATCTCTTAGTTTTTCTAGACTATTAAATATTGACATGCATGGTTCAAAATATATCCCTGGGTTTGCACCCTATGCTAATGAGTCTCTCAATTTCTTAATCTCATTAGAGGTATTTGCAAACAAAGATTTTGGAGGTGGAACATCTACATTTTCCATGTTATATATGTATGTACACCTAAAGGATCTCCAACATTGTACTTGTGTCAAAGCCAAATGGATGAATCTGAATATGTATAGACTTCAGTGATTTAAATAAAGCGTGCCCAAAAGATGACTTTCCTTTACCCAACATTGACATGATTGTAGATTTGATAGCTGGGCATGCTATGTATTCACTAATGGATGGATTTTTCGGATATAGCCAGATCAATATTGCACTAGAAGATCAAGATAAGACCACACTCACATGTCCCTGGGGCACATATTGTTGGAATGTGATGTCATTTGGACTCAAAAATGCAAGAGAAAAATATCAACGAGCAATGACTACAATTTTTCATGACATGATGCACACATTCATGGAGAATATGTAGATGATCTCTTAGAAAAATAAAACACAAGAGAGGGACATCTAGATATCTTATCTAAGATCTTTTTTAGAATGGAAAAATTTAAGGTTAGAGTCAATCCCAAGAAATGTGTCTTTGGGGAAAATCTGGAAAGCTCCTAGGCTATATTGTATCAGAAAAAGGAATTGAAGTGGATCTAGCAAAGGTTCAAGCCATCCTGGAAATTCCGCCACCAAGGAACATCATTCAACTACGGTCACTACAAGGATGCCTACAATCCATCATGATATTCATCGCATAGTCGGCAGATAAGAGTTTACCCTTTACACATCTCTTGCATAAAAAATATTCCATTCAAAGGGGAAGACAAGCACAAAGCAACATTTGATTAGATCAAGCAATATCTAATGAGCCCACTAGTATTAATCGTACTAGTACAAGGTGAACCACTCATACTGTACATTTCTACCATAAAAGTATCCTTGGGGCCATTATTGGCACAAGAGGACATAACAAGAAAAGAGCAAGCAATATATTACATCAGGAGGACATTAACAAGCCATGAACTAAATTACACTTTCATTGAAAATGCTTGTTTGAAAGTAGTGTTTTCTTCTCAAAATTTGTGACATTATATGTTAGCTCATATAGTCAAACTTGTGGCTAAAATTGATCCCTTAAAGTATCTTCTAAGCAAAGCAACCTTAACTGCCAGGTTGGCTAAATGGGTAATGATCCTAAGTGATTTTGGCATTCACTATGTGGATTGAAAGGCGATCAAAGGGCAGGTCATAAAATATCAGTTGGTGGAAGCACCTTTACAAATAGAACATCCCATGAACATTGAATTTCCTGATGTAGATGTGTTCATAGTAACAACCAAGCAATCATAGACACTTTATGGGCATGTGCAGGATCATGATGGGCCAAAAAGTGGCAATATGAAAAAAGTAGCATTTTGCACTCGCCAAAAAATGTGAAAAATCTCGAGTTGCCTTTTTTTGGGGTTGGGTGTTAGTACATTGCTCCATAGCAATGCCCAAGCCTAATTTTTACAATTTGGATATCCATTTTGAATCAAATATCTGATTTTTAAAAGTAAAAAAAATGGATATCCGATTTGGGGTTGGGCAATATTTGAAAACATTTAAAAATGTATTGTGGTGGTAAGATTTTGGTTCCACAAATCGGATAACACATAGACCAAAGAGTAATTAGGAGGTGGAGGGTGGACAAGAGATAAAGAGAGAGAGGGAAAGGGGGAGAGAGAGAAGAAGGAAGGGGAAGACGGGAAGGAGGGGGAAGGGAGAGGGGAAGAGGGGAAGAAGGGGAGAGAGAGAGGGAGAGAATTAGGAGGGGAAGGGAGAGGGAAGAGGGAAGAAGGGGAGAGAGAGGGGGAGAGAATTAGGAGGGGGAAGGGAGAGAAGAAGAGGGGGAGAAAGGGGGGGAAGGGAGAGGGGAAGAGGGAGAGAAGGGGGGAGAAGGGGAGAGAGAGAGTGAGATAAGGAGAGGGGAAGAGGGGAAGGGGAGAGAGAGGGAGGGAGAGATAGAATTAGGAGGAAGAAGGGAGAGGGGAAGAGAGAAAGAGAGAGAGAGAGAGAAGGAGAGGGGAAGAGGGGAAGGGGAGAGAGAGAGGGAGA
>CM021101.1:565662484-565723823 GCA_007115665.2 Sequoiadendron giganteum | reverse complement strand
ATATTTTATATATTGGTAATATTAATTAGTTATATAATATTTTATATATTAACTTAATATATATATATAAATATTTATACATTAACTAGAATATATAAATAATATTTAAATATTATACATAATAATATAATATATTATATATTATACATAATTGTGTAAGAGATTGTCATAAATTATAAATTATATATTGAATTATAAACTATATTGTATATTCTCAGCTAAATATATTAAAATAAACTATAAATTATTTATTGCAATTTTTTAAATCATATAGTAAGAACTATATTAGATTTTTTAAAATTATATATAAAAAAAATGGGATATCTGATTCAAATCGGATATCCGATTTGGAAATTGCAATTTTTTAAATCATATAATAAAAACTATATTAGATTTTTTTTAATTATATATAAAAAAATCGAATATCTGATTTGAATCAAATATCCGATATGTTTGACACAAAACCTAATACCTAGGGATTAGCCTCGAGTTTGCTTCAGAATTTGTCTAGGACGTGCCAATCCTAAGAAGTCAACACAAAAAATGTGTTTAATAGCTTACCTTGCTTTTCTAGACTTCGCCCATGTGGCTGATGACGTTTTTAAACCCTAAATTGATGAAACAAAAAGGATTTTTAAAGGAGATTCTCAGCTTTCTACTAGTATAAATTATGCTTTACTTCAAATTTAATTAATAATTATTATTCATTTTCTATTTGAATTACGACTAAAGTCCTGATTGATAGGCTGATTGAAAAAAATCTATATCTTTCAAACCGTATCACATTTTTTGAATCCAAAACGTGTGTCACATTCTATGCTTTTCATACTATAGGATTAAAAAAAAAAAAGAATTTCATGAAGTTTTGACCAAGTTAAGGTGGTCAAACATACGAGTTTTTTTATTTTTTAAAAGTTGTAATAAAAAATCATAATTAATTATTTACTTGAAAAAAAAATACAAAAAAATATGCATCACATAGGGACATGAGTCCTCTACTTTTATCTAAAATATTATAAAAAATATTATCATTTTATTGTGGTTAGGGTGGTCAGATAGACACCTACTTCTTATTTTTTCCCTGAAATTTAAGTACTATTGCATTGAAATTTCAGATTTTCACCAAATAGATTTTTATTTTTTTAAAGTATATCTAGTAGTTTAGAAACTACATTCAATTTTCTACAAATTTTATTCTTACATATTTTTGAAATAATATAGTTAACTTATTCAATTTTTTACGTCAAGTTTCCTAACTTTGATTTTTCAGAATTTTCATTGCCACTTAAGGGCCCGTTTTTCCATGATGATCCTACACATACCCTTATTTTGATGGGTCCTACACACAACATGGCTTGGGGGCATGAATTATTTTTGTCATGCCTCAAGGACATACCATTCCAAAATATTATCGGTTGATGTTTCCTTTTACTAATAACATAGCCGAGTATGAAGAATTTCTCATTGGAATGAGAATAGCATTGGATTGGAGAATCACAGAGTTGCAAGTTTTTGGTGATTCACAACTTGTTATTAATAAAATAAATGATGACTATCAGACTAAATATGACAAGTTAATGTCGTACAAAAACATGGTTAATGATTTCAAGAATTATTCTATTGAGATCAAGGTCATGCAAATTTTGTGGATCGACAACAAAGTTGCAGATGCCATGGCTACAATTGGGTCACTATTGCAATTGTCAAAAAATTAGGCTCAATATGAATTCCTGGTGGAACAACTATTTTCCCTTGCCTATGACAATCCTGGAACCTAGATCATTTTTCACCTAACTGATTATGATTCCCCATTATATGGCCAAATCTATGCCTATTTAAAAGATACTATCTTACCCCCAGATTTGTCTCAGAATCAGAAAAAAAATTCATAAGCCAATCTTCTCACTATACTCTAATTGTTGATACCTTATACCGATGTGGCCTTGATGGTACCCTCCTTAGATGCCTCAAACGCGATGAGTCTAAAAATTCCTTACAAGAGGTTCATGGTGGTCTTTACGGGACTCATTCAAGTGGACTAACCTTGGCTAAGAAACTTGTAAGAATGGATTATTATTGGCCAGCCATGGAAAATGAATCCTTCACCTTTGTGAAGAAATGTCTGAAATGTCAGATTCATGGAAATCTCATCCACACTCTTGCTCAAGAACTGCAACCTTTTGCTACAACATGGCCTTTCGCTCAGTGGGGGTTGGATCTAGTCAACAAGATACATCCATCATCATCAAATGGAAACAAGTTCATAATCAAGGCCACCAAGTACTTTACCAAGTGGATTGAAGTTGCTCCATTGACAATAGTCCCCGGAAAAAAAAAATCATCTTTCATTTTGAATTATATCATATGTCAGTTGTAATGTCCCTTACCTGTTTTTCCCTAGAATTCATTTGTTGATTAGGTTTAGGGTTTCTTCCTTCCAAATGAATGTTCTTTTTAATTAAGTAATCTTGGTTTGAAATCTACATTCACCATATTAACAACATTTTCACATACACATATATCTATTAGCATTAATATCTAGATATCCAAAATATAAGCATAATCATAAATGTAATTTTAACAAGCAAGAGGAGTGCCTTGTATGGATCTGCCCTGAAGCCTTGTGTTGGGCACGGGAGGTTGCCTCTCACAATCCTCCTTTCCCAACGGCTTAGTCCTTGCATTCTCCATACATGACAGTACCTCAAAAGACACTTTTCCTATTAAGACAAGGTGAAGTCCTATGATTCAAGGGCCTATGACCTACCACCCCTATAATAGTGTAGTTTCGTATGGTGGGACCCCAACCTCTCTATGTCGAACTTATTCCTTGGCCTACAAACATGAGAGGGGGGTTGTTAGGCTAACCACTTGGACTCTACTTCACCTTCCTAAGAGGGTACCAATCACGAAGAAGACAATCTTTACACAATCAAATATATTTGCATTCATCCAAGATCTATTTCATGCCTATAATCAAATATATTTTCATTTATCAATGATTTTCTAAGCTCATTATTTCCTAGAATGATTCTCATTATGATAAGATTAAAGAAAGCATTATATCAATAATCAAATTAGCAATATCTATTTCTGATACTCAAAATATGCTAAATATTATTGCTAAGTGAGTACATCACCTGATCTGTTGTGTCTTCCCATGACTCTTTATTCCTTAATTTCTTTCCTTCAATCTTACATTTGATTGATCATAGGATAAAAAAATATATAAAAAAATATTAATCTACTACTTTTTATATTAAGATCGTAATTACTTATAAGGCTCAATAATTTCTACAAGTATCATTATTGAAATGATTATATATTAGATATATATATATATATGTATGTATTTCATTTAATTATATATATAATTATCTCTAATTAATTTCAATCTTCCAATAATCACTTCATGTGAATATAATATATTTATATTCTATTAACTTACTTCCCAAATATATTATTGGCAATAACACTTAATTAAATATATCTCTCATCATTTATCTCATTTCCAATCTACTGCTTTATGAAGATTTATGATTCATTTTCCTATCCTTCTTTCTACCTCTTTTACTTGTATTTATATCTCTATATGCCAAGGGATACGTCCTTTATGAGGGGTATGTCCATTTGAATAGTTGTATCCCTTTGAAACCATGTGATGCCTTTTCTTAAATAAGTTTTATCCTTTTTTTCAAGGCTAGATCTTTTAATAAATCATACCTCTAGTTTGCTCTAATCTCATCATAGCTTTTCATTTAATTAACCCCTCTTTTGAAGCACTCCCCTTTTGATATATGAATCACAACTTTAGTCTTTTAATTTGCTACTCGGTATTCACTCAAGGATTATTGTTATTGTTGGGAATAGTTGTCTTTGATATTTATAGCATTTGGTTTATATGAAAACAATATTAATATTTTATATGATAATCAAGGTGAATATGATTACAATGGTGCTTGAATATATATATATATAATTCGACTGGCCATAATTATAATTGGTTTAATATTTATAGTTTTATGTTCAATAATTGTAATATTCTTTTATGTTTGTGTCTTATACTAGAACTATATATATTTTTAATATCTATCATAATGACTATAATACTTAAACTCACCATGTTGATATTTTAATATTTATAGCGTTATATAAAAATATTATAATTATAATATTATCATCGATAATTATAATTATAATGATATTGAATGGTTAATTTTTTCAATATGTATTTTGTTATCTTAGGGTTATGATTTCGGGGACATGACATCAGTATGGTATTCCCAGCTCCATTATCATGAATAATGGAAGACCTTTTTAGAATCAAGATGTTGATGAACTTTGTGAAATATTTCACATCCAACATAGGTTCTCTATGCCCTATTATCCATAGGGAAATGGCCAAGCAAAAGCTTCAAACAAAACAATTCTGAAGATTTTGAAGAAGACAGTGAATGATGCCAACCATGATTAGCATGTCCAATTAAATCCAGCTTTGTATGCATACAGAACCAGTTTTCACACACCAATAGATGCCACCCCATATGCCCTGGTATATGGAGCATAAGCAATTTTTCAGCTAGAATTTGAGATTCCCTCGCTTTGAGTCTCACTGAAGGGACTCATAACTGATGAGGATTATAAAGTTTCAAGACTGCAATAACTAGAGCTACTTGATGAGAGATGCCAAAGTGCAGGAAATCACTTGAAGGGTTATTAAAAAATTATGTCCCGTAGCTACAATCACATAGTCAAACCACACACATTTCAAGTGGGCGACTTGGTACTGAAAGAAAACCCATGCAACCAACAAGATCGGGAAAAGAAAGGAAAGTTTGAGCCCAATTGGCTGGGTCCATTCATCATCATTACAACATATGGCTAGAGGGCATATCATCTATCTATGCCAGAAGGGGACTTGCTTGAAGATCCAACCAACAATATTCATCTGAAGAAGTTCTATGTTTGAAAAAAAACAAAAACTGCATAAAAAGTCATGGAAAAATCCATAAAAATCAGAAAATGTCCTAAGAAATTTGTCATCAGGGTGAAAACCTAGCAAACGGGCATCCTTTTGACATACAAAAGAGAGAAAAAGAGAATACAAAAAAATGAAAAATCAGAAAAATTGTTGCCTTGATGAAAACCTGTCAAATAGGCATCTTGGTAACAACAAAAAAATCACAAAATCTGAAAAGTGCAATAAAAAAAAATGGTGAAAACTTGGAAAACAAGTGTTGTTTGTGATTTAGTTGGCTCTCCCATCTATTAGGATACATTTTGCATTTCTCATAGCCATTTTTATCAACACCAAATCCATTTATGGCCATCATATACATATCATGCACACAAATTTTCCTTGAAATGCCAAGGATTTCAACATGGCTTGATGATCATTATTTATATTCCTAACAATAGGTTGTGTCTAATCGGGAGTCAAGGTGCAACCTCGCTAGGGGAAATCAACTTTTGAACCTTTTGGCAGACAAATGACATGTGTCAAGATATCGGATCAACAATCAAATATCCAATCAAGCCTAGTCAAAACAACTATGAGACATGAAACTAAAACAAACTAGATGATCTTAATCTGGATGAAATGACTGAAAAACTTAAAGCATAAGTTGAACTATTGTTTTTAAATTTGATGGCATCATATTTCTGGAGTGACTCAATGATGTACTGAACCAGAGTCGCAAGGAAGGAGTATGATTTTTCTTTAATTGGTGTCTATAAGTTAATCATTATTATTGTACAATTTTTTCATGAGATATGGTTTTCAAAGGTATCATTGATGACATTTCAAGATTTTCATAGGAAAAATATTATCTTCTTCCTATTTACGCAAGCAATACTTAGGTCATCTTGGTTCAATTATACCTCGATGCTTGTATTAACTTGCTATATCAAACATCATGAAAGTTGTACTCAGGTCATCATCGATGAAAATATCCCCTTTGATTCTTGTACTAACTTTCAACATATCAAAAGGCTCAATGATGAAAATCAAGCACAAAATTGGTTCACAGAATGACAACAATGAGTGGTTCATTTGGAATTTTTAGGATTGCATGATTCATATTGATGACATTCATTTTGTGGCTGTATAATAGATTTTTGGAGGTTGGAAAAAATGCATATCTCTTTTCAAAATAAATATTTAAGTACACTTGGACATTGGCAAAAATCATTTTTCATCATTAGTTGCATATCATGTTCATTTCATCATTAGTTGCATATCATCTTTTGCATTTCATTTTACTTTACTTGCATCATCATTATCATATCATTTTAATTTTTGAATCATTTTGCATGTTTCATTTAAGTTATCATTGTCATTATCATTTTTGCATATCACTTCATTGTCATTATAATTTTTCAACACTACTTTCATATCATTTGAATTTCCACTTTCATATCATTTTGCATTTCATTTATACATTATCATTTTGCATTCCATCATTACCATCTTTGTATTATCGTTTTGTGTCATCATTTGCATATTATCATTTTCCATGTCATATCATAACATTATTAATCTCATGTCATTTTTCAATAGAGTTATATCATTTAGTATTCATTTTCACAACATTTTTCATAAAATATGTATCATTCATTTTTCATTTCATATCATCTACAATCTATTTTCATACTTGTATCAATTTCATTTCATTATTATTTTCATTCTCATTATTCATATAATTTCATATCATTACATAATAATTTATCATCCTATCATTTACATATCATCATTCTCATGTTCATTTTCATTATCATATTTACATATCATATCATATCATCAATACCATATTTTCACATCATTTTCATGTCATTATTAGTATCATTTCATTTTCATATCATATTTTTTCATTAAGATCAAATCATATTTCATGACATCATTTATTAAATTCTCATTAATTTCATTTCATTATCATTTTCATTTTGTATTTAACACACCCACATCATTGCATCATCATATATAAGAATACATCAAAAAGAATAAATTTCATCCATTTCATTGTTTTACATCCATAATCATAAAACATCATAAAATGCATTCAAATTTCATTTACATCATCGTATCATGTGCATAATCATCACAATCATTGCATCATAAGATAGATAGCATCATACATAGGATCATCAACCATAAAAATACATCATCATAATCATAAAAAACATGGAATATAGGAATATAAATGCATACATAGACATCCATCATAGCATAATAAAAGACTCATGCATATCAAAACCATCGTCACATATCACATATATAATCTCATCATCATAAATGTCCAAGGGTACAATGATATCAAATGTCTGAAGAGATACATAAAATGTGACAAAATGGGGTATACAATATCATCACTAAGGAGCACCACTATGTGGATCGTGACTTTGGTTGTCACCAAAGATAGTAGGTCTCACTGGTATCACCTATCTCTCATCTGATAGGCTGACCCACACTCCTAGTGGCACTCTTGGTGTGACTGTGTGAGTGGGTGCGGGACCTGGTGCCTAATAGGGTATAAGCCACTCTTTGCTCAAGGGGCACTACCTCATGATATCTTTGTTGATAAAACTCACACTCTCTGGCAGTCTCTAGACCCTTTGCAATGAACTCTCCAATAGAGGTAACTTGCACTGATCTAAGATATCTCTCAACTACCCCCTCTTCCTATAAATATTGTTGTCTGAGACTATCTCTCTCGACCATCAAATGAGCTATCTGTGGGTCTGGGGGTGGTGGTTCTACCATCTGTGCCTATAAGCCTATGACGGTGGCTTGTGCCTATTCTAGATGGCTTTGAAGAGCTTGTACTTATCTCTACAGGGTATCAATCTATCCCTACCACTCTCGTGATGGCGCCTTGATAATGATATGTGAAGGGCCTACAACTAGCTACTCCACTACTATAACTGTCTTGGGTCTGGTAATAAATGGGACATCAAAGAAAATTCTTCACCCACCACCCTCTTCATCCCTATCATCATCATCATCATCATCATCATCATTGTCCTCTTACCCCCCATCAATATCCATAGCAACACTGCCACCCACATCCTCTCCTCCTCCTTCGGTGGGCTGCTCTACCTATGCCTCTACTTGTGCACCTCCTGTGCCCCTGCCTGTGCCTATGCCTATGGCTACGTCTGTGCCCTCTATAATTTTGTACCATCTAAAAATTGGGTAGGCTCATTTGGACTAGTCATCCTAGGAAATGGATGTGTATATAAGTATGCAGCATAATCCTCTGTCATGCATGCATATGTAATCTCTAGATGATAATCCAAAAACTTTGATTGTAACCCAATAAAATCTTCCCTGGCTACCTCACAAGGGATAAATGGACCCCACTCTGCAACATCCTCCCAACATCTAGCATAATGGGCCACACCTTGTGGCATCATCTGCACTCGACCAAATTGTCTAAGCACTCGCATGACCAAAAATTGCACAATAATAAAAGGGGTGCGACCAATCAAATATATTGCCATACTACAATAGGGAACCTCAAAATCATCAGAATCCTAGGCCTCACAGTTGACATATGACCTCTAGATGACAATGTCCATGTCATCCAACACTCTCCTCTAGTACTCTAACTTTCCCAGCTTAGGCTGGACAAGTGGACCTATGTAAGCATAAACATAAGGATGGACGATGGGACAATCTCTCCCTATAAAAGGGTGGGTGATGGTGATATGCTCCCACACCCAAATCTGAACCAAGGAGACCCCGAAAGATGCACTCTTCTCATCTGTATATACCACTTGATGAAGATTGTGTTATAGGTGGGCTAACATGCAAAAACCCCATGTGTATCTAGTTTGATGGAGGATCATATCCTCCAAAATATGACCCCAAATGATTGGAAGTCCCTTTGACCTACGGTCGAGACATAGGAAGCCTCCAATGAAGCCAACCAAAACTGAAAGAAGTGGGGCATAACCTTGAACCATCTCCCTCTAAGGGATCTCATAGCCACAAATGTGTGGGTCCTGAAAGACTCATCTCAAAGCATCTGTCCCCCCAATCTCCTTATGGTCATAGACCACAATCTCACCGACTACTGGGATCCCTAGAATCCTATAGACATCCTCCAGTGTAACTATGAACTCTCCAATAGGCAAGTGAAAAGTATTATTCTCACTATGCCATCTCTCAGCTAAAGAGATCAACAGTTCCCTATTGACCCTATACTATGGGATGCTGAGAAGTGAACCCAATCCACATCTCACAATCACCCCAACCTCTAGCTAGGTCAATCTAGAAATCATCTCCCAAGTTTGGGGAAACCTCTCACTGATCTGGAGGATTTTAAAATCCTCCTATAACATCATATCCATATGATTTAATCAGAACATCAATTAATCAATCAAAAAATCAAGCAATCATGTTAAATCATATCAAGCAAGAAAATCATATCAAAATAAAATCATCATCAACAACATATCAAGACTATCATTACTATTTGTTCTTCAAGCAGGAAGACAAATTTATCATCTCTACTATTTTTTATTCATCAAGCATGAAGACAAATTTAATAGCTAGCCAACTAACATCAACATTACTATTTGTTTTCCATTTTGGAAAGAAAATTTATCAAAATAAACCTCATTTTTACTATTTGTTTTCAAAACACAAGAACAAATTTATTAGATCATCATCAAAATCAAGTTAATCTATCCTTGATGCTACTCAAATTCATCAAATAATTTGTCTAATATAGCAACAAACATCAAGACATCATCAATTATTCCTCAAAAATAAAAAATTAGCAAAATTTCATGGATGCGCTAAAATAGACTATATATGCACTAATTCAACAAATGCGTTACTTTATCAATGAATGCGCTAAAACAAAGGCTAAATGTGTTAATCTATCATATGCACTACTCTATCAGCTATATGCGCTAGAATATCAAACCAATGCGCCAATCAAGAAAATGCGCTAAAACCCTAAGTCTATGAGCTATTTGAGGATTCTATGTGCGAGCCTTGCATCTATGCGCTAATCTATCATCTTAATGCACTAATCTAAAATCTAAATGTGCTACTCTGGGGCATGGATTTGGTATCCTAGATGCACTATTTTTCCTAGCCTATGCACTAAACTAAGGCTCATATGCGCTAATTTTTTTTCTATGCGCTAAAATAGAATTTGAAAATTCAAAACAAATCCAAAAAATTATTCAAAATTCATCAAAAATTCAAAAAGAAGGGTTGTACGATCTTACCAGAAGTCCATATGTTGTTGGTCGTTGATGTCATCAGACCTGCTCAAATCTATGGTGCTCATAATGGATCGACATCTCAAATTTGCCTCTCGCAAAGCTACGTTTTCACCAAGTGTAACTGTTCAAATGACAATGACTTTTACCTTTTTCCACCTTTTAAGGGGGTAAATAAGGTGGGGTTATTTTTATTTTTCATCATGTGGAGCACTATTTTAGGAGATAAATCGACGAAAGTGCATCAAATCTCTCAAAATCTTCAAATCATCATTAACATCTTCAAACTCAAGATTTATCTCCCAAGGGGGCATATAACATCATCAATCAAATTTTCAAAGTCAAGGGAATTTTTTTTTCGTTATCTAAATTTTTCTTTGAAGCAACGCGTAAAACACATCACTTCAAAGAGGGGCAAAATGTATACATCTAAAAATGGTCACATTCAATCAAGCCTAATAAATAATTAAATATGAATTATTTAATTAATCTTCTAAAGTCATCTACATATAAATAAATTTAATTATTTATTTGTATTGTTCACTTTCTAATTCTTCTAATTTAATTAAATAAATAAGTTTATTTAATTATTGCCATTTTCCATGTTCCTCTTAATTAATTACATAAATTTTATAGTTTATTTATATTAATTATCACAAGTTTGAATTTCAAATTCAAATAAAGGAATATTCTTCTAAACTAATTAATTCTAATTCTTCATTTCATATTTAATTAAATATTTTAAATATTTAATTAAACACCTTTCTCACTTCACACATAATTAAATATTTTAAATATTTAACTAACTCCCTTTTTCATCTCTCACACATAATTAAATATTAATTATTTAATTATGGAAGCTTCTAAAATCCTTGTCACATATAATTAAATAACTTAAATATTTTATTATAGGATTTATCCCCAACTACCAACTAACTCCTCATAATTGAAATGCACAAATGACAACTTGCTTTCATTTTTGAATGGAATAGGTTTTGTGGGTTGAAAACATCTTCCATATTTTTCTCCAACTTCCATCTTTCTCTCAACTTCTCAATCTTCCTTCGTTCATCTTGTCAAGCTTGAATCTCAACCGTCAATCTTTGCCAACTAGACTTTTGCCTCCAAAAGTCTATAAATATAGCCTCCATGTGAGTTGAAAATGATCCTAGATTTGGTGAATTTAGCATGATTACTATAGTTGCATTTTATCCAGCATTTAGCCATCTTATTTTCTTAAGCATAGCATTTTATCATTCATAGCATTTTAGCTTCATATCTTAGCTTAATATTTTTATATCATTTAGCATAGACATGCATGTTGCATAATCTCATTCTCTAAGTTGTCATTCTACCAAGCTGCTGCTTACACCAACTGAGAGCCAACAACTTACATCAAATCCTTGAAGATAGAGGACAATGGGACGTATTTGAAGGAGCTGCCATTTTAGAGTTTGTTTTATCTTTAAATTAGTTTCCTTTGATATAATGTCACATTGGTGTGTTTGTTTAGATTTTTAGTTTAGTACACATATTCACACACACACATGCAAATCATATTCATCATATTTCATATACATCATTAAAGCATTTCAAAAGAAATCACATCACAATGCATATTCATACATCTCATGCATTCAATGAAATTCATTAAAACATAATCATGTATTAAAAAATATTTACTCATAAATGTAATAGTATGTGGTTAAATAAATAATGGGTTATAACACTTATATTATCAATGGTCTACTTACAATAATCGATGGCAAGTTATTATTGCCCACCAAGTTTTCCCCAACATTTTTTTCTACATACAATCCTCCTTGACTACTTGAAATGACTTGCTGGAAATTGAAGCTCATGCCTAGAATTTTTTATTGTAGCTCTAAAAAGTTGTTTTGACCTTGCACATGTGTTATGTTATCATTTTGGATGCTTCTAGGTATTTCAAGTTTTTTTAGTTAGTGATGACCTTTCTTTGGCATAATTTTTTTCTCTATTGGAAACTAGCTACCAATTTGCAAATAGAGGACCTTGATGTTTTTTATTAGGTGTAAAACAGGTTTTGATGGAACACAAAAACCAGTACAAAATAGTTTTTAAGGGATTTGTAACCCTATAAAATCAAAGAATGTTGCTTACAAGATACTAAACAAACCAACATCAACCCAACAACAACATCAACTAAAAAATGAAAGACTACACATGATGCATCAGATAAGAGAAAATTCTATAAACCTTAGGTAAGCAAAGACACCGCTTGCTTCAACTAGGCACCAGAAAACCAACCGCTCAATGAAGACACCACTAAGCCAAGAGAGATAGTAAAATGAATGGTGTAGAACACCATATACCCCCTAACCAATAACACCAGAAAATCCAACAACCCCACCACAATAGGGGAGTTAGAGAGCACAAAGGAAACCTGAAGCACATCAACCTTCTTACAACAACACCCCACCAAACACACCAACCCCAAATCCACCTAAATAGGAGGGATATCCCCTCTATAGGAGAGGAATATATGAGAGCCCAAACCTCCAAATCCTTCACTCCTTTGCCCACGCAAGCTCCACCTCGATAAGAACAATCAAAAGAGAGAACAATTCTTCAGGTGCCATATATATAGCCACCACCTCCACCTCAATAGAAGAGGGCTCTATCTCAATGGGAGAAATCTCCACCTCCATAGAAGACACCAATTGAAGATCCAGAGAGAGCACTTTAGAAGGAAGGGTAGTCACAACCACCTTAGGCAAAGCAAGGTATTGGTACAAGAAAGAAAAATGCACTTCAACCACCAGAAAGAGAAACCAAAAATTTTGAGCTTGCAAAAAAAGAACTTGTAATCACTCAACCCACGAGAAACCCTTGAATACATCATTCCAATAGAAAAAAATCACCATAGAACTGAAACCAAGGCTAGAAAAAATCCACTAGGACAACTCTAAAAACACTTAATATTCAACCCAGCCAAAACGACCCCTCTAAAAATAGGGGTAGAAGAGACATCCATAGGATCCAAAAGAAATAGAGCCCATATCAATAAAGAAAACAATAGAGACTAGAGGGGGAACAAGCGCAACACCAAAAAGGTAGAGTAGAAGAAAACACCTTCCAACATCAAAAAAATCACAGCACCAAAGAGGACAAACCCCTCCATCTGAGCCTTAGTAGCAGATAATTCATTAATCGTGACTCTCTTGAGACACAGTGAACCCTTGACCACCACAGGTAGCTAAAGGAGTTGTAAAGAGTCACCACCAAAGGAGGAAGGCATAAACCCACCTCAAAAACAAAGAGAACACCCCCAAAGAGCGAAAAAAAGAACAATGAAGCAACTGGGGAGCAAGAACAAAAATCACAGGCCAAGAGTAGGATCACCAGCCTATAGGGAGAAGCAGCCACCACCTACAACCAAACAACAAGAGGAAAAAATTAAAAATCAACCTAGTTTGAGATTGGCAAAAAAGCCAACAAGAACCAACAACAACCAAGGCAACAAAAAAAGGGAAATGGCTATAGATCGCCCACATGAGAAAAACCATGGGAAAAGAAAACCCTATGAGCCACCAATGAATCCACCGCAAAACCACCAGTAGAGAGGCACAAAGACATAAAAACTGGCCAAATCCAAGGAAAGACAACAAGAAGGTGGAGTTTTCCCCCACAGCCACTAAGCCAACTAGGGTGACCTCCATCTGCATCATCGACATCGCCAAATTCACCATCCCCATTCACACCCTCACCTAATTTTGAAACTCTCGTTCATCCTCACTCTCTTGAATGAATTAGAGGACCTTGATGTTGATTTTACATTAGTTGGTATTTTTCTTTTGGAAATTTCATTATTTTTTGGAAACCTTCCCATACTAGCAATTTTTCTTGGTATTTTCAACACTTTTTCAATAATGGAAAATTTTTCTAGTAGTTTTTTATTTTTAGCATATTTTACCCTTTTCTTGGTACCAAACTTTTTTAAGGTAACTGGATTTTTATTTTTTTTGAAATTTAGAATATTTTTATGGCTCGATAGAATATTTGGTCTACTAACATTAGCATGAAATCATGGTGATGTCATTTTTATGGGCAACCCAACCCTACCTACTCTACCAAACCATAATTTTGCCTAAGGGAGCTATTTTTTTGTTGGCATAACTTGGGCATACAATATCATAAATTGGCAAAAAAATATTGGCGGAAAGCTAGATCTAGGAACTTTCTAGTGGTGCAAGTACTTTTTTAGATTTTAAATTGATAGTGAATTTTATTGCCTATTAAAGTCAAATATTCATTTTCAACTCTCAAGCTCATATCCTTTGACTAGTTTTTTTTTTCATTTTTTATGATTTGTTTGACATTGGAAATGTTTTTGGAGATCTTCTAACCTATTCATACACTTTATCCATATTTTCTTGAGGTGCATTTTTTTCATTTTTTTGTGTTTTCATATTCTGATTGATTGCTTGGACATTTTGGCTCCTAAAAACCTTTTTTTTTAATGGGATGACCTATGTTGAGGTATTTTACATGTATTTGGAGAATTATATTTTTTTTATACATTATAAGCATCTTTTGAATGCACTTTCTCTTTTGTATATATATTGAGATAAAGTGTAACTTTGGTGTATCCATTTTTGGGGATTTCGGACATCTTGTACATATTTTATACACATTGTATTATAAAGTGTCATTGGGGATTTTTTATGTGTACCTTCTTGATTTAAATTACAACCTTGTCTACCTTCATGATTGTGTGCCTTAGTTTGCACACTCTTTTTCAATTTTAGATACTACCTTGTGCATGTTTATATGCTATTTTCTCCTTCATGCACTACTTTGAGACACAATTTAAGTGTATTTTTCATACCTCTCTTATCAACACTATGTAAAAGTTTAATAATGTTGATACTAATGCTTCCTTGGTTTTTTTAACTGAGATATGTATCTAGTATTTTTTCCTATGTACTAAGTCGATGAAACAATTATGGACCATGTATTTTGGTGAGATGGGACACCTACCATATATACACTCTTGCATTCCTATTTTTTTGAAGTGAGATTCCATCCTCAATTGATTACTGATTTTTAGACTATTAACACTTGTATTTTCAACTTGCAATTTTCTTGAATTATAAAGTAGTTTTAATGGGGTCACTCTTGCATATTCATGTGTCATATGTATCTTTGATTGTTAGATGTTTTACCTTTGTCTTTCATCTATTCATTATTTGAGTAGTGTTGTTGGGGGCACTCATGTAGATTTTTTTTTTCTTGATCTTGATCTTCATTGTATTCTCAAAGGAGGTTCTTCATTTACAACTCTAAAAAAATCGTAATTCAATAATTGTATGTAGATTATTCATGCTTCAATGATGCTTTTCATGTTCCTATTATTTTTGGGATATTATTTTTAAGTATTTTTAAAAATTCATTCACTTTTCTCTCTTTGGAGATAATATTTTCCCATTAGGCTTTCTCCTTTTCTTCATTTATGAGAGATTTTTTTATTTGTACATGGGTACTTAATCCAACCTTAGTTTTTGGGATCCATCATTTGCATTTTATGTATTTACCATTTAGAGGTTTTAGCTACTCCTTAAGTTGCACTTAAGGGGAGGGGGTTATAGTTTAGGGTATTTACCTTATAGGTTCATTTTTTCACTCTATGGTTTAATCTTACTTAGGTCATTTTCTTTTTGTGTTTCAAGTCATAGGATGATGACACATGTCATGATCTAGTTTTATGCTTATCCAGGGTTTATTTTTTTCTTTCTTTTATAGGGATTTAGTGTATTATTATGCACACATATTGTGAGCTTTGCACATTCAATATGATTCATACTTTTGGATCAGTTGGACCTCAATAACTATTTTCTCTCTTTCTATGACAAGTGATTGATTGAAAATGATTCTTTGGGAATTGTGGGGTTGAGGGATCAACTCAAACAAAACTCAAGTGCTTTTTTCAGTTATAAATCAACTCCCTAGAACATTTCAAATATTCTCAAGTAGAAAAAAAGAAATGTAAACAATAACTTCTTTAAATACTATGTTACTCTTTTAATCTAGTGCACATGGTAACCTCACATCTCCCAATAAAACAACCCTCTTACAAATATATTTAATGTACCACATATTTCCATGTGAGATGATATGGATTCACATTGACAAGGTGTTGTGGACTTGTCAATCTATTTGAAAGAGAATGGATTGACTAGACTAACCAAACTCAAGCCCACCATATCCATTAATTGCATATTCTTCTCAAAAATATAAATAATATCCAAAACATAAAATACGCTGAAAATTGATACCAATATATGCCCTCCTATTATATAAACTCATAAGAAAAAAATAAAATTTAAACACTTTAAAAAGCAGAAAAACAAATCCAAATTTCAATTAAATTTTAATATATTAAAAAAGTCCACATTCATTGCTGAATTTTTTAATTGTCCATCCATGTTATGCCAAATATAAACTATGTTTGAGACAATTTCTACAGTTGATATTTTTATAGTTATGGTTAGGCATACTTATATTTAAATGCACATAATGCGAATGTAAAATGTCTCCTTTTCTTGGTCTGCTACGGAATTATGAGACTACCAAACTAAAATAAAAAAAAGAGAGGATATCACATCACCGACATGGAGATTCAACAAATAATTATAAACTATTGAGACCCGTCAAATTCGCAAAGAATTTCAAGATTGTTGGTTTATTTTTCATGGTAGGTTGCAGTGCTTGTTTGTCAGATATTTTCTTCTTCTGTGTTTAAGCATATGACATTGTTAAACTATGCATTCAAAATAGGAAGTCATTAAACTATACATACATAGTAGACTTTACGTACATTAATAGGGAGTCATTTCATCTGTGAACATGTTTATAAGTTTCGTTTGCATCATCTGATGTTACAACTTGCTTACCAGTGAATATTTTATTTGTCTGCCAAGTCCTCATCTTTACCAAAAAGTTTCGATATCGATGCATTGATTTGTGTAAGATGTTTAAATTTCATTTGGTAAAGTACTTTCTTTTGAAAAGGCTTAGTATAATTGTCAAGACACGTTTAGAATCGGGGCTTATCAAGAACATAAGAATCAATCACGTGCCTTTAATAATATGGTCTGCTTTGACTTGTAATGGTTTATTTTTACAATTAGCGTTTAATTTTGGCAATTAAAAATTAGAATTTTTTAATTTATTTTTCTATAAATAAGATGTTAAATTGTTATTAATTATTAAACCATTAAATTAAAAGATGTTCAAATAAAGCTCTTTTGCTAATATTGTATCGTTTTAAGCTTTTGGTATAAAATAAAATGGAAATAACAATAAATAATAATAAAATAATATAATCAAGAACATCATTTTAACTTCATTTAGAATGGGCAATGGGCCTAGTTTGATTGTCTATAGCATCTTGTTGCATGCAAAAGGTCACGAGGTCTAGTATCCCCATCGTCCTCGTGGTATTAGAGGGCATGTCGTGCCAATATCATTGGTCGCATGGATTTTTTTTACTAGGCCCATTGCAGTTTATAGGGGGGTGGATACTTGATTGATTCTTGCAGTCTACAAAAACTTCATTTAGAAAATAATACTGAAATATTTAAAATATATCATTTTGAACCACTTTCATTTCTTTAATATAAAAGTGTAGAACTATTCAATTTTAGAGGGTGGAAAATTCTAAAATAAGAGAAATAGAAAGGGAACATATCAAAGAGACCTATGACATGAAGGGGAATTGCATGGAAAGTAAGAAGACTCTTTGAATGTGGGACATGGTAGAAGTAAAGAAAATCAATTAGTGGACATTTTTTTGGTAAAGAACATTTAGCCACATAGTAATGTGTATAAAAATCAAGAATATACCTATGACTATTTGTAGAGGTTGGTTGTAATTTGGAAGGAGAAACCTTGAATAATGGATCAAGAGAAGACACATTTTTATTTTTCAACATGAACTTAATGATTTATTTTTTTATCTAATCATCAAAATTCTAAATAAGTTTCTAAAATAAAGGGTGGAGATCCTAAAGAGAGTGCCAATCATCTCCAAATTCATTAGAATGTGGCCTTCTATGAATTGAATCAAGGCTTGGATGGGATAATTTTGGTTAGATTGTCACTATCGTAACATTAGATTCCTAGCTTTAGATTTTAAATTACCTTTTAATTGGAGGAAGATAGAGGTAGAATCTTAAAATGAGACCTATATTTCATGGGTAAGCTCATATTATATTTAAGAACATGGTTTTAGGATTTGATCGAAGAAAATAAATGGTGATGAAGGCTCCTATTTGGATCAAGATGTACAAGCTCCCTAGTGAGATTTAAATGGAAGAAATCCATAAGGAATTAGACAATTCATTAGGAGAGTAAATTTTTAGCTCTTCATCTAAAAGAATAGAGAATTATCAACATATGCTAGGATGTGCATCAATATTGATCTTAGTATGCCAACTTGACATGTGATTAAAATTAGGTCAATTCCTTTGGCTATTGGATCTAGAAGATAGACGATGAGTGTTTAATTATAAGATGTTTTAAGTGCTAAAGGGTGACCATATGGTAGAAAAATATGGGGAGATGAAGAAAAAGGAAGAAAATACATAAAAGAGTAATCAGTGTTCAGAAAGAAATCCCGAAGAAATCTCAATATTTGAATTTAGGTAGGAAAAGTGAGGAATAAAAAAAATAAATACTAGTAAAATAGAGAAATGCATTAAAGAAGGTCTCCCAATGTAGTAGGAGTAGATCAAGTATGGGGTTTTAGAACTAGGGGAGGGGTGATCCCACAATAATGGGTTACACTTTTTGGCCAAACTTGACATTGAAATCAATATTTTTCACCAGATCTTCACTTTCGTACGCCTATAGAAAGTAAACCATTAAGAATTTGAAGATGAAGAAAACTAGTGATTTGTGATATTTTGTGTTGAGAATCTAATTATATATATTTTTTTAAATTAAAAAATAAATTGTGAATTATTTTATGTAGTTTTTATTAACTTATTTTTTTTACTAAACATCATTTTCAAAAATTGATGCTTACTTTCAATTGCATAACTTTTTTTATAGAAACCATACAATTCTAATTTTTTAAATATAGTGTTTTCACACCATTATCTGGGGGATAGATATTTTTTCATAAATTTTTGTTGCATATATATTTTTAAAATAATTTTCTAATTCAAAGTAATTATAATTTGGATATATTATACTTTCAGCTGCATAAATTTTTTTGTAATCATTTGAATTAACTTTTTTTTTTTTGTTGGAATAAGAACATCAATAGCTAGTGTACATGGATTTTTATTCTCTATTTTCCTATTTTTTCGTATGTGCGAAATAAAGACCTTGATGTTCATTGAAAAACCTACATTCACAAGAAATAAAAATTAAATATAATAATAAAATTAAATATATTTAAAATTATAATTTTTGGGAAGCTTATAATAAGGACTACATGTTTACAAAAAAATAGTTGTAAATAAATTAATTTGATCCCCTAAAAGGTAAATCAAAAGTGATTTTTTAACAGCATTTTGATAGGTGTAGAGGAGACTCCATTATAGGTATGGTTGAAAAATAGTGGCTTTCTATCCAAGGGGGTTTGATATAAGTGGGTTTGATCAAACCCTTTTCAATTAAAACCCTTAAAATGGAACCTTTTTAAGGCTTAAATCATTAAATTTTCTAAAAATATGTGATTTCAGCAAAAATCAGGATGTCCCAAAAAGTGTAACCCATTATTGTGGCAGCACCCAGAGATAGTGAAGCTCAAGGAAGATGAATTCCTCTCACAAAATAGATTGAATGATATAGTGGAAAGTATTTTTTTGGAGAATGAAAGAAAGGAAAAATTTATGAAAAATACTTGTGAGGATAGTGCAAAAATAAAGGATTGTAGTGCATTGCAAGAAAGGAACAAGGGAGCGCATGTAAATGAAGCAAGTAAGTAGTAGTCCTTGTAAAGTGGACTTAGGAGTTGGGAGGACAAGAGATAGTAAAATAAATATAAGAAATGCCAAGAAAAAAACTAAGGAATACATTGAGAAAGTTACTCTTGAGAACTAATAACTAAATTTTTTATATAATGGAGGTAAGAACCACCCTCTCCTTGGAAATCATGAAATTCTCACTTGAAATGTTTAGGCTCTTAATTCCATTAAAAAAAATTGTTTAGTGAAATTACTAATAGATGAGAATAAGGTAGATAGTTTGAATCTATAAGAGAAAAAAAATTCAATGATGGGGAATTGAGAAATATGCTCAAAGGAATCTAGATTGCTTGTAAAGGAAAAAATATTATATTCATCTAATATTATTGGGGAATTGTCTATCACGTGGGATGTTAAGAAGGCACAAGTGCAAGAAGTTGTGTCCACTTTTTAACCAAAAAGTGGAAGTCTTTTTCATGAAAATAAAATTTTGTTATATTTGGAGTAAACATTTGAATCACCTACACATAGAATGTTAAACTATAAAAATAATAAATTTTCAATTATAATTGTAATTATTAAATATGTAATTTATTCAAACACGTAGATAATAGAAGGTGATACAGTATAGTATGTACAAAAGTGGCTTTTTTTAAATCATATATTTTGAGCCAAAACATGCATGTGTACGACCATCATAATTTGAGCTAAATGAAACTATTTTTATAATTACTCTAATGAAAGCTACATATGATGGTGAAGTTTTTGTCAATACATATTTTAAAAAAATTAATTTATAGTTTTTAATTGTCCCTAATTTATGTTTTTTATAAAACCCCTTGTGTACAACCAACATAATTTTAGTTGAACTAACCATAAAAAATATTCATATAGAGAATGATATCTAGATTGGTCTAACATATATTTTTTCAAAAATAAAATCAAAAGTTATTAAAAAATAGTAATATATGTTATTTCAAGTTTATGGGTCCCTTTATCTAAAAAAAATAATAAGTAGAAAAATATGTCAATAAATAAATAAAATGACATATTTGAAAACCAAATATTGTCATCTATAACAGGTTGTAATTTGGTCTATTTTTTTTAAAGAAAAATATGATTAGCCATATATTGCTAATGCCAAATTTTCTATTGCTCTTAATATGGCATTAAACTTGGAAGTCTAAGGTTAAGGTTTTTGATTAGTTGAAAACTAGATTATTAATAACTAGTTAACTAAAAAAAGCCAAACTCATTACAATAGTACTATGCCTATGGCAAGTACTAATAATGCAAAATGCAGTTCAATTGAGAGAGAAAATGTATCAATGTACCATAAAGAGAAAGAAAGTGACAAATATGAAGAATGACACACATAGACATATGGTTCTCCAATAAGAGTATCTTGTCATTTGTTCATAGTCATGCATGCAAAATGTGGAAGCAAAGACAAGACACTTGAACTATTCTACAAAATGCCACATCCAACTTGCAAGTGTTTCTAGACTTAACACTAACAATGTCTAAACATTAGGAAAGTGGAAATATATTTGGTTGTGAGGTTTCCAATGAAGATTAGTACCAACTTGATCTAGCTTTTTATGTTAGCTAATATTTTTAATTACTAGGTCTAACATTGTTTATACTAAATTTCTTGTAACCTTAATAATAATAAACTTATTATTATATATAATATTTTATGTATGAAATATTATGATATATTATATTTTAAATTAAAAATTATTAAATACAAATATTAAATTATTATGATTGGAAATTAATATATTTTCTTCTTGTACAAATTAAATTAGCATATAAATATAAAATATAATTAATATATAATATATCTTCAATATAATACAAATTAAACTATATATAATATAATTATATTTATTAGATATAAAAATTATACTATTATTATTGTTATATATTATATTCTACTATAAAAAATTATAAAATATAAATGTTAATTTAATTTAATTAATAATTAATATATTATATTTAAATATAGTACAAATTGAAATCACATATAAAAAATCTCAAGCTATCCCCCTTCTTTTCTCCCTCCCTCTATCTACGCACACATCTTCCTTGCTCTTTCCCTATCCCCCTATCTATCTATCTATCTCTACCTCTCTCTCCCTTTCTCTTCCCATATATCTCTATCTCTCCCTCTATTTCTCTCTCCCTCTCTCCAACTCTACATTTTTTTAATCTTTACTTCTCTTTATTTATCTATCTCTCTATATATCTCTCTCTCCCCCTCTCTGTATCTTTGTATATCTCTATCAATCTATCTCACTATCTATATCTCTTTCTATCTCTCCCTCTTCCTCTATATCTCTTTGTCTCTTCCTCTCTATCTCTCCCCCTCTATCTCCCTATCTCTATCTTTTTCTCTCCCTCTACCTCTCTCTATTTATCTATCTTTCTATCCCTACCTCTAGTTCTTCCTCTCCCTCTTCCTAGACCTCTATATCTATATCTTTTTGCCTCTCGTCCTCCCGCCCTCCCCTCTCTCTCTCTCACTATTGAAAACATAGTATGAACCTACTATAATGGAACCTAATTATCTTTCTGATTAAGAGGTGTTGTTTCAATCCTGTTTAAATTTCTATCAATGAATGCATAATTGATTTGAAACTACTACTTTACCATTGAGACCTTTGTTGCACAAACAACAAAATTTCCATTTATTCACCTTCCACACCTTTTCGGCGTACCCATTGCACACCAATGTGCGATTGCTAGTTGTATTTAAATGTACGTAATGTTAACGTCGAGTGACTCCTTTCCCTTAGTCTTCTACGGCGTTATGAAACGACCGAACATAAAAAAAGAGAGAACAATCCCACCGCCGACATGGAGATTCAACGAATAACTATAAACTATTGAGAGCCGTCAATTTTGCATGCCTTAATAAAATCTGTACATATCCAAACAGAATCGAGAGGACCACAAAAGAAAAGGAAATGGTCTCTCTTTAAGCAAAGCAATACGCCATAATGCAGGTCAAATTTATTTTATTAGCTACGGTCAGCAGCGAACAAATTAGCACACGATGCGTGCAAGTTCCAGTGGCCGAAGTCAATCGAACAAAACACAGTTGGCCAGGTTTAGGTGATTTGAATGTTTGGTGCGCATAATATAACATTTCGAGTCCAGGAGTGTTGGTTTGCTTTTCATGTCTCCGTTTCCGTGGTTGGTTTACAGTGCTCATTTGTCGAGATTGTGTTGATTAGTCTTTACCTGTCGATTCCGTGTGGGGACTTCAGCTCTACATTTTGTCAACTACTTTTCTCGCCCACACTTTCGCCTAAATTTCCCGTCTCCTTCCGGGTGCTACCACCATATTTAAGAACTGTTCAACCCTTTACACCTCTATTTATAGTGGACAAGACGAACATCCAATTATAGATTTTTGCTTGGTTTTTCTGAGTTTGACCTTCTTTATCCTAAATGGAGAACCGTGCAATGAGCTGTGGCGGGGCAGCAGGATGGTGAGCGTATGTGCTACTTCCCCTAAGTTGGAATGGGCCTAACTTCTTTTTCTTAGATAGCATTCAAGTCGATAAAAGTGATATTTGTGCATGGAAGCAGGCACTTGGCCATTCTGGTTGCTGCTCTTCTTTGTGCAGTAATCCTCTCCTGGCGGTGTACTGGCGGATGTGCATGGACTGGAAAGAATAAGAAGAAGAAGATTCCAGGGCCTCGAGGATGGCCCATAATTGGAAGTCTAATGGAAATGAGTGGCGGTCATGCTCACCGTAAGCTTGCTCACTTGGCGGCTATTCACGAGGCGAAAAAGCTGATGGCCTTCAGCTTGGGAAGAAAAAATATATATATATCAAATAACCTGACATCCAATAAACATCACTTCATGAATTTTTGTAAGATTTAAATAGTAATCTTAGTTTTAAAAAAATAAACCAATTTTTTTTTCTAATTTTAGAAAAATTATATCATAAACTGTACATTATTTAAACATATGAGATAAATTTATTTATTTTAGGTTATTCAAGTGTAAAACATGGAATGATGTTTCCTCCTATTGTCTCATCTTTTCTCTAAAATTCAAGCAATATATCATATTTAATTTTAAGTAATTTAAAAATCATTATTATAAAAAGACGTGTTAGAGTAAGGTCCAATCTTTTTGAAACACTTGTCATACCATCTTGTTCTACTTAGATTTTTATACATCATATATGTATTTGGATGTTTCACTTATCAACTAACCCTAGGATATCTTACACTAGTTATGATGATGTTTTGAATAATGACTTGCTCATACATTATATATACATTTATTTTGTTTATTGAAATTCAAGTGTTTTTCTTATTGTGATTATTATTTATTCACTATATAATATACATATGGTTTATTCATTCCATGGAAGTTTCCTTGTCCTATTTAATTTATTATGATGTAATTTATGAGTAGTCTTAGTTTATTTTTATTAAGGTTTATAGCTTATCTCCTTGCATTTATTAATTGCATAAAATGTGCCCCTTTTGTTATCATAGAATATATAACATATGTAGATGACCTACATTCTTGTATTATCATTAATTTCACCTAATTATTATAAAATGGTGAATGGAATTAAGTTATATTTATTTTTTATCATCTTCACTTATTGTTACATTAATGTTAAATAACCACGTTATTGGGTAATATGTTATTGTAAAATTAGTGTTGAGATTAATGTGTTACTATTAGAAATTGATGAATTTATTATCAAAACCTTAATAAATTAAAATAATTAATTACTATTATAAGTATTGTGATGAGATTTATATATTTTATTTTAAAATTACTCTTACATATCAAGTGATATTAGAAGTATAGTTGTATGAATGTTACATCATGATGTTATTAGCTTAGTGTTAAAAGTTTTGACTATGATTTAAATATCATGGATGTATTTTTTTTTGCAATTTAATTATCTAGGTTATTGGTGGTAAAATAGGATATGAGACAAGTTTTGTATCATAGCTTCTTAATTATTTTCAAGTGATGCATTTCTATTTTGATAAAACCCTAAATCCAACCATTAGTACTATAACGTTCCAAAATTATGGATCCAAAATCTTACAACTTATTCTTATCTTCAAGGCTAGGGATATTTCATCAAGAAGGTAAATTAGTTGTTCATCAATAGATTGTGGATGGTTAAAGGCCTCTAAAAAGATTGGGTAATCTCTCTTATGCTTTGGGATCAACTTAAACTTAGGGGGTATTCCACGAGGTATACCTTTAAAATTATTTAAATAAATTATAATATAGTGTTGACTATGCAAATAGTAGTCATACCTAAATGTACAAATTTTACCCCCATAATTGTCACTAAGTCAAGATCAACTAGCTACATGTGACATCTATATAGTTGAAAACACACCTTGCACATGCACCTACAAATATTAGCATAATTATCATCTTATAATATTTTTTCATTTGTCATTACATAAATTGTGGTAGAGTGAAAAATACCACAATTGCTTCTATGATTATTTGAAAGTTTTAGGTTTTTTTTAAATTTCCTAGTTTATATTACTAAACCATTAACAAAATGCATAGAATCCTAATATACTCCTATAACTAACATGAACATAGATTTTTCAATAAAATTGTTTGATCTTCAATTAATAAGAGCTAATGATCACTCCATTAGGTAGCTAAGTCATGAACAAAAAGTATGAACAAAAAATACTAATTACAACATCGATAGAACCAAATTTATATTAAATGAAAATCAAAGATTACATAGAATATGATGGGCACACTTAACAACTCATATCAAGACTACAATGACCCATGTGGAATAAAGAAATGGTTATTATATAGAATTTACAATGTAATAGGTGGTATCACACACACACCATAATCATTGCAAGCACACAAAAAAATATATTGAGAGGAATTATATAACTATGGATACAAAGTCCCTTAAATCATTACAAACTATCATGGAGACACCGATTACATATTGAATACAATACACAACCTTCCTATTATATTTCAAAATATAATCCCTTCATTTATAACTTGAAGCTTCAAATTTTAATGCCCTAAAATACTCTATAGACTTTACTAGACCCAAAAATTATTCAATGACCAATTATTTACCTAAATTAGTTCTATATAGTTGGTAATATAGAGACTCAATATCATAGAATAGAGATTGATACATGAATAAAATCCATCATCCCCTACTCACAATCATCCATGCATCATGATTCACATCTTAAATCACATGAAAATTTCCTACAAAATTTTGAAAGTTAGAAAAAGGTTCAATAGTCATGGGGTTAGAGTTGGTGAAGCATGAAAATGGTATTTTAATAGGAGAAAGGAGTACACAAAACCAATTTTGATAAATCACTTAAGGGATACTTGAGTTATGAGTTGCGAATTAGAGGAGGTTCAAATTAGGTACTTAGGTAAGGGATTGCTTGAAGCACCAATCTATAAGCAATAAAAATAAAAATTAATTAACAAAGGACTAAGAGGTTAAGAGTGAGGAAAAAGGCATGTCAACAAGGGAAGGTCAAATGGGTCAATAAGGACATAGGAAAAATGAAGGAATGGGTAGAATGAGTTTTGAGATGCATAAGTGGTTTTAACTAAAATATTTTTGTAAGATGATATATTTTCATCTCATTTAGGTTTTTTGTGTTAAGGATTTGATGCATGGGATGATAATAAAAGATAGTTTTGAGTTATATGTGGGTTTGGGTAATTCCATTGGTTACAGGGTAAAAATAATAAGGGGATATATATATTGAACTAAAAAAAGGTACATAGGGTACTTGGTAGAAATACAAAGGTATCTTAATTATACTAGTGTATTTACATGGATATTGAAAACACATATTTGAGGGGTAGAAATGAAATTAGAGGTGTTTATTAGTACACTATGAATACATGTTCTATGCCATTAGCTTATTAAGTGAATCCATTGAGAGCCACTACAAAACTTACATCATGGATCCATTCACCATCTCCCATCCTTGTTACCTATGATAGTTCCTTACTAAACCAAGAATTCTAAAAACACTAGAAAAGGATTTGATATTTCATATTCATGAACAAGAATGAATCCACCATGACCAAGGATCTTGGGATAAAAGCTATCTCCTAAGTAGACATTTTTAATTAATATTGGTGTACTATCCTTAGGGGGTGCCAAAACTTATCTTGTATATCCTTATTTGTCCAAATAAAAAATAGAACACAATAAACACTTATTTCTCCATAATAATACAAACTATAAGAAAGACATCGAAGGTAGGTTGATCTTATGAGCCTTTCCATGATCCTTAATCCTCATTACATATTAATGCCTTTTCACTAACTTGTCCCATATACTAGGGAGATGCATAACTTAAAATAAAACTCTAGAAATTATACACCAAAGAAACCAAAAGACAAGGAGAAGATTCAAAAGCCTTCTCCTTCCATATAAAACACAGGCATGCACAAGAGAAATTCATTCTACAATCTATTTAACTTTCTATAACTTATAAACACACTTATACTTCCATTTGAATATAAAATAATAAAAGAACATAATGATTTCAATTATTTTAAATATACATTAATTCAAATTAAAAGAAATAAAAAAAAGGAGGTATACCTTCAAAATCATGCACATCTAATAACTACTTATGTAATTAATAAATAATTATTTTTAGAATATTATATTTTTTTCTTAATGAATCAAATGTGTGGCCAACACCAAGTTTCCTCCACGAAAACTTCAAGTACCTTTTCCAACTAAAAATATTCAACTCCCAAAAACATTTTAAAAGACTTCAAATAGGAAAATAAAAGTGAGAAGATTAATCTCTTCCCAAACTATGGAAAGAGGCTTAAAAGGGAGTACCACATCATTTTTTCCATCTAATATACATGGCAACCTCATATTCTTTGTGAAAACATCCCTCTTACAAATCTCTTTAATCTCTTTAATGAACCATATTTTTCCATGTGAAACGTCATGTGTTTACCATGCCAAGGCAATATGGAGTGGAGTGTACACATGCCAATCCATTTGAAAGGGAATGGGTTGACTAGACTAGCCACACTCAAGCCCACCATGTCCATTAATTGCATATTCTTCCTACAAATATAAAAAAATATTCAAACTCTTAAACTCCACTCAAAATTAATATTGAATATACACTCTCCCATAATACCAGACTATAAGAATTAAAAATATATAAAAATTAAAAAACAAAAGAACCAAAACACAAATCAAAATTTCAACTAGATATTGACCAAATCTACATTCACTACTGAATTTTATAATTTCCATCCATGTTATGCCAAAGATAAACTATGTTTTGGGACAATTTATACAATTTTTTTTTTTTTTAAAGTTATAGTTAGGCATATTTATATTTAAATGTACTGTGAAGTGAACGTCAAATGACTCCTTTCCATTAGTCTTCTACGCCAATATGAGATTCCTGAACTTAAAACTAAAAAAGAGAGAATATTTACCACAGACATGGATATTCAACGAATAATTATAAACTACTGAGACCCGTCAATTTTGCATAACTTAACAAATCTGAGCATGTTCAACAGAAAAGGAAATTGCACAGCAAGAGGAGGTCCCTCCTCATAGCAAAGCAAATACGTCACAATGCAGGTCAAATTTATTTTATTAGCTATGGTCAGCTGCAAACAAATAAACACACGATGCGTGGAAGTTGCAGTGGTCGAAGTCAATCGGCGAAAACGAAGCTGGCCAGGTTTAACTAAGCAAAAAACGTTGGTTTAGGTGACCTGAAAGATAGGTGCACATTATATAACAATTCGAGTCTTTGAGATTCCATCATTGTTTTTTTTGGTCTTCCCCTGTCGATTCCGTGTGGGGGCTTCAGCTCTACATTTTGTTACCTACTTTTCTCGCCCACAGTTTCGCCGAAATTTCTCCTCTCCTTCCCGGTTGCCACCATCCATACTTAGGAACTGTTCAACGCTCTACACCTCTATTTAAACTGGACAAGAGGAACAACCAAGTATAGATTTTTTCTTGGTTCTCCTGAGTTTGGCCTTGTTTATCCTAAATGGAGAACCATGCCAAGGACTGTGGGGGAGCAGCAGGATGGTGGGTATATGTACTACTTCCCCTCAGTTGCAATGGGCCTAACTTCTGTTTCTTAGATAGCATTCAAGTCGATAAAAGTGATATTTGTACATGGAAGCAGTATTTGCCGCTTGTGGTTGCTGCTCTGGTTTGTGCAGCAATCCTCTCCTGGCGGAGTACTGGCGGATGTGCATGGGCAGGAAAGAACAATAAGAAGAAGATTCCAGGGCCCCGAGGATGGCCCATAATCGGAAGTCTAATGGAAATGAGTGGCGGTCATGCTCATCGTAAGCTTGCTCACTTGGCGGCTATTCACGAGGCAAAAAAGCTGATGGCCTTCAGCTTGGGCTCAACCCGTGCAGTCATAACGTCCGATCCGGATGTGGCCAGGGAGCTCTTGAGTTCTCCTCACTTTGCGGACAGGCCTATTAAACAATCTGCTCAGCAGCTCATGTTTGGGAGGGCAATAGGCTTTGCACCCAATGGCGACTACTGGAGGATGTTGCGTAGGATTTCAGCTGCTCATCTCTTTAGTCCAAGAAGAATTGCCGCGCACGAAGCCGGTCGTCAGGCGGACAGCATGAAAATGCTATCTGATATATGCAATGAGTGCGCATGCAAAGGCGCCCTTATCCTCCGTCCACATCTCCAAGCGGCAGCTCTGAAAAGCATCATGGGAAGCGTGTTTGGTCTAAGGTTGGATGGTGATGGAGAAGGTAGAGAGGTGAGGGAGATGGTGGAGGAAGGATTTGAACTACTGGGGGCGTTTAATTGGGCTGACCATCTTCCCTGGCTGCGACCACTTGACCCTCTACGAGTCCACGCCCGCTGCGCTCGACTCGTACCTCGCGTTAGGGC
The DNA here is from genome assembly GCA_007115665.2 of Sequoiadendron giganteum. NCBI lineage: Eukaryota > Viridiplantae > Streptophyta > Pinopsida > Cupressales > Cupressaceae > Sequoiadendron > Sequoiadendron giganteum. The sequence continues at coordinate 565,693,669 of CM021101.1, read as the reverse complement.
TTTTGTTCAACGCATCATCCACCAACATCGACAGCATTCTCCGCACAGGGACACACCCGATTCAGATTTCGTGGATGTGCTCCTTTCGCTCCAAGGACACGACAAGCTCAACGACGACGACATCATCGCGGTTCTCTGGGTAAGCAATACTCCATCTTATTATCTGTTGTCACACCACTATATCAAAGCTCCGATAAAACTAACAAATATTTCTTACACACAGGAGATGATATTCCGCGGCACAGACACTGTGGCTCTACTTACAGAGTGGACCATGGCGGAGTTGGTTCTGAATGAAGAAATACAAGGTAGAGCTCAGGCAGAGTTAGAGGCAGTGGTAGGGCGGGATAGAAGCGTGCGGGATGAGGACATAGCAAGGCTTCCATACCTGCAAGCGGTCGTCAAAGAGAGTTTGAGAATGCATCCACCGGGGCCTTTGCTGTCGTGGGCACGTTTATGCACGGAGGACGTTGATATAGCAGGTGGTATGCATATTCCGGCTGGGACGACAGCCATGGTTAACATGTGGTCCATCACACACGACCCGGAGATCTGGGAGTCGCCTCTTGAATTCCGGCCGGAGAGATTTGTTGAAGAGAAAGTAGATGTTCGGGGTAATGACTTGAGGCTTGCACCCTTTGGTGCAGGTCGGCGAGTCTGTCCAGGAAAGGCTCTCGGCCTTACCACTGTTCATCTCTGGGTAGCAAAACTTCTCCACCATTACAAGTGGATTCCTTCTCCACAACACCCAGTAGATCTCACCGAGGTTCTCAAGTTGTCCTCTGAAATGGCCACACCCCTTACTGCGATTCCTATTACCATAAACCCTTATTGAGATCTACCAAACATAGGTTTCAAGGTTACCCTTTTAACAATAATACTCTTTAATTGCTATACTGTTACAGAATAGTCGAAATATAGTTTTCATAGAAATCATCATCATCTGCAAATTGAGGTGTATATAATCTTTCATAACCACGGACTATTGGGAGACTTTTTCCAATGAAAAATGCCCGTTTCACACCCACGGCATAACGGGAACTTGATAGACATTGGCTAGTCCGTGGAAATGAAATGAAAGAATTTGTGTGATTTTTTAATAATTACTGAATTAATAGAACTATTTAAATATAAATGTTTGTAATAATTTAAATATGAGTTGATTTTATTATATTTTAAAAGGATTGATTTTTTATTTATATATATTTTTATTTTAAGTGTAAAAATGATTTTAGAATTTGTAAATTTAAATTTAAGTCAGCTTCTTTTAAATAAATATTATAAAAAAATTTGAATATGAAACTCTTTAATTTGAGTGTTACAATATTATATTTGAAGACAGTGCATAGTTTATTTCAAATTTATAAAAGAATCCATATAACACGAGCACTCAATTTTCTTGTATCTATGACATCATCACATAGCATCAACATTGCATCATCAATTTGTTAGGTGTAGCTATCTTCAAATGTTGTTATGTACCATTGTCTTAGTAAAAGGAGTTTGATTACAGGTGAACTTTTTCTTTTTAGAAAAAATTCTAAATGGTCTATTGATACCATCTTCTTAAAGATAAAAGATTCAATTTGGATTTCCACTTGAATGTCATAATTTAAAAAATAATACACTTAAATAAGAACAATAATATTAAATAATAAATATCAAACTAAACCAATCTCTCTTAATCTTCCCAACTCAGTGTTTAGAATTCAATAGTTCCAATTTATAATTTTAAGTTTGCTTAAATTAAAGGCCATAATTCCATATAACATTTTCCAAATTTCTTGAAATATAAAATGGCATTGAAAACGGGAAAGGTTTAAATTTTGCGTGGTCCAACAAGTAACTTCTCCATCATCTCAAAAACTAAGAAATCAGGGAAATATCACAATTACATTGCTTTAAAAGCTTGGATTTTCACAGAATTTGAGAAGGGAAAGAGAACATGCAGATTGCTACCAACATCATGTTCTATTCTATGTTGTTATTATGTGTTCCTCCCAACAATCCATTGTTGCATATGTGCAAGTGTACTCAATATACAAGCACTACACTCAAGAGCAATTTGAACGAAGTTTTTGAAAATCTTGTAAACAATACATCATCGTCGAAACATTTTAATACGTCCATTTCTAACGTGTTAGGAAAATGAAGGTGTCTCAATTTTTTATTTTTATCAATATTAATTATTTAATGTTGATAATTATTCTTTTGTGAATTCAACTTGTAGTTAGGAGTCAAGTTGGAAGTTACCATTTATAGGTGGAGTTGTGGATGAAGATATTTTCTATTTTTCGTGTTGAGTTTGCATGTAATGCGAATTTTGGATATATAGTTATGTTTTGGACGGGTACAAGTTTTGCATGTGCAGGTTTAGTGACATTTGGCAGCTGCAATATGCATGTGGTGACAATTGAAAACTTACTGTTATGCATGTGTAGTGGTTTTGGTGTTTTCCATGTTGCATTTTCAACCTCTGGTATTCGATTTTAAAAATGTTTAATTAATGTATTGTAACCTTTTATATATTGAACACTTGAATTTTGGAGTTGTAAGGTTGTGCTGTTGAGATACTGTTGTATTTTGGAGTTGTAAGGTTCTGTTGTTGAGATACTATTATGTCGATTGATTCTAGAAATATAACACAAACAAACTCCTATAGAGGCTTGTATTGCAAGTATATTGTAATCATTTATTTACAGATAATACATTGTTTCAAAGTTTTTTGAAGTGTGAGATTTTTTTGGAAAAATAAATCTCAAATATATTTGATATTATACGTTTTTATTGTATCTCTAATATTATTTATCTTTATCTTTTATATAAATCTTCTTTATTATAACTGAATAAAAATTTGAGACTGAGACTGATGTTGGAAGCTTTTCTGCAAAACCTCATGACCGAAGTCCAAACATTCTCTGCTGGGGAGACTTAAAAAACTGATGTTGGAAGCTTTTCTGCATACCTAACTTTCTTTCATGACCGAAGTCCAAACAGAGTTTATGGACTTCTCATGCTGGGGAGACTCAACCGTAGACTTCTGGATCGGACGATATGACTGTAGACAAAAATACCCAAGAATGGTGGAATCTCAAAGAGTCGAATTGTAATATAATGGGCATCAATCTTTCAAATGACCTGGCAAGCTTTGTTATCCCCGACTGACTTCGGCACCTGCAATTTCCACGCATCGTGTATGTATTTGTTTGCTATTGACCATTGCTAATAAAATAAATTTGATCTTCATTGCTTTGCGTAGAGAGACACCCCATTTCCTTTTCTTTTGTGGTCCTCTCCGTTCTGTTAGATAAGCTCGGATTTTATTCAGGTATGCAAAGTTGACGGCTCTCAATTGTTTATAATTATTTGTTGGATCTGCGTGTCGCTGGTGGGAATATTCTCTCTTTTTAATGTTCTGTCGTCTCATAATCCCGTAGAAGACTAACAGAAAAGGAGTCATTCGACGTTCCCATTATGTCCTTTTAAATACAAATACCGGGCTTAAACGTCACACACTAAGCGCTGACAGTGCTGAGGTGGCAGTCATGTGGCCCCCCTTAACTCGTATCCATTTTTTTTACCGTAACTTTTGTATTGTTTCCGTTTTCGCATTCGATTACGCGGAATTTTATTTACGATTTCCATCATTAATGAATTATTTTCATCTGCGATGAGCATATTTTTTGAAGTTTTATGAAAATTTTAATGAATTGCAATTTTAATTTAAAAAAATATTTGTTATTTAAGAAGTGTTTTTTATATTTTTTTTTTATTAAAAAGTTAACTATTTTTTTAAGTCAGTGTTATGAAATAGAAAATTAAAATTAAAATGTGAAAGTAATATATATATCAATAATTTTTGAATTATTTTTAATATTATTTTATATATAATATTTTATATTATTATTTTAAAATTTTAAAAAATATTTGTTATTTAAGAAATGATCTTATATTTATGTATTTTTTAATTCGAAATAATTACTTTAATCAAAATTTAAATTTTGTGTTTCTTTTTTAAAATAAGTTTTATGAAATAGAAAATAAAATATTGTGGAGTTTTTAATCAATTATTGATTAGTTCTAACTATTTTTAAATGTTATTTAATTTAATTGTCATTTTTTATTTTCTAAATATTATAAATAGTGATAGATGTGAATTTTTACTCACTATTTTTCAATAAATATGATATTGTATTCTTATGGAAAGACAACTTAATTATATACTTTTAAAATACTATTGACAATTGTCATAACATTCCTACGTCATCAAATTTTGAGCTAAGTACTATATTTAAATTATTTCAATATTTATATTTGACTTAATATTTATTTTAGCTAATAATCCAAACTCTATTTTTTTAATTTAATTAATACTTAATTAAAAATATTTATTTAATTAACATAAATACTTTAAATATGAAGATTTGTTAGTATTTTTCTTCATGTTTTCCTAAAAGATTGTATAATATCATTTGAAAATAATAATTTAAAAATATATTAATTAAATTCTCTTTCCATAATCATATAATATCATATTTATTGAAGAATTGTGAAACAAAAAAAAATTTAACATTATTTCTAATATTTAAAAAATAAAAAATATAATTAAATTGTATAATTTTTAATAATTAAAATTAGTCAATAATTGATTAGAAAATCCCCATTGTTTTATTTTCTATTTAATAAAACTTGCTTTAAAAAAAGACACAAAACTTGAATCTTGATTAAAGTAAATTTTTTGAATAAAAAAACATGAATATAAAACACTTCTTAAATAACATTTAAGAAAAAAATCTAAATAATAAAAAATTCTAAAATAATTATATTTAAAATAATATTAAAAACAATTAAAAAATTTGCTTTTTATTTTTATTTTTCAAGGAAAGGGGTTTGTGTTATATTTGGTTTTGTTATGTAAGTTTGCATTATAAATTATATTAATAAAGAACAAATGTTTTAAGTTTCGGTAATTCTTTTCTACAATTAATTTGAACTAATTAGTTTATACAATAGATTTAAGATATATCTTGGATTTTCAAGCTTTTGTAATATATTTTAATCTCTTGATAAATTTATTATGGTAGTTATAACAACTTTAAAAACTTATTTATAATTCTATTAATTGTATTGTTGACAATTCTATACATACACTCTTAATATAATATATAAAAATAATAATAATTTAATTATAATTATGTTCAATAACATTCTTAATTTACATGAACTAGGTCAATTTTCTCGTTGTAGATGCAATTTCTAAAATTTAAAATAATTAGAATTAAAATTTTACCTTTGTCAACCTTTACACTACTTATGTTGAGTTAACCTAAGACAAATTTATGTTTATTTATGCATTTATTTGTTTTCATTAACATCTCTCATTAACTCATCCAAAAATGATAGAGATCATTAATATATCTTAGGGAATTCTTATTGAGCACAAATGATGTCTTATATTTTGGAGAATGAAAAAGATCTAACAACATTTACATATATCATTTTAGGAATAATGAATATTTTTTCATATTTTCTTGATTCTTTCACTTAGAGATGAAAGCTAGTTTATTGGGGGTTGGAATGGGGAAATTAACCCTTATGATTCAAAAATTCAAAGGTTTTTATAAATACCAATTGTCCTTATGCACATTTAGATAGCAAAAGTTGAGACAAAATGAATTCGAATCTAGTGCATATTCATCTAGATTAGATATGTGAATCTTAAATTAGGTTTGCACACAAGTTTAGGACCACATACACAAATATCAATTTTCCATTCAAGTTATCCAGATAGTAATTGATTGTGGAGTCTAATATCTTTGTTTGAATCAACTATTGTCAACCATTGTAACATTCCCACATTGTGAAATTTTAATCTAAGTACCATATTTGATGTATTTTAATATTTGTATTTGATTTAATATTTATTTTAGGTAACAATACCAACTCTATTATCTAAATTAATTAATACTTAATTAAAATATTTATTTAATTAGCCTAAATAATTATAAAGAATTATTAGTATATTTTTTCATTGTTCTTAAAAGATTGTATAATATCACTTCAAAATAGTATTTTAAAAAGTATATAATTAAGTTGTCTTTTCATAAGAATGTAGTAAAATGGTGAGTAAAAAATTATATCTATCACTATTTATAATATTTAGAAAATAAAAAATCGTAATTAAATTAAATAACATTTAAAAAATAGTTAGAACTAATCAATAATTGATTAAAAAATCCACAATATTTTATTTTCTATTTCATAAAACTTATTTTAAAAAAGAAACACATAATTTAAATTTTGATTAAAGTAAATTATTTTGAATTAAAAAATACATAAATATAAAGATCATTTCTTAAATAACAAATATTTTTTAAAGTTTTAAAATAAAAATAATTCAAAAATTATTGATATATATATTGCTTTTACGTTTTACATTTTTTTTTCTATTTCATAAAACTTTTAAAACAACATTAATTTTTTGAATAAGAAAATAATATAAAAGACACTTCTTGAATAACAAATATTTTTTATAATATTAAAATAATTATATATAAAAAAAAAAACATTAAAGAAAAAATAAAATTTCAATTCATTTACTAAACATGACACTTCTTTCAACAAAACTTACTTTAAAAAATATTCTCATTGACGATGAAAATAATTCATTAATGGTGGAAACATAAATAAAATACGGCATGAACGAAACCAAATAGCGAATGGGAAAACGAAAATAACACAAAAGAAAAAGTTGTGTGTTAAGAGGGGCTCGCATGACGGTAAGTGCTGCAGCACTTAGTGTGTGACGTTTAAGCCCGACCATACAAATATGCCTAACCATAATGATAAAAATATTAATTGTAGAAATTATGTTTAAATATAGTTTATCTTTGGCATAACACGGATGGGCAACTAACAAATTCAATAGTGATCATGGATTATGCTCAATTTATTAAAACCTAGTTGAAATTTGTATTCAATTTTGATTTTTAGTATTTTTATATATTTTTAATTCTTATGAATTTGTATATTGTAAGGTATATTTGGCATTAATTTTGAGTGTTTAGATGTTTGAATTTTTTTTATGCTTCTAAAAATAATATGTAATTAGTATACATGGTGGGCTTGAGTTAGATAGTCTAGTCAACCAATTCACTTTCAAATAGATTGACGAGTGTACACTCTTCTCCATCACCTTGGCATGGTAAATGTGTGTTGTTTCACATGGAAAAGTATGGTGCATTAAAGAGATTTGTAAGAGGGTTTTTTCACAAAATATATGAGGTTTCCATCTATATTAGATGGAGAGAGTGGCATGGTACTCCCTTTTATTCCTCTTCCCTTAGTTTGGAAAGAGGTCAGTTTTCTCATTTTTATTTTTATATTTGAGAGCATCTAAAATGTTATGAGAAGTTGAATATATTTAGCTAAAAAAGAACTTGAGGCTTTGGTGGAGAAAGCTTGGTGTTGGCCCTATGTTTGATCCATTATACAACACATTTATATAATAATGTACAAACAATTATTTATGAACTACATTGGTAGTTAATAGATGCACATTAGATGTTAAGATATACATCCTTATTCTCATTTATTTTAATTTTAAATAATGTGTGTATTTAAAAGAATTGACATTAGTAATATCCTTTTGTTATTTTTTATTGGAATGGGACTATAAATTTGTTTGCATTTTTTAGAATATTTTATATATTATATCTAATGAATTTCTCTTGTGTATTTTCATATTATTTAGAAAGAGAAGACTTGTGAATCCTCTTATTGTGTTTTTTCTCTTTTGGGTATAATTTCTTGAGAGTTGTTTCATGTTATGGCTCTCTCTTAGGTTATATGGGAGAAGCTGGTGAAATAGGCATTGAGAGGTGGTGAGGATTCTATAGGTCTTAAGGACAACCTACCCATAAATTTCTTATTATTTCTATAATTATTGAGAAATGAGTGTTTATTGTGTTCTTTTCATGATTTTGGATAGATAAGGATGTAAAATATAAGTTTTGGCAACCCCTTAAATTTAGATGTATCATAGAAGATATTTCATTTCATTTCTTTCGCATTTAATCTATAATAAATTATGTTAATACTATTAGGAAAAGGGTATTATATACCTTGCACAAGAAAATAATTATTTCAATTATGCAGTATAAATATTTATTTGTGATAATTTTTTAAATATTTGTTTGGATTCTCAATAGTAAACACCTAAATGTTTCAAAAAATGTTAGTATGGAATGAAACACAGAGGAAGTAGTAAATAATGAAGAAATAATTGAAAAAAGAACCCACATAACAAAAAATGACTGATCTAATATACATAGTAATAATCATGGAAAAAACAACACAACCATGAATTATCTATGAGTAGTGAAAATTACAATAACACCGAGGAGAAGCAATCAAGCATAAAATTGAATGAAAATGTTCTAAAAGAAAGCAAATGAAAGGTTTTGAATATTGAAAAAAAGGATGAACAAAAAGAAATGAATATTCATAGTTCTAATTTGGTTGTTGTGCCGAAACAAAATAGTCATCATAATAACCTCTCCCATAGTTTTGATTTAGTTGTTGTGCTTGAATAAAAAAAGTCAACATAACAACCAAATGAGTACTATGAATAGTAACAAGTATGAAACTAATAAATCTATAGTTAAAGCTTCAATGCCAGTTACATACTTTCCTGAGATAGAAATTTTAAACCTGGAAATAAATATGGATTGGTAGCAAAGGGGTAAACCTAGAGGTAGAAAAGGAAAAGCTAATAAATATTTTATAGTTGAGTGTAGTTCTGAAAGATTGATGGAAGAAAATAAAAAAATTCTCTAATACGATATCAGTAGAATAGTTCTCTCAACTTGTTAGTCATGAAAGTGAATTTGAAATTATGAAAAAAAATAAACACTTACAAATGAATTAAATAGTGGGTACTCATTAATTGATATAGGAAACTCTCCTAGTTTAGAATTTGGAGACATGATAGTTGTCTCTGAACCTATTAAAACTCTTGGTTACCTTGAAACTACAATTCAAAATGATGAAGGGAATGACTCATCATAAAAGGATTGGATAAATATTAGAAAGAAGAAAAGAAGCCTTAGAAATAGGGAAGAAAATGAATTAGTCTTAAAAAGAATAGATAATGAAGGCAGAATCCCTAAATATTTCAAGAGGTTTAGGAATTCGAAAGATGACAATCATCGTTAAATCAAATGAATATTAATTGAACTTCTTGGAATGTTAGGGGACTAGAGTCCCCAGTCAAGCAATATGTAGTTCTAGAAGATACCTAAATTTGACGCACAATAACTTGATATTGTTTTCTTGCAAGAAGTAAAATTCACCAGTTTCACATTAGAAACCAACCTTACTTATTTGGGAAGATGCTAAAAAATTTCACACTGATCATGAGAAAGGAAGAGGTGGAGTGCCCATTTCAGTTTCAAATAAATGGACAACATATGTGATAGGAATGGAATCTCTCAATGCAACATGGTAGTCTAGATTGTGATTGAGAAAAATAATAGAAAGTTTGGAATGTCATTAGTTTATGCCCCAAATGATCACTAGGGGAGAATTAAACTTTAGAAATGGATGTGTGAGCTTGCAAATCTCCCTTGGATAGTGGGAGGTAACTTTAATATGATAGAGAATAGGGAGGATAAAACTGAAGGAAGTGAAATGGAGTAGAAAGTAATGAAAAATAATTTTAGTTCAAAATGAAAAACAAATTTAGTCTTTTTGACCCGCTTGGAGGAGACAAGAAATGAAATTAAAATATATTGGTTACCTAGTGTAACTACCAAAAAGAAAATAAAAAGTTTTTTCTTAGATTAGCTAGGTTCTATGCAAATAAGGATTTCTTCAGCTTTGATCAATTCAGTGAAGTATGTAAGATCAAAGTGACCCCTTCCTCTTGCTTTGATCATCACCCTATCTCCTCCAAGACTCATGTCGATAGGGAGAGAAACAAGGCAATAAAGCAAGACTGTTGGGGGCGCTTAATTGGGTTGATCATCTTTCGTGGCTGAGACTGCTTGATCCTCTAGGAGTCCACACCCGCTGCGCTCACTCATACCTCGGGTTAAGGATTTTGTTTAACACATCATCGACCGACATAGACAGTATCCTCTACCTAGGGACACATCCGATTTAGATTTCGTGGATCTGCTCCTTTTTCTTCAAGGACATGACAAGCTCGACGATGATGACATTGTTGTCATTCTCTGGGTAAGCATTACTCCATCTTATTATTTGTTGTCACACCCGTATATCAAAGCTCTGATAAAACTAACAAATATTTCTTACACACAGGAGATGGTATTCCGTGGAACAGACACTGTGGCTCTACTTATAGAGTGGACCATGATGGAGTTGGTATTGAATGAAGAAATACAAGGCCAATATTAGGTGGAGTTGGAGGCAGTGGTAGGGCAAGATAGAAGTGTGCGGGATAAGTACATAGCAAGGCTTCCATACTTGAAAGTGGTCGTAAAAGAGAGTTTCAGAATGTATCCACCCTGGCCTCTGCTATCGTGGGCGCGTTTATGCACGGAGGACATTGATGTAGCAAGTGGTATGCATATTCTGGTTGGGATGACAGTCATGGTTAAAATCTGGTCCATCACTCACGATCGGGAGATCTAGGAGTCGCCTCATGAATTCCGGCCGAAGAGATTTGTTGAAGAGAAAGTGGATATTCGGGGTAATGACTTGAGGCTTACACCCTTCGGTGCAAATCGATGAATCTATCCACGAAAGACTCTCAATCTTACAACTGTTCATCTCTGGGTGGCAAAACTACTCCACCATTACAAGTGGATGTTGGTGATGTGGACTTCTAGTTGTACACATTTTAATCTCCCTGCCTTTGGTGCCAACTACCTCTTCAACCAACACATTCATTTCTTCTCTCTTCCCGCTTCTACATTCCTCTTTGATGTATCTAGACTTTTCTAGTATGTGGGCGTATTCTGGAAGCTGCCCCTGTAGCTGAGTAAAAAAACTCTATTTTGAAAAAGAAAGAGATGTTAGTCTGTTCTTTTGGCATGGATAGAAAAAACATGACTGTAAGAGAGCACGACAACTTTGTGTTAAAAGGCATTAATCAAAACTCTGCTTTGTTTTTAATATCATTTCTATAAACTGTTATAATGTCTCTTTCTCTGTAAAAACAATTTGTGTTGTTTATCTCTGTATTTTTCAACAAAGTGGTATCAGAGCCATATCATGAAGGAGTTGTGATCATTGGTTTCAAAGAAGGCATAGGAGCTTAGAGCAGTAGTTTTTTTGAAGATGTTGAAAAGGATTGTAGCTATTGGTAGATTGTAACAATCAAACATCGATTGGAGGAAGATAATATTGCTAGTCAAAAGGTTGTAGGCATCACATTAAGAGAAAGCTGAAAACCATAGACCAAGCTGAAATCTATCAGACATATTGAAGGTTGCAGCCATCACCTAGAAAGAAAGGGTTTTCAAGATTGAAGAGATTGGAAAATGAAACAAAGGAATAATAGTGAGAAGAGGCAAAGTTTTATCTTGGAGAAATCATGGCAGGAACAATTGGAAGCATTTCACAACCTTAGATTCCAATTTTTAATGAAAAAAATTATGACTATTGGAGTATAAAAATGAAAATCCTATTTTTCTCCTAGGATGTTTGGGACTTGGTTGAAAATGGGTTCCTTGTGTAAGCGTGTGATTAGGTGTAAAGCACAAAACACTTCTTAATAAGACATTATATCAAAGATTAAACAAATTGAACTAATTCAAAGCAATAATCAATTGAAAGCGTCATATTGTTCTCTATCGTCAAGATTATTAAATCAAAATGGCTCTCAGATCGTGAGTGCACTATGATTGTTAAAATGACAATTGAAAGAACGAGATAGATACTAATGCTATGATATGGAACTAAATATGACAAATACTAAATGATAAATGAATTAAATTAAGCATGGATTGACATGAAACAGATAATTGTAGCTACAGGAGGCAGCCATGATATTGAAACTTGATTGTTGGATATTGGATGCTTGAATGCTTGATGCTTGAGTGCTTGAATTCTTGCAGAGTAAGAGTGCATAAACTTGATTATCTGGATCCTTTTCTTAGTTCAATGAGGCTTTATTTATAGATTTCCTGGCTGTAGAAATGCACAGGGAAGGCATTGAGAGGCTTGGATTCAATTTGGGGGATTGAATGGTGAGAGATGGAGGGAATTGAGAGAATTTTGGAGATTGTCTCTACCCATGAAAACACCAAGCAAGAAGATTTTGGAATTTGTCTCCAAAACATCCCGTGAAGTTTCAATCAATTAATTTTGGCATATTTTAGACATGGTTTAGACATAGGATATCTAATTCATTTTTGAGAGAATATAGATGGAATATTCTTTGTGATTTTATTCAAATATTTTTGATTTATTTAAATTAGCAAAAGAGAGATAAATAATTTAATAAAATGAACTATAGGATAGTTGTTTATTAAATTAGACAAGAATATGGCAATTAATCAATAAAGTGTTTTGATCTTTATTTAATTAATTTAGAATTGATGTGATAGATTGAAATAGGGATTTGATAATTAAATCGAACAAAGTATTTAATTTTGTTTATTTATTAAGATGAATTTAAATATGAACTATATAAATAAATGTTTCTATTTATTCAAAAGTAGAGAAAATTTAGGATAATTAATCAAATAATTCGTATTTAATTAATCGGATGCTCCAGACCATTTTTAGGTGTATACATTTTGCCCCTCTTCGAAGTGATGTGTTTACGCGTTGCTTCAAAGAAAATTTTGTTGCTACTGCTAAGATCGATGATAAAAAAAAAATAAAAAAATCTATATGCCCCAGACATGCTCCAGACATTGATTATCAGATGATGGATGATAATATGCCCCCTCAGGAGATAAATTAATGATTTGATGATTTTTAGAATTTTTATGATTTTCTAATGATTTGATAAAGATATGATGAAGAAAAAATTTATCTCCCGACAAATGATAAAGAAATCTAGCCCGCATATGAGTTTTAATTAATTTCCTGGATAAAATTAATCAAAAGATAATAAAACGCACCAAAAATACCTTTCCAAAAATTATATATAGTCCAAAAAGGTCATTTTCCAATTCATTTGCACTATTTGACTTTAAAAAACCTTTGTGATAAAGACTTTTCTGCCAGTTGGAGCAAGATGCCTATCCCCTACCACACTCATCGTTTTGAGTGCATTCGATGTCATCGACAGCCGGCCGCGTATGGACCTCCGGTATGTACCCCTTAACCTCCTCGTAATTTGTGCACTTTTATTTTTATGCATTTTAACTATTTAGGTGTTTTTTGCTTGTTTTAGCGCTTTCAAGCCGCGTTGTAGCACTTACACTTCGGTGTAGCGCTCCCAGTAGGTAGTTTAGCGCTTGCGTTAAAAACTCTAGTGCTTCCATAAGGTAATGTAGCGCTTTCATTGATATAGCGCTTAGGATATGAAATTTAGAGCTTTGATGTCGGATTTTAGCGCTTTGAGACATTTAGCGCTTTAGATGCCTGATTTAGCGCTTTGGAGTGTTGAAATAGCGCTTCCAAGATTTAGCGCTTTAGGTGCTTGATTTAGCTCTTTTGACTGATAAAGTAGTGCTTTTGGGTTTTAGTGCTCTCATGTCAGAATGGAAGATTTTGACTTAGTGAATCCTGATTTTGTCCATTCTAATTACGTCCATTCTTAGGATTGGTATGATTGATAATCCAAATTCTTGATGCGTTGGATTGATGAAAATAAGACTAACTTCTCATGATAGTCGAGAAGAAAAATCCTATTTGTGATGATCCTCATGATAGGCGAGGAAATGATTCAATATCCAATAAATCTCATGATAGGCGAGATTAGATACTGTTTGATGAACCTCATGATAGGTGAGGTTTGTTGATGTTCGCCCATGAATTTTGATAAAAAAATCATACAATTTTTTTGGAATAGACTTGATAGTAGAATGACTTTTGATTTCTTGACATAGTTCACTGATTGTAGATTTTTCGTTATAATGATAGGAGGATTTGGGTACTCTCCAAATGCGAGAGAGGTTTCCATGGACCACTGACTTGATACCTCATCTGACACCAGATAAGCTTCAAGTGATAGCTCGATGTGGTTTGACCAACTTACTTGATATGCCCTATATTAGGATTAATCGGGGTTTGTTGACTGTGTTGGCTGAGAGGTGGCATAGTGACCACAACACCTTTCCCCTACCCACTGGCGAGATGACAGTCACACCTGAGGATGTGTGGCGTATTTTGCATATTCTGTTCATGGGAGAGATCGTAGTATATGATTCCCATGGGACTGGCGGTAGAGATGCTCTTCGTAGAGTATTTCAGGGTCAAGACATTGCGGGTCCGAGTGTCCGATGGAGGAGGATTTCCTATTCGTAAGTGACACTACCAACAGTGCTAGCTGGATTCATTGGAGGTTTCCTTTGCCCTAATCGCAGGTCAAAGGGATTCCTCATTGGCTAGGTCAAGACTCTTGAGAGTATGATGGTACATGGTATTAGATATGCATGGGGGATGTGCATGTTGACACATCTCTATTATGATCTTCATTCGGTTGTGTACCTCGGAGCATGGAGCTTATCAACAGGGATGACCCTGTTATAGGTGTGGGCATGGGAGCATTTTGCTATTGCTCGGCCATTTTCGGTTGTAGATAGACCACCAGATAGACCTTATGTGTTTAGATACAGAGGTCGATTTACATAGGCCCGGATGGGCAAGTTAGAGCACTGGAGGTGGGTCTTCGACGATACAAAGACAATTACCTGGCGTTCGTACCTCGACTGTGAGCAGTGGGACGAGGATGATGTAGTATTGGAATTTCTCTGTGATTCCATGTATCTCATCGGTCGGACACCATTTGTTCTTGAGTGATTCTTGTTGCACCGAGTATACTGACAATACGACATTGTGCAGTGTATGCCATAGGGAGTTGCCCACTATGCGAGGCGATGGATGGATATTTCTGATTGGGGTCCCTATCTATCTTATGATGCCCTAGTAGAGGGATATAGATCACTGCAGCCATCACCCTGGGACATGCGTAGAGATATTGTAGAGGCAGCGGTCACTGAGGAGTATGTTGCATTCCTAGCCTTGGTTCCACATCCTCGCATCACCATCCCAGATGAGCTAGCACTATTACTAGTAGAGGACGATGTGGCAGAGGGCTCCATAGAGAGCGAGGGTGATACTCCGGCAGGCAGTAGCACGGAGAGTGGCAGTGATGACAGTAGTAGTGATGATAGTGATGGTGGCAGTGGAGGCAATAGAGGTGTAGGGCCAACCATTAGCAGTGCGCCATCATCCAGCAGGCCTCGCAAGAGGCAAGCAGTGACAGTGCCAGCAGTGGATCAATAGAGACAGATTGCAGGTCTCAAGGCACAGGTTCAAACACTGCAGGGGTAGTTGGTACAGGCTCGAGGTTTGCTTGTTTAGACCTAGACTTAGATGTAGGCCCAGGCGCAAGCTTATGGTCAGGCTTTAGCGCAAGTTCAGGGACAATTGGCTGCTGTGCAGACATAGGTGGCTACATTGACAACTGAGTGAGACAGTGCTCAGCAGATTGCCGAGAGGGAACAAGAGATAGTGGAGACTCTCTAGAGAGTAGCTGATGGTACCTTAGTGGCAGAGTAGATGAGAGAGGTTCTACGAGCTAGCTGAGAGGTCGAGTTTTACAGAGGTAGGTATCATGATGCAGTGCCTGCTGAGTGCAGAGTTAGCTATGCTGCATCGAGATCTGGGCGGACGCACACGCGGATAGTGAGTGAGGGTGTGTCATAGCCTCCACGCAGAGATCCCAGGGATCCTGGTTCTTCTAGGGGTGGTGGTGGTACAGGTCCTGTTGGGCCCACCCATTCTGGTAGTAGCAGATCGTAGATGCTATTGTGATTCTCCTTTTGAGCCATGATGTATATTATGATGTACCTCATTTGTGATGATGTATTTTTATTCTAGACTTCATTGTATACTTGATACTTGATGATATATATACGAGATGCATTTTATATGATATGATTATGATTTATGATGTATGTGATGGATGTTTTTATTTTGTGGTGTTTTATATGAATAATTTTATGATGAATGATAATGGATGGATGTAATGAGAATAATGACGTGATTTTATGGTAAAAATGAACATGATGTAATGATGAATGTTTTTATTTTATGCAATGATTTTTATTTTTTTTATAAATGTATATGTGGATCATATGATACGTGGATGTATGATGTGATTTAAATGTATGGATGGATGGATAAATTCTTTTTTATTTTTAAATGTGATGATGTAATGATGATTTTATGATGAATGATAATGGATAGATGTAATGAGAATAATGACATGATTTTATGGTAAAAATGAAAATGATGTACCCTATGGCACAATTTAATTCAAAATTTATTTGATGTATGATAAAATATATGAATGATGAAATGATGATACTAAATGATGCGATGATGACTCCTACATGTTTGTGATGATGTTTGGATTTATGTCAAGTATACTCAATCTTATTTGTAGATTAGGTAATCCTTGATTGGAACCCTTTATGCAACAAGTACTCTGCAGGTAATGAATATGATTAATGCAATCTAATTTCAACATGTAACTATATGCAAAATAATTGTCATTTTAACAGTACTTTGTGCTTTTTTGTCATCATAGAGATTTATTGGGTGTTGAAAGTGAATACAAGCGTCAATGGTATGTGTTTAGACCAATGACGACTTGAGTACCTCTTTCATTATTTTTGATATTGCAAGCGAACACAAGAATCTAGGTATAATTTAACCGAGATGATCTGAGCATTCATTGCGTAAACAGGCAGTGGTTAATCATTTCAATGTGTGAATTCTGAATGTCATCAGTAATACATTTGCGTAGCACATCCCTCAACAATTCATACATTTATATGATTAACTTACAGACAGCAGATAAAAATATCATTCTTCTTCCTTATTTCTCTAGTTCAATACATGGGTATGTGTGGGATCATGATGGGCCAAAAAGTGGCGATATGTAAGCCATATGATGGTCCATGTGGCTGATGACTTTTTGTTACTCAAAATTGATGAAATGAAAAGGGTTATTGGAGGAGATTCTCAACTTTCCACCAATATAAATTATTCTTTACTTTGAATTTAATAAATAATTATTATTCATTTTCTATTAGAATTACGAATAAAGTCCTGATTGATAGGTTGATTGAAAAACATCTATAACTTTCAAATGGTATCACATTTTTTGAATCCTAAACATGTGTCACATTCTATGCTTTGCATACTATAGGATTAAAAAATAAAAAATTGAATTTCATTATATTTTGACCAAGTTAAGGTGGTTAGACAGATGAGCTTTTATATTTTTTAAAATTTGTAATAAAAAATTAATAATTAATTATTTACTTGGAAAAAAATTATAAAAAAATATGCATCACATTGGGACATGAGTCCTCTACTTATATATAAAATATTATAAAAAAATATTATCATTCTATTGTGGTTAGGGTGGTCAGACAGACACCTACTTCTTATTTTTACTCTGAAATTTAAATAAAACTGCATTGAAATTTCAAATTTTCACCAAATATATATATTTTTAAAAAATAAAGGTCTAGTATTTTAGAAACTACATTCAATTTTCTACAGATTCTATTTTTACATTTTTTTGAAATAATATAGATAACTTATTCAAATTTTTACGTCAAGTTGTCTAGCTCTGATTTTTGTCTTTTTATTGCCACTTAAGGGCCTGTTTTTTCCATGATGATCTTGCACCTACCCACATTATTGAGTTACTCCACAAAAATGATAATCAAAAGTACAATTTATCCATTGTTTACTTAGAGTGTTTCATTCATTTTTCAGAGTTTAGATCATCCATCCTGATTTTGTGATGTTTTTTGATTTTTGAGATTTTGACCAAAGACCTAACCTAGTAACCTATCTTAGGGGTCTTGGGGGCTGATCAAAGATTAGCCTTGCCTACTTTACACACGTAGAGACCACGTAGTTCGACTGACACAGACCTTTGTTTTTGAATGTTGCTTTTTCAGATTTTAACTTCTTTTTTTTTTTTTGACATGTTTTTGGATTTTCGATATGATATGGATGGTTGATGTTTTTATGACGATGATTGATGTTGTGCTTTGATCTTTGTTTTTAGTTTATTCGCTATAGTATTGTGTGCCTTTTCATGAAATCGATGTTTTGTTGCCCCTAGTGATATCTAGATGTTGCCCCCAAGCTTTGGAGTGATACTTGACTATTTAAAAATGATTTTGATATGGATGCAAAGATGGTAAGATGACTGACATGATATGAAACAGTAATGACTACCAGACTAATGATCCTGATATATATCAAAATAGATGGGAAAGCTGATCTTAGAATCACATACGACACCTGTTTCCAGGTTTTCACCATATGCTTTGATTACACTCTTCGTGTTTTTGTATTTTTCTCATTTTTCCCTTTTTCTTTCTTTTTGTAGTTTTCTATTTTTTAAATTTTTTATTTTGTATTTTGTATTTTTGTGTTGCCAAGATGCCTTCTTGCCAGGTTTTCATCAAAGAATTTTTTTTCAGAAGTTTGACCCGTGCACTAGGAGATTCAAGCATAGAATTTTCGAAGATGAATATTGTTGATAGGTTCATCAAACAAATCCCCTTCTGACGTTGATAGCTGATATGATCCTAATCCATACACTGATATGACAACAAAGGGACCAAGCCAGTTAGGCTCAAATTTTCCTTTCTTCTCTCTGTCTTGCTGATTCCTAGGGTTTTCTTTTAGTACCAAGTCACCAACCTTAAAGACCCTTGGTTTTACCTTGTGGTTGTAACTTCTTGACATCCTCTGTTGATAAGTCGTTAGATGGTTAACAACTTGTTGACAACGCTCATCCAGCAGCTCCAGTTCCTGCAATCTAGAGACCCTATAGTCTTCATCTGAAATGATACCTCTGAGTGATACACGTAGGGATGGAATCTCTACTTCAATGGGCAATATGGATTCTGACCCATATACCAAGGCATATGGTGTAGCTCCCGTTGGTGTTCTGATACTTGTTTTGTATGCCCATAGTGCGGGATTGAGTTGGACATGCCAATCACATCCAACATCGTTAACCGTCTTTTTGAGAATTTTGAGTATAGTTTTGTTTGAGGCCTCTGCTTGGCCATTTCCTTGAGGATAGTACAGTATTGAAAACCGATGTTGGATATGAAATTTATCACATAGCTCTTGGACATCTTGATTCTTGAAAGGTCATCCATTATCAATAATAATGGATTGAGGAATTCCATACTGACATATTATGTAGTTCAAAATGAAAGAGGAGATTTGCTTCCCAGTGATGGTAGTAAGAGGTACTGCTTCAATCCATTTTGTGAAATATTTTGTAGCTGTTATAATGAACTTGTGTCCATTAGATGAAGATGGATTTATTTTTCCTACCAGATCCAGACCCCATTGACAAAAAGGCCATGTTAATGTGAAGGGATGCAGTTCTTGTGCTGGTGCATGAATCAGATTGCTGTGAATCTGACATTTTTGGCATTTCTTAACAAACTGATAGGATTCTTTCTCCATGCATGGCCAATAATATCCCAAATGGAGGAGTTTCTTAGCTAGAGTTATCCCACTCGAGTGAGTGCCACAAATACCCTCGTGAACCTCTTGTAGGGCCATTTCAAACTCATTGTGTTCTAGACATCGGAGTAAAGTACCATCAAGACCTTGATGATAAAGTATGTCGACAATTAAAGTATGTCGTGTGGATTGGTGGATGAAGTTTCATTTTTGGTTCCTAGATAGATTAGGAGGAAGGACATCGTTTTTCAAGTAGGCATAGGTCGTTTCGTAGATGGAGGTTTCTGTGGTTTCGATATGGCAGATGGTAGCGGATTCTGGGTTATTATGGGAAGGATATGATACTTGTTCTACCATAAACTCATAACAAACACGCTTCTCAAGCAATTGTACTAATGAAGCAATTGTAGCCATAGCGTCCACAACTTTGTTCTCAGCTCTTGGAATTTGATCAAACCTGATACTGATAAATTATTATTTCAGATTATCTATTTGTTGCTTGTAAGGCATCAAATTTTCATCTTTTGTTTGATATTCGTCATTTACTTGATAAATAACTAGTTGAGAATCCCCATATACCTGTAAGTCCGTGATCTTCCACTGAATTGCTATTTTGACCCCAATGATTAATGTTTCATATTCCACCACATTATTTGTACACTAAAACATTAATCTATATGATTTTGGAATGGTGTGTCCTTGTGGAGAGATGAACAAAATTCCTGCTCCTGATCCACGATGTGTATATGATCCATCAAAATATAATACCCATTGTTGGGGCATTACTGTCAGAATGTCTGCATCTAGAAACTCCATTGTCATTGGTTGATCATCTGGTAGAGGAGCCTCTACTAATTGTTCAACAATTGCCTGTCCCTTGATTTCCTTTCTCTCTACATACTGAATGTTGAATTCACTTAATAGCATGACCCACTTTGCCAGTCTACCTGTTAAGGCAGCCTTACTGAGTATATATTTTAAAGGATCGATCTTTGCTATCAATTTGATTGTATGAGTTAGCATGTAGTGTCTTAGCTATTGAGTAGTGAATACTACAATCAAGCGATATTTCTCAATGAAAGTGTAATTGATTTCATATCCATTTAAAGTCTGACTAATGTAGTAGATAGCATGTTCTTTTCCTTCATAATCCTCTTGTGCTATAGTGCCCCCAAAGAGATATCTGTTGTGGCAATGTACAATATGAGAGGCTGTCCTTCTGTTGGTGGCATGAGAATGGGTGGTGACATTAGATACTGCTTGATTTGATTGAATGTTGTTTCACACCTTTCATACCACTTGAAAACTATATTCTTATGCAATAGATGATTGAAAGGATGACTTTTATCCGCCAACTGGGAGATGAATCTTCTGATCGATTGGAGCCTTCCTTGTAGTGATCTGAGTTGACTTATATTCTTAGGAGGTGGCATCTCCATAATTTCTTTGCTTTCACCGGATCCACTTCAATGCCTTTTTTCGAGACAATGTACCCTAATAGTTTAGCTAATGTGACCCCGAAGACACACTTCTTGGGGTTTAACCTGACATTGAATTTCTCCATCCGTGTGAAGATTTTGTCTAGGATATGCAAATGTCCTTCCCTTGTACTAGATTTTTCCAAGATGTCATCTACATAATCCTCCATGAAGGTGTGCATCGTATCATGGAAGATTGTTGTCATTGCTCTTTGATATGTGGCTCCTACGTTCTTTAGACCAAATGGCACGACGTTCCAGCATAATGTTCCCCATGGACATGTGAAAGCTATCTTTTCCTAATCTTTTGGGGCTATTTTTATTTGATTGTATCCTGAGAAACCATCCATGATTGACAACATGGCATGCCCTGCCGTTAATTCCACGATGATGTCTATATTTGGTAGTGGAAAATTATCCTTCGGGCATGCTTTATTTAGATCCCTGAAATTTGTACATATTCTGATACTATTGTCCAGTTTTGAAACAGGTACAAGGTTTGATATCCATTCGGCATAGTCTATAGACCATATGGATTCAGCATCCAATAATTCTTTAAGCTCCGTCTTTACCATCAATGTGATGTGGGGATGCATTTTTCTTAGTTTTTGCTTGACAGGTTTGATTCCTGTGGGAAAAGACAAGTGATGCATGAGCAGATTTGAGTATAAGCCTGGCATATCAGAATATGACCAAGCGAAGTTGATGCTTCTTTCTTTAAAGAATTTGATGAATTCTGGTCTTTCTTGTTATGTCACGGATTCCGCTAGATGTAGGATTTTTGCCATATCTTCAGTGCCGATATTCACAGATTGTGTTGGCTCTACCAAGACTGATGATCGCTCATGATAGTGTTCCGAAAGAGTCTCAAATCTTCCATCCTTTAGTGCCTCATAAAGGTTTTCACTATTAGATGTGTTCTTTATTTTTACTTTTTCCAGATCTAATGCTGCCATAGAATGGTTTTCACCATTAGATCTATTTTCCCTGTTGTTATTTTTTCAACTAGAAGATTTGACACCCTCCTGTTGAGTCATGTTGTTATGAGTTTTACAGACATAATTTTTTTTAGGTTCAGCATGACATAGGAAGTTTACAATGGCATCATCGTTTGTAAATATTGGTATATTCAAAGGCTCAACAGGTTCCCAGTTAATGAGTTCAGGATGGATTAATGGCATGAAGTTATCAGATTCATTCAAGGTGACAGATGTAAGGGTTTGGATAGCCATTTCATCATAATTGGTTATTGGAATATCGAGGTCCGTGATGGTACTTTCTTCAAGATCGTCTAGTCCACTCAAATCATTGATATTTAGTGACTTTTCCACGAGTGGTCTAGATCCAGAACCTTGGCCCTCCTCACGTGTTGGTGCATACTATTGGATTACATCGACTGGAATATCAATGAAAGATAGATTAGAATACAATGGCCACTCATATTCATTTGAGTCTATTTCGGAGCTATCTCTAAACTGAAGGATATTTTCTACAGCCGTCCTTGTTAATTCCTGCTTGTCTTCCTCATAGTATCCTAGTCCTTGCTTCTCTTTTGTGGGGAGAGTGAGGGGATGAATAGGCTCTGTGATTCCATCCTTTCTTAATCCAATGGATCCTTGTCCTTCATACCCCATCTTTTCTAAAATAGATTTTCCTTTCCCATATTTGTTGTGTTGATGTGGAAATTTTTGATACTGATATCTGATGTAGAGGGTTTCTCATCTTTACATAGCCAATCCAGGATCGCTTTGTTGTTTTTTTCATCCTCTATTGTACCCTTTTTGACAAACCTTTCATCAAGAGCTGTGACTGGTAATGATGTTTCAGGTTTTATCAAAGATGGTTTACCATATGTCCTAGGAGATGGCATTAACTGTGATAAGTTAAGCGATTTCTCTATAGAATATGTTCCCATTACTTTGTCTATCAGTTGAACTTGCTCTTGAAACTTTTGTGATAAATATGTTTGCTGATCCTGATTATCTGTTGATTGAATTTCCACAGGACTTGTCTCTTTTTCTTTACCCTTATTTTCTACCCACTTAGTAGTGACACTCAAACATTGTTCTTCTTTGGATGATGATGCTTCCCTGTTGTGTGGTATGAAGGTATCTTGAGAGATCCTAAGGGTGTCACAATCTTGAGGATGATTGTAATTAGCAGATATAGTCACCTCTCGTCCATTTATTGGGAACTTTAAACATTGATGATATGTCGAAGGTACAACTTGCATTTCATGGATCCATGGTCGGCCTAAGAGAATGTTGTATGTTAATTGAAATTCTTTCTCCAACACTTGACATGTGATATGTTTCATCATGGGCCCCACTTGGATGGGTAGCACAATCAAGCCTTTAGACGATCTCTCTTCTTCATCATATGCTTTGATAGTCATTTTTCTATGAGAATCAATAGGATCATCTAAATATCCTAGTGCATGGATTAACTTGAGAGTGCAAATATTCAGACCAGCTCCCCCATCTATTAAGACTCTCTTGATGCGGTGATTGTGGATTAAGACTTCAATATGGAGTGCAGTATTATGGGGATGGTTTAGCGAGATATCATCTTGTTTAGAGAATGATAGACAATGTGGGGTAGTCAAATGTCCCACCATAGCTTGAAATCGACACACATCTAGATTCTTTGGTACCATAGTGGCAACTAAAGCTTGTTCGAGAACCTCCTTATGCGATGGTGATATTTTAAGGAGTTCTAGTATCGATATCTGAGTAGGAATGTTTTGCAGTTGATCAACGATGTTATAGTGAGATGGAGGTGGAACTGCGTGTGTAGACCCAACTCATTTTAACATGACCTTGGCTTGCCCCCTAGTCATTACATTTACTGGTTGATGCTCTTGATGATCTCTGATTTTTAAGACATTGATTTGATTATCAGAGTTTGATGTGTTCGGGAGCAAGTCCAATGGAGTAGTGTTGTTGATTTTGGGTCCGTCAATGTTGTGACCAACTATGTGATCACTCTCTATTCTAGATAGACAAAGGATAGTGGTGTTAAATACATGGTTGATATTCTTCCCTTTTTTGTTTGAAGATGATGATGCTCCTTTGTCATAGTTTGGCAAAGGGTCTTTGAAAGCCGAGTGATCATTATTATTTTGTGGTGTTTCCACATATGTTTTATTGTTGTTAATCAAATCTTGTATCGCGTGTTTCAACTCCATACAATCGTTGGTTTTGTGACCCTTGTTATTATGGAAGTTGCAATAATCAGCGTCATTCCACCATGGTGGTTTGACCTTAGGATCCCAGAATCGGGCTTCCCATGCAGTGATAAGACCACTAGCGACTAGTTCTTTCATTGTTGATTCTATCGTTTGGCCTAAAGGTGTGAACCTTCGCCGATTTGATGGTTTCTGATATGGTTGCATCTTTACGATCTTGTTGTTTTGTATGATATTTGACTTGACAAGTTGATCATTGTTTTGATTCTTTGATGTAGATGCTGTCAAGTTAAAAACCGATTTGACATTTTGGGAATCATTTGTTGTTTCGTTGATAGTTGTGTTGCGATTCTTTTGCCAAAATTTTGGCTTATCACTGCTTGAGTATTGATTGGAGGAGTTATTTGTGTTGTTTGTTTTATCATTAAAATGTTTGATAACTCCTCTTTTGACTAATGCCTCCTCAAGTTTAAGACCATTTCCGATGACTTTCTCGAACGTGGGAGGACATTGTAATTCCAGTCTATAACTCATTTCCTCCGTTAAGTTGTCAATAAATAACTCCATCTTTTCTTCCTCGGGAATTGATCTAGGATATCTGGCAAATAGGTGTCGCCATCATTGGAGAAAAGATAAGAACGTTTCCCCTTTATTTTGCTTTAGGTTATAAAGATCCTTTATTGTAACATCGTGTTGGATGTTAAAGGAGTATTGGGAAACGAACTTGTTGACTAATTCCTCAAAAAATTTGATACTAGGTTGTAGTTTTGAGAACCACTCCATACATGATCCTCCCAAGCTCCTTGGGAATAATCTCATTAAGTAAGTTTCCTCTTGCACAAACTCGAGACTCATTGTTTTGAATTCTTTGATATGATCTATCAGATCCGTTCGTCCATTGTACTTATCATACTTTGGGATTTCATAGTGTCTGGGGAAAGGTATCAAACTGACCATTGTGTCAAAAGGATAAGGACAAATGTCCTGTATCACATATCTTTTAGTACTCCCTTTCGTCATATCCTATATTTGTTGTTGTAACAGTTGGATTTGAGATGTTAAAGCGACAACTGGATCTATTGTTTGTGTAGGTTGCAAAATTTCAGTCTCACTTGTTCCAGGTGCTTCCTTTAGACGGTTTACATCAAAGTCCTTGGGAAGTTTGGCACCTGATTCAGCCAACATAAAAAGATACTTCTCCATATCTTGTTCTAGAATCTTTTCCATAAATATATGGAACTTGGGATCTTGTTGAGTTGCTTGGATATCCTTTGGAGTTATTTCGTTCTTATCGTTTCGGTTTAGATTGTTCCAAGGATTTTCCTCTTCCATTGCTTGGGATTTTAAAATTTCTTGCTCTAAGAGTCTGTTTTTGGGACCTAGTGAAGGTTGGCATACAAAATTTTACCCTTTCTTCCGAAATGTTGATCTTATTTGCTGGAAAATGTCAATTGAAATTTTAACAAAGTCGAATAAGATGACTGATCTTATTGATTTGGCTATGTTAAAAATTTGATTAATATACTTAGTTTCATGATGAAGGATGATAGTATCCTGATGATGAAACTTCAATGTAGTAATCGATTATGTATTTGATTTTGACACTTCTGATTTGCAAGATCTTGTTTCAGTTGATGAGATTGGAAATTTGTATAACCTTTCTGATTTCGGTCTTTAGACAGTGATTCTGATAAAAAGAAACTTGGTTCCAAAGAAAAATGTTGATGAAATGACAGACTGGTTAACTGGTAAAAATTTTGATCTCTTTGTTTTGAAAGCACTAAAATAGAGGACAGAAGCGCTATTTCACAGAAGCGCTAGAACAGAGTTCTGAAGCGTTGAAATAGGTGACAGAAGCACTATCTTGATAGAAGTGCTAAAACAGTGCACGAAAGCACTGCAGAAATTGATAGAAGCGCTACTTTACAGATGCACTAAAACAGTGTATGGAAGCGTTGTAGATTTTGATGGAAGCACTATTTTGCTGAAAGCGCTAAATTATAGACTGTAAGCACTGAAACAGTGCCCAAAAGTGCTATTTCAGAAGCGCTAAAATAATGACCAGAAGCGCTGAAATAGGATTTCCAAAATGCTAAAAAATAGGATTTTAAGACTCTCTACTGTAAAATCTGATCTGGTCTTGTGGCATACTATATCATGGATTGTGGAAGATAAGAAGGATGTATGCATTGACTACAGTTGTGATACTGAGTGAGAGCTCTTCTTTGAAAAAAGGATCATGAATAGAGTGATTCTACTGCATAATCTAAGGTGTGACCCCTAGCAAAATCGTGATATCTGTGGATGAATGTCCTATGTTGTAAAAAGAGTTTCCAATTTTGATATAGAAAATGTTGTCTCCTCAATTTATTTCGATAACCGAGAGGTTTCTTGGGTTTTGTGACTTTGATTTTTCTCTTGACAAACGTGGCGGACTTCTACTTTCGTAGCATGGAATTTTGTGATCTAACTTGACTTTGTTGTTTTCAGGATGATCTTTAATCTGATTTTAATGAGTTTGTGAAAACACAACAAGCAATTGTGAATAATTTTTTTAACTAAATAGATCGTGTATGTTCAAGAATCACGAATGATTCTTATTGATTTTGACAGGTTGTTTTGACAATTGTACCCAAATCAAACAAACTCACACTTAAGGACAAGTAGGTCATCATTATACTCATAGCCCACATCTTGAATTACATTGACTCACATAGCCATGTCACCCCCTAGAGGGCACTCGTGCTTTTGTCGTTTCTAGGCACGTACTCAAAGTGACGGAAGTGGATACCGAATCCCTTGAGCAAGCGGTCCTTGGTAATTATATGGTGAGTGTCTTGGGGGCAGATTCTTCCCGCCCCTTGCACTGTGAGTATGACAATGTATGGATACTGACTCGGTGAGATACTAATCTATGGTTTTTAGAATGGGCTTCTATTCGGTGTGGCAATTGATAAACTCCCTTAGGAGACCTCCCAATCTTTAGAACAAAGATTTTGGGGATGGTTATCTTGCTCACTGCCATCAAGTTGGACTTTCATCAACAACTTGCATTTTTTTTATAGTGGGTTGGAATCCTTGGCTTTAGGTGTTCCCACTTAGGTCGTTCCCATAGGGTGAGTACTTTTTCCCACTACGGCAGGCCTTCTAAAGGATTTAACAAAGCGTAAATGACATGAAGTAAAAGTGAATCTGGCACTTTGGTCACCCAGTTAAGGGGAGAGCATAAGCCTAATCACCACAAGCACAACATATAAGTTTGTCTTGTCTTAAGCCCAAAAATAAATTTTCTAATCTAAGTGAAGGTGTTGCTTCACAGAAATCATGTTGTTCTTTTTAACTTGTACTGTAAAAATGCGGTGACTATCCTAGGATTGATAATTTTTAGTCCAACTATGAAAAAATTAAAATTTGGTCGCAGCCGCGTCGGATCTAGACTGTTTTTACAAAAGTGCTGGAATATTGCACCGAAGCACTAGAATAGTTACCTAATGCACTAAAATATGAAAGCACAGAAACAAGAGACCGAAGCGCCGAAGTTTGCCATGGAAGCGCTAAATCACCGATGCGCTGAAACAGTTGACGGAAGTGCTAAAGTTGAAAGCGCTGAAATTTTCGACGGAAGCGCTGAAACAGAGCATGGAAGCGCTGTAGTATGCCATGGAAGAGATATAGTTTTTGACGAAAGCACTAAAAGAAAAGGTGCCAAGAACCTGCATGACACTTTCAAGAAAAATTGTAAAATTGGGGTTAATGCCCCACGGTGGGCACCAAATTGTAAGTGTGTGATTAGGTGTAAAGCACAAAACACTTCTTAATAAGACATTATATCAAATATTAAACAAATTGAACTAATTCAAAGCAATAATCAATTGAAAGCATCATATTGTTCTCTACCCTCAAGATTTATTAAATCAAAATAGCTCTCAGATCGTGAGTGCACTATGATTGTTAAAATGACAATTGAAAGAACGAGATGGATACTAATGATATGATATGGAACTAAATATGACAAATACTAGATGATAAATGAATTAAACTAAGCATGGATTGACATGAAACAAATAATTGTAGCTACAGGAGGCAGCCATGATATTGAAACTTGATTGTTGGATATTGGATGCTTGAATGCTTGATGCTTGAATTCCTGTAGAGTAAGAGTGCATAAACTTGATTATCTGGATCCTTTTCTTGGTTCAATGAGGCTTTATTTATAGATTTCTTGGCTATAGAAATGCACAGGAAAGGCATTGAGAGGCTTGGATTCAATTTGGAGGATTGAATGGTGAGAGATGGAGGGAATTGAGAGAATTTTGGAGATGGTCTCTACCCATGAAAACACCAGGCAAGAGAAGAGGAAAGATTAATGGAGGAAGATTGAGAGAAGATTTTGGAATTTGTCTCCAATTTGTCTCCAAAACTTCCTGTGAAGTTTCAATCAATTAATTTTGACATGGTTTAGACATAGGATATCTAATTCATTTTTGAGAGAATATAGATGGAATATTCCTTGTGCTTTTATTCGAATATTTTTGATTTATTTAAATTAGTAAAAGAGGGATAAATAATTTAATAAAACGAACTATAGGATAGTTGTTTATTAAATTAGACAAGAATATGGCAATTAATCAATAAAGTGTTTTGACCTTTATTTAATTAATTTAGAATTGATGTGATAGATTGAAATAGGGATTTGATAATTAAATCGAACAAAGTATTTAATTTTGTTTATTTAATTAAGATGAATTTAAATGTGAACTATATAAATAAATATTTCTATTTATTCAAAAGTAGAGGAAATCTAGGATAATTAATCAAATAATTCGTATTTAATTAATCGGATGCTCTAGACCATTTTTAGGTGTATACACCTTGAACTAGCAAACCAACAAGCATATCAAGCACTTTTACAAGAAGAGAAGGATTTGTTGAAAGAAAATAAGAAGAAGGATGCTAAAGCATTATTTTTCATCCAGTAGGCAATGGAGGTTTCAATCTTTCCTAAAGTAGCGGCTATCACAAGATCAAAACAGGCATGGGAAAGTTTGAAAACAACATGCTAAGGCACAAACAAGGTGAAAACAACAAAATTACAAATTCTTAGAAGGGATTTTGAAAATATAAAAATGAAGGATTCAGACTCAATAGATTCATTCTTCACTCATGCAATGACAATAGTAAATCAGATTAGATCCTATGGAGAAACTATTGGAGATCAAAAGGTTGTAGTGAAAATACTTAGAGGCTTACCCACAAAGTTTGATCCAGTTGTAATAGCCATTGAGGAATCCAAAGATCTTACTTAGCTATCAGTAGATGAATTAATGGGATCACTCTTAGCACATGAGAAAATATTAAATCGATCAGGGACATCATCATTGGACAATGCATTTAAGACTCAACTTTCATTTGGCAGAACAAGAGGGAGATCAAATTATAGCAAAGGAAGAGGACATTTTACACCAAGAGGAGGAAGAGAAAATACATAATTTGAAAGCAGAAGACCAACATCAATCCCACATGCTCATTCTACACCAGCAAGAGGAAGGGGGAGCAACCATTCTCATAGCCATCATCAAGGAGAAATGTATGATAAATCCAACATCCAATGTCATTATTACAATAAATTTGGGCGTTTTGCATCAGAATGTAGGAAAAAGCAATATGACATGAATAAGCAAAATGTTTAGTTTACAAATGAAAACCAACCCAACACTAGTGAACAAAACACCAATTGATAACATGCTATGTAGCACAAGAGAGGTCCAAAGAAGTATGGTTCCTAGATAGTGGTTGTAGTAATCATATGATTGGGAGTAAGGAGATGTTTGCAACAATGGATGATTTGGTAAAATCAGAAGTAAAATTGGGGAATGATCACTGAGTTTCAATCATGGGAAAAGGATCAATTAACATAAGAACTAAGCAAGGTGAGGAGAAGCATATTTCTGATGTATACTATGTTCCTAGATTGCAACACAATATCATAAGCATTGGACAACTAATGAAAAAAGGATATAGAATATACTTTGAAAATGGTGAATGTGTGATTCTAGACAAGAAACCAAGCAATAGGTTGATTGCAAAAGTTGAAATGACAAAAAATAGGATATTTCCACTTAGAATCCAAAGTGAACTATTTTTACAGCCACAAGGATTGCAAAAGGTTGTTGAATCAACTTTCAAATCCTCATAAAAAAATGAATCTTTTTTATGGCATTCAAGACTTGGGCATTTAAACTTCAAAGGGTTATAGTTTTTATACAAGAAAAGAATGGTACATGGATTTCCACCAATAGAGCCACTTAAGACAACATGTGAGAGTTGCATATTGGCAAAGCAACATAGGAAAAAATTTCTAGTTGCAGAGTCTTATAGGGCAAATCATCCACTTAAGATAGTGCATTCAGACCTTTGTGGACCTATGCAAACACCATCCATAAGTGGAAGAATTTATTTCTTGAAATTTATTGATAATTTCAACAAAAAAGTATGGGTTTATTTCTTGAAATACAAATCAGATGCATTTGCTATTTTTAAGGAGTTCAAGGAAAAATTTGAGAAAGAAAGTGGATACTATACCAAAACATTGAGAACCGATCAAGGTGGAGAGTACATATCAAATGATTTTTAGAATTTTTGCAAAGAAAATGACATAAAGAAATAATTTATAGCAAGGTATACTTCTCAACAAAGTGGAGTAGCTGAAAGAAAGAATAGAACAATTATGGAAATGGCACGAAGTATGATAAAAGAAAAACATCTACCAAATGAGTATTGGGCTGAAGCGATTGTATGTTTGGTATACATTTTAAATAGATGTCGAACAAAAGTAGTGATAAATAAAACACCAAA
>CM021101.1:565474846-565662384 GCA_007115665.2 Sequoiadendron giganteum | reverse complement strand
CTACATTTCCTCTCATTTTATTTAAAACAAATACAAAGATTTAAATCAAATGTCATATCACCTAAACTCCTATTAGATTAATCAAATCCTAGTTAGTTTAATCCTAATCACCTAAATCCTCTAGATTCATCCACTTGCACAATAAATCATTTAAAGTGATTTATTAAAACACCTATTTTTCCTCAAAAGGGCATATTCCCAAAGAATATGCCCTCATTAACTCTCATGTTTGAATTTTTTGGCCAAACACAATCTCCCCCAAAAATCTTCAACCACATTCATTTATTGCCATTTTCAAATTTGAAATGGGCACATTAGCCAAAACTTGCACAAGGATGGGCCAATCCCATTGTGACAAGTGGCTTTCTCTCATTTGTTGGGTTTTAGTCCCATATTTCTCAATCTTGGCCTCTCCTCTCTCAACTTCTCTTATAAGTTCAACGCATTTTCTCTCATTTTACATCTACAATTGGAGCACTATCATTATAGGAAACTTGAGTTTATTAGCATCTCATTGTCTATCATTTAATTTGGCTTATCAAGGATTGGGAAAGGTCTCTTTCACATATTCAAGGAGCACCAATCCACCATGGAATAGATTTGCATTCATGTTTTATGTGCTTTATTTGGTTTTCATTATTGTTTCAATATCCCATTTAGCATTTTTAAACTAGGTGCAATATTTCATAGGGTTGCTGGATTTTGTTATGTTAATTTCATTTCTAGAAAAAAATTTATTAGCATACTAACATGTTGCAGAATTTAACTACCACAAAATGATGCTAGAAGGAGGGCTAGTTTTAATCCTAAGTCTTTAAAATTTTTATGACCTGAAGATTTGAGATATTCCTTAATCTTTTTTCCTTTAACAGTTGGTCTCATGCCTATCAATATGATGTAAATGCATTTTGTGTATTTAGTTGGCTATCTGATAAAAATATACATATCTGTTAAGCTTGAAAATAATGATAAGTTTGCAACAAGTGAATTGATTCAAAATTGTAAACACCATGCCATTTATTTTCCTTTGACAAGTATGTGCTTTTTTTTTCTTAAGTTCTCGTATGGTTGTTGCATCTTAAATGTTATGTCTTTGTTGCTTTCTGATATATCCACTTTTTTCTTGAATCATGCTTGAATCATGATTTATGAGTCCACAAACTCTCTGCCCATTCCGCTAGTAGCTCTTCTTGAGGGATAATCCATGAACTAGATCAAAAGCATGAAATTTATCTCTATTTTGTGTGTGAAACCATCATGGTCTGCTCCCATGGAGAGCATTTCCGCCATTATCAGGTCTCACCTTTCAAACAAATAGGGCCTATCCAAAAACTTCATTCATAGAGAAGAAACAAAAAAAAAAATATGCTGCTAGTCATTTAGCACTTTATGCAGAAATTTAAAATGTTAGTTGTCCCATGCAGAGACTGACCACTAGTCAGCCTACCGTGGATACTAAAAGTAATGTTGGGCAGCAATTTAAATAATTTCGGTGGCTAATTTTTTATAGCTAGTTCTTTTTTTTTTTTTATCTCCAATATGACTTTGTGAAGCTTTGTTTGTCTTTTATGTTTGATTGGTGCGCATTGGGGAATGAAATAAAGGACTTTGATATCACAAAAATTCTCTCAGGCTCTCATCATAACACCATACTCTCTGCATTTTTTAAGGTATGCCAAACTTGATGTTGTTGACAATAGAATCTAGCGCCCTTACTGGCTATCTTTATACCTATTAATTGCATGTGCTTTAAGTTTCATACCAGCTTCTCAGTAAATCCTTTTGTGCATATCGTGCAATCATCGCTTTACTTGAGAGAATATTTCTTCGAGGATTTTTGTTGAATAGTTCATATGCCTTGTCTATCTTAATCTTTACACCTACTAAATGCATTGACTCATATTTTCTAAGAACCATGTTTCAAAAAAAAAAACCCATCTACTTTGTGCAGACTTGAAATAACATCAATAGAGCTTCATTCTTAGCATAGGCAGAAAAGTTGCTGGCAAAGTTGTTGAAGACCATATCCTTTTTAGGCATTTTGTCAAATAGCTTGCGTGCTCTCTCTATGCTTCCATTTTGGCACAGGCAAAGAGGCAACTAACAAAGGTTATCGAATCTGGTTTTACACCTGCCACCTCCATTTCTTGATCCTCTATGCTCCGGCCTAGTTGTTGCCACAAGGTTGGAAATGGCATCATCAATATGGTCAGCCAAATGATAAGACCATCTGCGAACAAATCCTTCACAGGCTCGCTGAATGATCCTTAAAAGCCTCTGTAATTTCTCTCTTGTACACATACACCTACAAAATGAACAAGAAGAACAATACATTCAAAAAGAGTAGAACATCCAAGAATGCATAATAGTAATCCAGATGGGATGCACTCGTATCATTCACAATCCATCTTTTATGTCCTCCTTTTGCTATGAAGTTACTCACTACTGTAGTAAAAAAAAAAAGAGCTGCTGAAGAATGCAACCACACCATTAGAGCTTGTATATAGTTCAATACTCATGCTTTTCATGCTCTCTAGGGTTTTGATCATAAGATAATTATGTTGTCTTTGCCATCAAAATATTTGTGAGCAGCAAAATGAATTTCAAAAAAAGTTCTTTCAAATTAAGCTAGGTAAGTGAGTTATGGCATCCATTATAATGGTATGGGTAGGGAGTCTTATCATCTTGTGGTGCATAACTCAATCAAGTGTCTTAAATTCTATTGGTTTCTTCATATCGATATTGTTGTCTTCCTATGGCATTTCAAAATTAATGTTGATGTCTTATTGATTATTGATAATGTTGTCTTTACATTGCATTTCTCACTCCTCATTCTAACCAAATCTCTGCTGCAACAACTACATCTTTTTTGAGATAATTTTTTTATCGATTGAATCCATTAGGTTTCCAAGACAAGAAGTGTCACCATCATTATGAATTGGACGTAGGAAAACAAAGGAGGAGGGATTTTCATTTGCATGAAGAACTCACAACATTGAAGCATTTGAAACAATCCATGAAGAGTCTTGGAGTTAAAGAATATTGAAGCCTTAAAACTTGAAGTAAACAAAGCATTTTTTAATGCTTGAGCTTCCATTTTCTACTCTCATTTTCTAGTTTAAACCAGCTCACTTTTCGATTTGGGCTTAAAATAAATCACTAATTTGATCTTTTCAAAGTTGGTTAAAAAAAACCTTAGAAATTTACTAGATTTTGATCTGGGCTAAAATTTGACAAACAACTCTCACATCTCATTTTTGTGCTTTAAAACGAATCAAAATCAAAACTTTTGAGGTCTAAAATGAACAAGTGTTTTTCATGTTTTACAACCTTTTTCACAAACTAATATCATTTAAAAGGTGTATGCGCTTCTCTCATGCTTCACAATGATCTTGAGAATCAAAAGCCTTTTGGTGATATTATTTTGTTTAAAATATTTCCTTCACACTTCGATTTGCGATCTAAAATTGAACAAATCTTGTCTAGTTTGAGAAAAAAGGCATTGTGAGTGTTCTCTCTTTGTTCACGCAAATAAAGATGATCGAACTACAAATGTACTTACTCTCTATTGTGTACCATTAGAGGGTTTTCCTTAAGGGGAAAAAGTACTCACCCCAAGGGAACAACTCAAGTGGTAATGTGCTAAAGCCAAGCTCTTGCAAACTATTATATAAATCTATGTTCACGGTGAAAGCCATGGACAATGGGAAGCAGCACATGATAACTCTTCCCCTGTATCTTTATGATGCGTAAAGCCCTTGTTCTAAGGGTTGGGAGATCTCTCACAAGGAGTCTATCATTGCACACCCTAAACTAGATGCCCATACTACAAACATTTGTTTAGAGACCAAAAAATGCCTTATATTTCTTGGTGCAAGAGGTCATGTCTTCTAAAGCCACCCCATGTATACATGTGTTTTTTTTGTAGAGATGAAAAGTATGCCATGGGAGATTCATGGGTGCCGATGCTTGAATGACTCGAGAAGTGTGTGTCATGGAGGGGAGCCAGTGTGGTCAA
The DNA here is from genome assembly GCA_007115665.2 of Sequoiadendron giganteum. Lineage (NCBI taxonomy): Eukaryota > Viridiplantae > Streptophyta > Pinopsida > Cupressales > Cupressaceae > Sequoiadendron > Sequoiadendron giganteum. The sequence goes on along the minus strand of CM021101.1, from coordinate 565,658,366 downwards.
ACATTTATTCATCAACACAAAATATGTGCAGCTGGATTCGTCCAAGTGGGAACCTGACAAATATTGTCTTTTTCAGCCTAGGGCTGTACATGTGCTTTGAATTAAAAAAAATTGCTTGGATCTAAAACAATGGAAAACAAACATTCAATGAATCATCAAAATTTCAAACCCTTTGGAAGAACAAATACCTTGGAGGTGTCCAAATGTTCTTGCTTGTCCCTAGTGGTTCTTATCTCTAGAAGGCTTCTAAACATTCAGACATCTCAATTTGTTTCTCCCAAAGTCAACAATAGGTAACCTTTGCCTTGATTTCCTTGATTTCCACATAATACACTTTGTGGGATGAAAGAAAATTAGGATATTGGACATTCAGTTTGAAAAACTAAGCAAAAAGTGTTTGTGGTAAAAAGAACTGAATCTAAGCAAGATAAAATATCATTTGAACCCCACACATGTGCTTGCAATCTATAGTCTTATGGTTTTTCATACGAACATTGACTTTTTTTTGGTTTGAAATAGTCTTAGGGAAAAGCATGTTCTTCATTACCTTGGTCTTGTAAACAAGTCATCTCAAGTTCGTTTAGGATCAAGTCAAAAACTTCATCCATTTCCAAACATCAATCAAATTTCTTTTCACCAACAAAATTTTAAGAACTTTGAAACATTATTCATGCTAGACTTTTGAAAAATCAGCATCATTACATTTGACTTAATACACCTAGTCAAGTTATCAATCCTCTTGAACAAATTTGCCTCTAGGATAACACAAATTCTTGAGGTCTACTAGTTCATGATCACTTTGATTGGCTTAACACACTTAGCCAATTCATTCTTTTGAGAAAGTTTCTCTCGGATAACACAGCTTCCTAAGGTTTAAAAAATCATCTTTGTTTGACTTAACACACTTAGTCAAACTATCCAAATCGAATCAAATCAACTCCTAAAGTCTAGCATTGATCAAAAGCTCCTAAAAGTTCAAACACCCATATCATTCACCACTTTCATCCTCCATCTCATCATTGGTCCTAAAACCCTTAGAGGTCAACAAAGTCAAAACACAAGAGGAACATGGAATTTAAACTCGATTCATACATCATGAGCAATTTGATTCAACCAAACTATCCAAGTCTCACAATGCCACTTGATTATCAAAACTCATATTTACATAATTCAAACATGGCATCATTATCTCCACCAAAATTCAACGATATGAATGTGAGTATTCCCAATCTAAAGTTTGGAACACCTTTCCCAATGATAGATTTAAATCCAAGTCCAAATCTGCAAATCTATCAACCAAACACTCAATGCATGAGTTTTCCAAACAACATTATCCCACCAAATCCATACATGCCAAATATAGTTTGGTTGAACATGAACATTTCTAGTCCACACTTAGTGAACTTTGGGATAGATATGCTTGCAAATCCCCCTAATGTTGTTCAAAATCCTAGCAGTATATTGGCAAGTCCATATGTCGACTCAAGTCAAAGTAACACCATGCAAAAACAAAGTTACCTAAATCAAGGCAATATGATTCACAACCACAACAATGTTCAATTTCAATATATCATGCCAAATCTAAACATCACACCGAATCAGAGCATTATCCTGAATCAACTTGTCCATGATCTCAAAAAAACACCACAAGGATTCATTCCAAAGCTACTTGTTAAACAACAAATTCAACCATATGAAGAATGTCAAGGTCAAATCTTGCAAAACAAAATTGCTACACTCAAAATTCTCATTGTAAGTGTGAATATGTGAATAAGATCAAAACACTTCTTAATACGACATTATATCAATGATTAAACAAATTGAATCAATTGAAATCATCATATTGCTCTCTATCTCCAAAGATTTATTAAATCCTAATTGCTCTTAGATTGTGTAAGCAAATAAGACTGTTAAAATGACAATTCAAAGAACGAGAAGATGATAATGTAAAGGTAAATGATAAATGAATTAAACTAGCATGAAATAGACATGAAATAGATAATTGTAGTTATAAGAGACAGCCATGGTTGAAAACTTGATTGCTTGATGCTTGATGCTTGAATTCCTGTAGAGTAAGAGTACAAAAGCTTGATTATCTGGATCTTTTCTTTGTTCAATGATGCTTTATTTATAGATTTCCTGGCTGTAGAAATGCATAGGAAGAACTTTGAGAGACTTGGATTCAATCTAGAGAATTGAATGGTGAGAGATGGAGGAGATTGAGAGAAAGATGGAGATTGTCTCTACCCATGAAAACACCAAGCAAGAGAAGAGGAAGGATTGATGGAGGAGGATTGAGAGATAAAATTCCAAATTTGTCTCCAATTTGTCTCCAAAACTTCCCGTGAAGTTTCAATCAATTAATTTTGACATATTTTATACATGGTTTAGACATAGGATATCTAATTCAATTTTTGAGAGAATATAGATGGAATATTCCTTTGTGCAATAATTCAAATATTTTGATTTATTTAAATTAGCAAAAGAGGGATAAATAATTTAATAAAACGAACTATAGGATAGTTGTTTATTAAATTAAATAGAAGAATATGGTAATTAATTAATAAAAAATTTTGATCTTGATTTAATTAATTTAGAATCGATGCAATAGATTGAAATAGGGATTTGATAATTAAATCGAATAAAGAATATAATTTTGTTTATTTAATTAAGATGAATTTAAACATGAACTATATAAATAAATATTTCTATTTATACAATAGTAGAGGAAATTAGGATAATTAATCAAATAATTTGTATTTAATTAATAGGAATTCTCCAGACCAATTTTAGGTGTATACATTTTGCCCCTCTTCGAAGTCATGTCTTTACGGATTGCTTCAAAGAAAATTTTGCTGCTATTGCTAGGATTGATGATAAAGAAAAATAATTCCGTATGCCCCAGACATTGATTTTCAGATGATTTAATGATAATATGCCCCCTCGGGAGATAAATTAATAATCTGATGATTTTTTAGAATTTTTTAGAATTTTTACAATTTTATAATGATTTGATGTGATTTGATGAAGAAAAAGAGCCCTCGGATGAGTTTTAATTAATTTCATGGATAAAATTAATCAAAATTTAATAAAATCCACCAAAAATACCTTTCAAAAATTATAAATAATGCTAAAAGGTCATTTTCAAAGTCATATGTGCTTTTTGAGTTCAAAAATTCTTAGTGATAAAGACTTTTCTGCCAGCTGGAGCGAGATGCCTATCCCCTACCACACTCACCGATTCGAGTGTGTTCGATGTCATCGACAACCACCTATGTATGGACCTTCCGTATGTACCCCTTGAGCTCCTCGGAATTCATGCATTTCTATTTTTAATGCTTTTTAGCCTCTGGGCATGTCAAGGTTAGTTTTAGCGCTTTCAAGTCATGCTGTAGCACTTACAGTCCATTGTAGCACTTCCAGTAGGTATTTTAGCAGTTTGATTTTTAGCGCTTGTATTAAAAACTCTAGTGCTTCCAGTTGGTAATGTAGCGCTTTCAGTGATTTAGTGCTTAGGAGTCTAGAAATAGCACTTTGATGTCGAATTTTAGCGCTTTAAGACTTTTAGCATTTCGATTCAGTGGATTAGCGCTTTTATGGTTTGTTCTAGCACTTAGGGTAAAGCGGCACTTTGATGGCCTGTTGTAGCGCTTCGATGCAAAGAAGTAGCGCTTTGGGACTTTTAGCGCTTTTGAAGCCTATTTTAGCACTTCGAAGTGTTGAAATAGCACTTTTAGATTTTTAGTGCTTTGGGTCTCTGATTTAGTGCCTTTAACTAATAAAGTAGTGCTTCTGGATTTTAGCGCTTTGGAAGCCTGTTTTAGCGCTTCCATGTCAAATTTAAAAATTTTGACTTAGTGAACCCTGATTTTGTCAATTCGGATCACGTCCATTCTTTGGAGTGGTATGATTGATAATCCATATTCTTGATCTTCGATTTGATGAAAATAAGACTAATTCTCATGATAGGCAAGAAAAAATATTATTCTTGATGATCCTCATGATAGGCAAGGAAATGATTTAATATCTGATAAATCTCATGATAGGTGAGATCTAGATAATGTTTGATGAACCTCATGATAGGTGAGGTTTGTTGATGATCGCCCATGAATTTTGATAGGGAATTCATACCAAATCTTTTTGGAATAGACTTGATAGTAGAATGACTATTGATTTGTTGACATAGTTCACTGATTGTAGATTTTTCATTATGATGATAGGAGGATCTGGGTACTCTCCAAATGCGAGAGAGGTTTCCTCAGATGACAAAATTGATACCTCATCTGACACTAGATGAGCTTCAGGTGATAGGTCAGTGTGGTCTAGCAAGTTTACTTGATATGCCCTAAATTAGGATTAATCGGGGTCTGTTGACCGCATTGGCTGAGAGGTGGCATAGTGACCACAACACCTTTCACCTACCCACTGGCGAGATGACAGTCACACTAGAGGATGTGTGGTGTATTTTGCGTATTTCGTTCATGGGGGGGATTGTCACTTATGATTCCCATGGGACCAGTAGAATAGATGCTCTCCATAGAGTTTTTCAGGATCAGGACATAGAGGGTTTGAGCATTCGATTGCGGAGGATCACAGATTCCTATGCGACACTACCAGCAGTGCTAGATGGATTGATTGGAGGTTTCCTTTGCCCTGATTGCAGTTCAAAGGGATTCCTCATTGGTTGGGGTAGGACTCTTGAGGGCATGATGGTACATGGTACCAAATATGCATGGGGGATGTGCATGCTAGTGCATTTATATCATGATCTACACTCAGTTGTGTACCTAGGTGCATGTAGTTTATCCGTAGGGATGACCTTGTTATAGGTGTGGGCTTGGGAGCATTTTTCTATTTCTCAGCCATTTCCAGTTGTAGATAGACCAGCCAGCAGACCATATGTTTTCCGATATAGTGGTCGATTCACACAAGCCTGGATGGGCAATTTAGAGCACTGGAGATAGGTGTTTGATGACACCGAGACAATTATATGGCACCCATACCTTGACTATGAGGAGTGGGATGAGGATGGTGCAGTGTTGGGGTTCTTGTGTGATTCTATGTATCTCATCGGTCAGACACCATTTGTATTAGAGAGATTCTTGATTCGTCCAGTATACAGACAGTATGGCATTGTTCAGTACATGCCACAGGGAGTAGCCCATTATGCATGATGAATGATGGATATTCCTGATTGGGGTCCTACACTATAATATGATGTTCCTGTAGAGGGATACAAGTCATTACAGCCATCTCTCTGGGATATGCGCAGAGATATCTTAGAGGCAGTTGTGACAAAGGAGTACGCCACATTCTTGGCCATGGTCCCCCATCCACGCATTACCATTCCAGATGAGCCGACACCTTTACCTATGGAGGAGGATGTGACTGAGGGTTCTACAGGAAGTGGGGGTGGAGATAATTCTACATCAGGCAATAGTTCAGTGAGTGGCAGCGGAGATAGCAACAGTAGTGATGACAGTGATGGCGACGGTGGAGGATACAGAGGGGAAGGACTAGCCATCAACAGTGCTCCTTCCTTTAGCAGGCCTTGCAAGAGGTGAGCGATGACAATGCCACTTGAAGATTATCAAAGATAGATCACAGGCTTGCAGGAACAGGTACAAACATTGCAGGGGTAGTTGGTACAGGCTCGGGGTATGCTTGTGCAGACCTAGACTCAGATGCAGACACAGGCACAGGCTCATGCCCAGGCCCTATCATAGGCGCAGGGATAGTTGACTTCCGTACAGATGCAGGTGGATAATCTGACAGCTGAGAGAGATAGTGCTTGATAGATTGCCGAGAGGGCACAAGAGACAATGGAGACTCTCTAGAGAGTGGCTAATGGTACTGCTATAGGAGATTACATGAGAGAGGTTTTGCGGGCTGGCCAGGAGGCAGAGATCTACAGAGGCAAGTATCATGATGCAGTGCCTACTGAGCACAGAGTCAGTTATGCCCTGTCAAGATCTGGGCGGAGACATACATGAACAATGAGCGAGGGGGTGACATAGCCTCCACATCGAGATCCCAGAGATCCTGGTTCCTCCAGGGGTGGTGGTGGTACAGGTCCTATCGGGCTCGCACTCTTTGGCAGCAGCAGATTGTAAATTCTATTGTGAGCTTCTTTGATGTATATTACGATGTAGTTTATTTGATGATGTATTTTTAGACCAGACTTCAGTGTATACTTGACATTTTTATATATATGAGATGCACTTTATATGATGATTTCTTATGTGATGGATGCATTTGTAATGTGATGTATGCTATATTCGATAATTTTATTGTGATGTAATGATATGCTGATAAATGTATGTGTAGAATAGATGATATATGGATGTATGATGTGGTGATATGTATGGTTTTATGGTAATATGATGATGATATTAAGGTAAATAATCTTTGACAGATGATAATTAATGGAAATAATGACATGATTTTATGTATTAAATGTATGGATGTTAAATGATGTATGCATATGATGTTGGATAGATGATAATGTAATGATGTAATGAGAATAATGGTAAAAATGATATGATGTACCCTATGGCATGTTTAAATTCATAATTTATTGGATGTATGATAAAATGTATGAATGATGAAATGATGATATTAAATGATGACATGGTGTTTTCTACATGCTTTTGATGAATTTTTGATTTATGTCATGTTTACTCAGTCTAACTTTTGGATTAGATAGTCATTTATTGGAACCCTTTATGCAACAAATACTCTATGGATAATGAATGATGAATGTAATCGAATTCTAAAATGCACCTATATGCAAAACAATTGTCATTTTAACAATATCTTGTGCGTTTTTTTTTCTTTTTTTTTTCTTCATCATAGAGCTTTATTGAATGTTGAAAGTAAATACAAGCGTAAATGCTTGTGTTAGACCAATGATGACCTGAGTACTACTTTCATGATTTTTGATATTGCAAGTGAACACAAGCATCGAGGTATAATTGAACCGAGATGACCTGAGCATTCATTGCATAAACAAGCAGTGATTAATCATTTTAATGTGTGAATTTTGAATGTCATCGATGATACATTTGCATAGCACATCCCCCGACAATTCATACATTTATATGATTAACTTACAGACAACAGATAATAAAACATCATTCTTCTTCCTTGTTTCCTCTAGTTCAATACATCATTGAGTAACTCCAAAGAAATGATAATCAAAAGTATAATTTATCAATTGTTGACATTAAAGTGTTTCATTCATTATTCAAGTTTTACATCATCCATCCTGATTTTGTGATTTTGTTTTGGATTTTCAAGATTTTTGACAAAAGACGTAACCTAGTAACCTAACTTAGGGGTCTCAGAGGCTGATCAAAGATTATCCTTGCCTATGTTACACACATAGAGACCATGTAGTTCGACTGACACAAACCTATCTTTTTTGATTTTTGAGATTTCAGACTTAACTTGTCGACATGTTTTGGATTTTTGACATGATACAGATGGTTGATACCCTTCTGATGATGAGTGATGTTTTCCATTTTTCTACTATAGTTTTGGTCACCCTTTGGTGAAATTGATGTGTTTGTTGCCCCTAGTGATATCCAGATGTTGCCCCCAAGCTTTGGAGTGATACTTGACTATTTGAAAATGATCTTTGATATGGATGAAAATATGGCAAGACGACTGACATGATATGAAACGATATGGACTACCAGACTAATGATCCTGATATACACCAAAATAGATGGGAAAGCTGATTTTAGAATCACATACGACACCTGTTTCTAGGTTTCCACCATATGCTTTGATTACACTCTTCCTGTTTTTGTATTTTTCTCATTTTTCTCTCTGTTTTTTTTTCTAAAATTTTGTATTTATTTTTTTATGTTTTTGTATTTTGTGTTTCCAAGATGCCTATTTGCCAGGTTTTCATTGAGGAAACAAATTTGAGAAGTTTGACCCGTGCACTAGGAGATTCAAGCATAGAATTTTCGGAGATGAATACTGTTGATAGGTTCATCAAACAAATCCCCTTCTGACGTTGATAGTTGATATGCTCCTGATCCATATACTGATGTGATGAAAAAAGGACCAAGCCAGTTAGGCTCAAATTTCCCTTTCTTCTCCCTATCCTACTGATTACTAGGGTTTTCTTTTAGTACCAAGTCACCAACTTGAAAGACCCTTGGTTTTACCCTATGGTTGTAACTTCTTGACATCCTCTATTGATAAGTCATTAGATGGTTAACAACTTGTTGACGACGCTCATTCAATAACTCCAGTTCCTATAGTCTAGATACTCTATAGTCTTCATCTGAAATGATACCTCTGAGTGATACACGTAGGGATGGAATGTCAACTTCAATGGGCAATATAGCTTCTGACCCATATAGCAAGGTATATGGTGTAGCTCCTGTTGGTGTTTTGATGCTTGTTTTGTAGGCCCATAGTGCAGGATTGAGTTGAACATGCCAATCACATCCAACATCGTTAACCGTCTTTTTGAGAATTTTGAGTATAGTTTTGTTTGAGGCCTCTGCTTGGCCATTTCCTTGAGGATAGTACAGTATTGAAAACCGATGTTGGATATGAAATTTATCACATAGCTCTTGGACATCTTGATTCTTGAAAGGTCATCCATTATCAATAATAATGGATTGAGGAATTCCATACTGACATATTATGTAGTTCAAAATGAAAGAGGAGATTTGCTTCCCAGTGATGGTAGTAAGAGGTACTGCTTCAATCCATTTTGTGAAATATTTTGTAGCTGTTATAATGAACTTGTGTCCATTAGATGAAGATGGATTTATTTTTCCTACCAGATCCAGACCCCATTGACAAAAAGGCCATGTTAATGTGAAGGGATGCAGTTCTTGTGCTGGTGCATGAATCAGATTGCTGTGAATCTGACATTTTTGGCATTTCTTAACAAACTGATAGGATTCTTTCTCCATGCATGGCCAATAATATCCCAAATGGAGGAGTTTCTTAGCTAGAGTTATCCCACTCGAGTGAGTGCCACAAATACCCTCGTGAACCTCTTGTAGGGCCATTTCAAACTCATTGTGTTCTAGACATCGGAGTAAAGTACCATCAAGACCTTGATGATAAAGTATGTCGACAATTAAAGTATGTCGTGTGGATTGGTGGATGAAGTTTCATTTTTGGTTCCTAGATAGATTAGGAGGAAGGACATCGTTTTTCAAGTAGGCATAGGTCGTTTCGTAGATGGAGGTTTCTGTGGTTTCGATATGGCAGATGGTAGCGGATTCTGGGTTATTATGGGAAGGATATGATACTTGTTCTACCATAAACTCATAACAAACACGCTTCTCAAGCAATTGTACTAATGAAGCAATTGTAGCCATAGCGTCCACAACTTTGTTCTCAGCTCTTGGAATTTGATCAAACCTGATACTGATAAATTATTATTTCAGATTATCTATTTGTTGCTTGTAAGGCATCAAATTTTCATCTTTTGTTTGATATTCGTCATTTACTTGATAAATAACTAGTTGAGAATCCCCATATACCTGTAAGTCCGTGATCTTCCACTGAATTGCTATTTTGACCCCAATGATTAATGTTTCATATTCCACCACATTATTTGTACACTAAAACATTAATCTATATGATTTTGGAATGGTGTGTCCTTGTGGAGAGATGAACAAAATTCCTGCTCCTGATCCACGATGTGTATATGATCCATCAAAATATAATACCCATTGTTGGGGCATTACTGTCAGAATGTCTGCATCTAGAAACTCCATTGTCATTGGTTGATCATCTGGTAGAGGAGCCTCTACTAATTGTTCAACAATTGCCTGTCCCTTGATTTCCTTTCTCTCTACATACTGAATGTTGAATTCACTTAATAGCATGACCCACTTTGCCAGTCTACCTGTTAAGGCAGCCTTACTGAGTATATATTTTAAAGGATCGATCTTTGCTATCAATTTGATTGTATGAGTTAGCATGTAGTGTCTTAGCTATTGAGTAGTGAATACTACAATCAAGCGATATTTCTCAATGAAAGTGTAATTGATTTCATATCCATTTAAAGTCTGACTAATGTAGTAGATAGCATGTTCTTTTCCTTCATAATCCTCTTGTGCTATAGTGCCCCCAAAGAGATATCTGTTGTGGCAATGTACAATATGAGAGGCTGTCCTTCTGTTGGTGGCATGAGAATGGGTGGTGACATTAGATACTGCTTGATTTGATTGAATGTTGTTTCACACCTTTCATACCACTTGAAAACTATATTCTTATGCAATAGATGATTGAAAGGATGACTTTTATCCGCCAACTGGGAGATGAATCTTCTGATCGATTGGAGCCTTCCTTGTAGTGATCTGAGTTGACTTATATTCTTAGGAGGTGGCATCTCCATAATTTCTTTGCTTTCACCGGATCCACTTCAATGCCTTTTTTCGAGACAATGTACCCTAATAGTTTAGCTAATGTGACCCCGAAGACACACTTCTTGGGGTTTAACCTGACATTGAATTTCTCCATCCGTGTGAAGATTTTGTCTAGGATATGCAAATGTCCTTCCCTTGTACTAGATTTTTCCAAGATGTCATCTACATAATCCTCCATGAAGGTGTGCATCGTATCATGGAAGATTGTTGTCATTGCTCTTTGATATGTGGCTCCTACGTTCTTTAGACCAAATGGCACGACGTTCCAGCATAATGTTCCCCATGGACATGTGAAAGCTATCTTTTCCTAATCTTTTGGGGCTATTTTTATTTGATTGTATCCTGAGAAACCATCCATGATTGACAACATGGCATGCCCTGCCGTTAATTCCACGATGATGTCTATATTTGGTAGTGGAAAATTATCCTTCGGGCATGCTTTATTTAGATCCCTGAAATTTGTACATATTCTGATACTATTGTCCAGTTTTGAAACAGGTACAAGGTTTGATATCCATTCGGCATAGTCTATAGACCATATGGATTCAGCATCCAATAATTCTTTAAGCTCCGTCTTTACCATCAATGTGATGTGGGGATGCATTTTTCTTAGTTTTTGCTTGACAGGTTTGATTCCTGTGGGAAAAGACAAGTGATGCATGAGCAGATTTGAGTATAAGCCTGGCATATCAGAATATGACCAAGCGAAGTTGATGCTTCTTTCTTTAAAGAATTTGATGAATTCTGGTCTTTCTTGTTATGTCACGGATTCCGCTAGATGTAGGATTTTTGCCATATCTTCAGTGCCGATATTCACAGATTGTGTTGGCTCTACCAAGACTGATGATCGCTCATGATAGTGTTCCGAAAGAGTCTCAAATCTTCCATCCTTTAGTGCCTCATAAAGGTTTTCACTATTAGATGTGTTCTTTATTTTTACTTTTTCCAGATCTAATGCTGCCATAGAATGGTTTTCACCATTAGATCTATTTTCCCTGTTGTTATTTTTTCAACTAGAAGATTTGACACCCTCCTGTTGAGTCATGTTGTTATGAGTTTTACAGACATAATTTTTTTTAGGTTCAGCATGACATAGGAAGTTTACAATGGCATCATCGTTTGTAAATATTGGTATATTCAAAGGCTCAACAGGTTCCCAGTTAATGAGTTCAGGATGGATTAATGGCATGAAGTTATCAGATTCATTCAAGGTGACAGATGTAAGGGTTTGGATAGCCATTTCATCATAATTGGTTATTGGAATATCGAGGTCCGTGATGGTACTTTCTTCAAGATCGTCTAGTCCACTCAAATCATTGATATTTAGTGACTTTTCCACGAGTGGTCTAGATCCAGAACCTTGGCCCTCCTCACGTGTTGGTGCATACTATTGGATTACATCGACTGGAATATCAATGAAAGATAGATTAGAATACAATGGCCACTCATATTCATTTGAGTCTATTTCGGAGCTATCTCTAAACTGAAGGATATTTTCTACAGCCGTCCTTGTTAATTCCTGCTTGTCTTCCTCATAGTATCCTAGTCCTTGCTTCTCTTTTGTGGGGAGAGTGAGGGGATGAATAGGCTCTGTGATTCCATCCTTTCTTAATCCAATGGATCCTTGTCCTTCATACCCCATCTTTTCTAAAATAGATTTTCCTTTCCCATATTTGTTGTGTTGATGTGGAAATTTTTGATACTGATATCTGATGTAGAGGGTTTCTCATCTTTACATAGCCAATCCAGGATCGCTTTGTTGTTTTTTTCATCCTCTATTGTACCCTTTTTGACAAACCTTTCATCAAGAGCTGTGACTGGTAATGATGTTTCAGGTTTTATCAAAGATGGTTTACCATATGTCCTAGGAGATGGCATTAACTGTGATAAGTTAAGCGATTTCTCTATAGAATATGTTCCCATTACTTTGTCTATCAGTTGAACTTGCTCTTGAAACTTTTGTGATAAATATGTTTGCTGATCCTGATTATCTGTTGATTGAATTTCCACAGGACTTGTCTCTTTTTCTTTACCCTTATTTTCTACCCACTTAGTAGTGACACTCAAACATTGTTCTTCTTTGGATGATGATGCTTCCCTGTTGTGTGGTATGAAGGTATCTTGAGAGATCCTAAGGGTGTCACAATCTTGAGGATGATTGTAATTAGCAGATATAGTCACCTCTCGTCCATTTATTGGGAACTTTAAACATTGATGATATGTCGAAGGTACAACTTGCATTTCATGGATCCATGGTCGGCCTAAGAGAATGTTGTATGTTAATTGAAATTCTTTCTCCAACACTTGACATGTGATATGTTTCATCATGGGCCCCACTTGGATGGGTAGCACAATCAAGCCTTTAGACGATCTCTCTTCTTCATCATATGCTTTGATAGTCATTTTTCTATGAGAATCAATAGGATCATCTAAATATCCTAGTGCATGGATTAACTTGAGAGTGCAAATATTCAGACCAGCTCCCCCATCTATTAAGACTCTCTTGATGCGGTGATTGTGGATTAAGACTTCAATATGGAGTGCAGTATTATGGGGATGGTTTAGCGAGATATCATCTTGTTTAGAGAATGATAGACAATGTGGGGTAGTCAAATGTCCCACCATAGCTTGAAATCGACACACATCTAGATTCTTTGGTACCATAGTGGCAACTAAAGCTTGTTCGAGAACCTCCTTATGCGATGGTGATATTTTAAGGAGTTCTAGTATCGATATCTGAGTAGGAATGTTTTGCAGTTGATCAACGATGTTATAGTGAGATGGAGGTGGAACTGCGTGTGTAGACCCAACTCATTTTAACATGACCTTGGCTTGCCCCCTAGTCATTACATTTACTGGTTGATGCTCTTGATGATCTCTGATTTTTAAGACATTGATTTGATTATCAGAGTTTGATGTGTTCGGGAGCAAGTCCAATGGAGTAGTGTTGTTGATTTTGGGTCCGTCAATGTTGTGACCAACTATGTGATCACTCTCTATTCTAGATAGACAAAGGATAGTGGTGTTAAATACATGGTTGATATTCTTCCCTTTTTTGTTTGAAGATGATGATGCTCCTTTGTCATAGTTTGGCAAAGGGTCTTTGAAAGCCGAGTGATCATTATTATTTTGTGGTGTTTCCACATATGTTTTATTGTTGTTAATCAAATCTTGTATCGCGTGTTTCAACTCCATACAATCGTTGGTTTTGTGACCCTTGTTATTATGGAAGTTGCAATAATCAGCGTCATTCCACCATGGTGGTTTGACCTTAGGATCCCAGAATCGGGCTTCCCATGCAGTGATAAGACCACTAGCGACTAGTTCTTTCATTGTTGATTCTATCGTTTGGCCTAAAGGTGTGAACCTTCGCCGATTTGATGGTTTCTGATATGGTTGCATCTTTACGATCTTGTTGTTTTGTATGATATTTGACTTGACAAGTTGATCATTGTTTTGATTCTTTGATGTAGATGCTGTCAAGTTAAAAACCGATTTGACATTTTGGGAATCATTTGTTGTTTCGTTGATAGTTGTGTTGCGATTCTTTTGCCAAAATTTTGGCTTATCACTGCTTGAGTATTGATTGGAGGAGTTATTTGTGTTGTTTGTTTTATCATTAAAATGTTTGATAACTCCTCTTTTGACTAATGCCTCCTCAAGTTTAAGACCATTTCCGATGACTTTCTCGAACGTGGGAGGACATTGTAATTCCAGTCTATAACTCATTTCCTCCGTTAAGTTGTCAATAAATAACTCCATCTTTTCTTCCTCGGGAATTGATCTAGGATATCTGGCAAATAGGTGTCGCCATCATTGGAGAAAAGATAAGAACGTTTCCCCTTTATTTTGCTTTAGGTTATAAAGATCCTTTATTGTAACATCGTGTTGGATGTTAAAGGAGTATTGGGAAACGAACTTGTTGACTAATTCCTCAAAAAATTTGATACTAGGTTGTAGTTTTGAGAACCACTCCATACATGATCCTCCCAAGCTCCTTGGGAATAATCTCATTAAGTAAGTTTCCTCTTGCACAAACTCGAGACTCATTGTTTTGAATTCTTTGATATGATCTATCAGATCCGTTCGTCCATTGTACTTATCATACTTTGGGATTTCATAGTGTCTGGGGAAAGGTATCAAACTGACCATTGTGTCAAAAGGATAAGGACAAATGTCCTGTATCACATATCTTTTAGTACTCCCTTTCGTCATATCCTATATTTGTTGTTGTAACAGTTGGATTTGAGATGTTAAAGCGACAACTGGATCTATTGTTTGTGTAGGTTGCAAAATTTCAGTCTCACTTGTTCCAGGTGCTTCCTTTAGACGGTTTACATCAAAGTCCTTGGGAAGTTTGGCACCTGATTCAGCCAACATAAAAAGATACTTCTCCATATCTTGTTCTAGAATCTTTTCCATAAATATATGGAACTTGGGATCTTGTTGAGTTGCTTGGATATCCTTTGGAGTTATTTCGTTCTTATCGTTTCGGTTTAGATTGTTCCAAGGATTTTCCTCTTCCATTGCTTGGGATTTTAAAATTTCTTGCTCTAAGAGTCTGTTTTTGGGACCTAGTGAAGGTTGGCATACAAAATTTTACCCTTTCTTCCGAAATGTTGATCTTATTTGCTGGAAAATGTCAATTGAAATTTTAACAAAGTCGAATAAGATGACTGATCTTATTGATTTGGCTATGTTAAAAATTTGATTAATATACTTAGTTTCATGATGAAGGATGATAGTATCCTGATGATGAAACTTCAATGTAGTAATCGATTATGTATTTGATTTTGACACTTCTGATTTGCAAGATCTTGTTTCAGTTGATGAGATTGGAAATTTGTATAACCTTTCTGATTTCGGTCTTTAGACAGTGATTCTGATAAAAAGAAACTTGGTTCCAAAGAAAAATGTTGATGAAATGACAGACTGGTTAACTGGTAAAAATTTTGATCTCTTTGTTTTGAAAGCACTAAAATAGAGGACAGAAGCGCTATTTCACAGAAGCGCTAGAACAGAGTTCTGAAGCGTTGAAATAGGTGACAGAAGCACTATCTTGATAGAAGTGCTAAAACAGTGCACGAAAGCACTGCAGAAATTGATAGAAGCGCTACTTTACAGATGCACTAAAACAGTGTATGGAAGCGTTGTAGATTTTGATGGAAGCACTATTTTGCTGAAAGCGCTAAATTATAGACTGTAAGCACTGAAACAGTGCCCAAAAGTGCTATTTCAGAAGCGCTAAAATAATGACCAGAAGCGCTGAAATAGGATTTCCAAAATGCTAAAAAATAGGATTTTAAGACTCTCTACTGTAAAATCTGATCTGGTCTTGTGGCATACTATATCATGGATTGTGGAAGATAAGAAGGATGTATGCATTGACTACAGTTGTGATACTGAGTGAGAGCTCTTCTTTGAAAAAAGGATCATGAATAGAGTGATTCTACTGCATAATCTAAGGTGTGACCCCTAGCAAAATCGTGATATCTGTGGATGAATGTCCTATGTTGTAAAAAGAGTTTCCAATTTTGATATAGAAAATGTTGTCTCCTCAATTTATTTCGATAACCGAGAGGTTTCTTGGGTTTTGTGACTTTGATTTTTCTCTTGACAAACGTGGCGGACTTCTACTTTCGTAGCATGGAATTTTGTGATCTAACTTGACTTTGTTGTTTTCAGGATGATCTTTAATCTGATTTTAATGAGTTTGTGAAAACACAACAAGCAATTGTGAATAATTTTTTTAACTAAATAGATCGTGTATGTTCAAGAATCACGAATGATTCTTATTGATTTTGACAGGTTGTTTTGACAATTGTACCCAAATCAAACAAACTCACACTTAAGGACAAGTAGGTCATCATTATACTCATAGCCCACATCTTGAATTACATTGACTCACATAGCCATGTCACCCCCTAGAGGGCACTCGTGCTTTTGTCGTTTCTAGGCACGTACTCAAAGTGACGGAAGTGGATACCGAATCCCTTGAGCAAGCGGTCCTTGGTAATTATATGGTGAGTGTCTTGGGGGCAGATTCTTCCCGCCCCTTGCACTGTGAGTATGACAATGTATGGATACTGACTCGGTGAGATACTAATCTATGGTTTTTAGAATGGGCTTCTATTCGGTGTGGCAATTGATAAACTCCCTTAGGAGACCTCCCAATCTTTAGAACAAAGATTTTGGGGATGGTTATCTTGCTCACTGCCATCAAGTTGGACTTTCATCAACAACTTGCATTTTTTTTATAGTGGGTTGGAATCCTTGGCTTTAGGTGTTCCCACTTAGGTCGTTCCCATAGGGTGAGTACTTTTTCCCACTACGGCAGGCCTTCTAAAGGATTTAACAAAGCGTAAATGACATGAAGTAAAAGTGAATCTGGCACTTTGGTCACCCAGTTAAGGGGAGAGCATAAGCCTAATCACCACAAGCACAACATATAAGTTTGTCTTGTCTTAAGCCCAAAAATAAATTTTCTAATCTAAGTGAAGGTGTTGCTTCACAGAAATCATGTTGTTCTTTTTAACTTGTACTGTAAAAATGCGGTGACTATCCTAGGATTGATAATTTTTAGTCCAACTATGAAAAAATTAAAATTTGGTCGCAGCCGCGTCGGATCTAGACTGTTTTTACAAAAGTGCTGGAATATTGCACCGAAGCACTAGAATAGTTACCTAATGCACTAAAATATGAAAGCACAGAAACAAGAGACCGAAGCGCCGAAGTTTGCCATGGAAGCGCTAAATCACCGATGCGCTGAAACAGTTGACGGAAGTGCTAAAGTTGAAAGCGCTGAAATTTTCGACGGAAGCGCTGAAACAGAGCATGGAAGCGCTGTAGTATGCCATGGAAGAGATATAGTTTTTGACGAAAGCACTAAAAGAAAAGGTGCCAAGAACCTGCATGACACTTTCAAGAAAAATTGTAAAATTGGGGTTAATGCCCCACGGTGGGCACCAAATTGTAAGTGTGTGATTAGGTGTAAAGCACAAAACACTTCTTAATAAGACATTATATCAAATATTAAACAAATTGAACTAATTCAAAGCAATAATCAATTGAAAGCATCATATTGTTCTCTACCCTCAAGATTTATTAAATCAAAATAGCTCTCAGATCGTGAGTGCACTATGATTGTTAAAATGACAATTGAAAGAACGAGATGGATACTAATGATATGATATGGAACTAAATATGACAAATACTAGATGATAAATGAATTAAACTAAGCATGGATTGACATGAAACAAATAATTGTAGCTACAGGAGGCAGCCATGATATTGAAACTTGATTGTTGGATATTGGATGCTTGAATGCTTGATGCTTGAATTCCTGTAGAGTAAGAGTGCATAAACTTGATTATCTGGATCCTTTTCTTGGTTCAATGAGGCTTTATTTATAGATTTCTTGGCTATAGAAATGCACAGGAAAGGCATTGAGAGGCTTGGATTCAATTTGGAGGATTGAATGGTGAGAGATGGAGGGAATTGAGAGAATTTTGGAGATGGTCTCTACCCATGAAAACACCAGGCAAGAGAAGAGGAAAGATTAATGGAGGAAGATTGAGAGAAGATTTTGGAATTTGTCTCCAATTTGTCTCCAAAACTTCCTGTGAAGTTTCAATCAATTAATTTTGACATGGTTTAGACATAGGATATCTAATTCATTTTTGAGAGAATATAGATGGAATATTCCTTGTGCTTTTATTCGAATATTTTTGATTTATTTAAATTAGTAAAAGAGGGATAAATAATTTAATAAAACGAACTATAGGATAGTTGTTTATTAAATTAGACAAGAATATGGCAATTAATCAATAAAGTGTTTTGACCTTTATTTAATTAATTTAGAATTGATGTGATAGATTGAAATAGGGATTTGATAATTAAATCGAACAAAGTATTTAATTTTGTTTATTTAATTAAGATGAATTTAAATGTGAACTATATAAATAAATATTTCTATTTATTCAAAAGTAGAGGAAATCTAGGATAATTAATCAAATAATTCGTATTTAATTAATCGGATGCTCTAGACCATTTTTAGGTGTATACACCTTGAACTAGCAAACCAACAAGCATATCAAGCACTTTTACAAGAAGAGAAGGATTTGTTGAAAGAAAATAAGAAGAAGGATGCTAAAGCATTATTTTTCATCCAGTAGGCAATGGAGGTTTCAATCTTTCCTAAAGTAGCGGCTATCACAAGATCAAAACAGGCATGGGAAAGTTTGAAAACAACATGCTAAGGCACAAACAAGGTGAAAACAACAAAATTACAAATTCTTAGAAGGGATTTTGAAAATATAAAAATGAAGGATTCAGACTCAATAGATTCATTCTTCACTCATGCAATGACAATAGTAAATCAGATTAGATCCTATGGAGAAACTATTGGAGATCAAAAGGTTGTAGTGAAAATACTTAGAGGCTTACCCACAAAGTTTGATCCAGTTGTAATAGCCATTGAGGAATCCAAAGATCTTACTTAGCTATCAGTAGATGAATTAATGGGATCACTCTTAGCACATGAGAAAATATTAAATCGATCAGGGACATCATCATTGGACAATGCATTTAAGACTCAACTTTCATTTGGCAGAACAAGAGGGAGATCAAATTATAGCAAAGGAAGAGGACATTTTACACCAAGAGGAGGAAGAGAAAATACATAATTTGAAAGCAGAAGACCAACATCAATCCCACATGCTCATTCTACACCAGCAAGAGGAAGGGGGAGCAACCATTCTCATAGCCATCATCAAGGAGAAATGTATGATAAATCCAACATCCAATGTCATTATTACAATAAATTTGGGCGTTTTGCATCAGAATGTAGGAAAAAGCAATATGACATGAATAAGCAAAATGTTTAGTTTACAAATGAAAACCAACCCAACACTAGTGAACAAAACACCAATTGATAACATGCTATGTAGCACAAGAGAGGTCCAAAGAAGTATGGTTCCTAGATAGTGGTTGTAGTAATCATATGATTGGGAGTAAGGAGATGTTTGCAACAATGGATGATTTGGTAAAATCAGAAGTAAAATTGGGGAATGATCACTGAGTTTCAATCATGGGAAAAGGATCAATTAACATAAGAACTAAGCAAGGTGAGGAGAAGCATATTTCTGATGTATACTATGTTCCTAGATTGCAACACAATATCATAAGCATTGGACAACTAATGAAAAAAGGATATAGAATATACTTTGAAAATGGTGAATGTGTGATTCTAGACAAGAAACCAAGCAATAGGTTGATTGCAAAAGTTGAAATGACAAAAAATAGGATATTTCCACTTAGAATCCAAAGTGAACTATTTTTACAGCCACAAGGATTGCAAAAGGTTGTTGAATCAACTTTCAAATCCTCATAAAAAAATGAATCTTTTTTATGGCATTCAAGACTTGGGCATTTAAACTTCAAAGGGTTATAGTTTTTATACAAGAAAAGAATGGTACATGGATTTCCACCAATAGAGCCACTTAAGACAACATGTGAGAGTTGCATATTGGCAAAGCAACATAGGAAAAAATTTCTAGTTGCAGAGTCTTATAGGGCAAATCATCCACTTAAGATAGTGCATTCAGACCTTTGTGGACCTATGCAAACACCATCCATAAGTGGAAGAATTTATTTCTTGAAATTTATTGATAATTTCAACAAAAAAGTATGGGTTTATTTCTTGAAATACAAATCAGATGCATTTGCTATTTTTAAGGAGTTCAAGGAAAAATTTGAGAAAGAAAGTGGATACTATACCAAAACATTGAGAACCGATCAAGGTGGAGAGTACATATCAAATGATTTTTAGAATTTTTGCAAAGAAAATGACATAAAGAAATAATTTATAGCAAGGTATACTTCTCAACAAAGTGGAGTAGCTGAAAGAAAGAATAGAACAATTATGGAAATGGCACGAAGTATGATAAAAGAAAAACATCTACCAAATGAGTATTGGGCTGAAGCGATTGTATGTTTGGTATACATTTTAAATAGATGTCGAACAAAAGTAGTGATAAATAAAACACCAAAAGAAGCTTGGAGAAAAAGGAAGCATAATATGGGTAAAAGCAAGAAGTTGGGTCCACAAAGAGGGGAAGTTTTGGCCAAAAAAAAAAAAATCGTAAGAAACATGTACGCATTTTAAAAAAATGCATACACGTTTTGGTTCAAGTACTTGAGCCTAAATCTGAATGCGTATGTTTTCAGATTTGGGTGTGTAGCCTAAAACGTGTACATGTTTTAAGAATGCATACACGTTTTAAGAATGCGTATGCATTTTGAAACACATACATGTTTTGCAAAGCTATTTAATTTTTTAAATTAATGACTATGTAATTCATTTTCACAGTTCAGTGTAGCCATGCTTGAGGGAAAGCAAAGATCACATACACATTTTAGAGGGCTGAATTCAACCAATTTTTCACTACCACCTCCTCCCATCGACACAACCGATCTTAGCAACCGCCAGGTTGGTTGAATTCTATTTTTTTTGCTTTATATTTTTCATTCCTATTTTGTAACTGTTATTTAGTTTTTGTCTGTTTTGTTTGTTTTAGATTCAATATTTATAGTTTTTTAATTACATTTAAAAAACCAAAAACATCAATGAAACCAAAAATGTTACATTTTAAATTGAAGAGTATAAAAACTAAACCTAAATTAACTAGCATTTAACCTAAATTGGACACATTTAACTTAGAAATCAAAACCCTAACCCTAGGTTCCAGAAAAATAGACCTAAAAACTAAAACCCTTAATCCTAGGACCTAAACCCTAAAACCTAAACCTAAAAACCTTAATCCTAGGACCTAAACCCTAAAACCTAAACCTAAACCTAAAATCCTAAACCCTAAACCCTAAACCCTAAACTTAAAACCTAAAACCCTAGGTAAGATTAGCTATCGTGAATCTTGTTATTTTTCCCCTTAGTATTGATGATGTTTCAATTAATGTATATCATCAAATTCAAGGCTATAGTTTAATTATCAAGTGATAGAGCTAGAAAAATAAGTTTATGACCTTATTTTAGGGGATTCATTTAATAAACCAATGAAATATCTAGATCTAACTCAAAACTATTTATATTTTCCACCCCATTTATTAAAAGTACACAACATAAAATACCTAGATGAATTATGACAAATATGTCATCCTCTAGAAAGTTTTGATGTAGAAGCACTTATACAACTCAACATATGAACCCTTTCCATGTACAAAAAATGTAATAACTTACATCCTTAGATATTTTAGGTATCTTAATTATAGTATATAACTTGATCTAAATTATAGTGGAAATATTTTAGATATACCTGATGATTCTTCTTGGAAGGGTTGCAAAAGTACTAAAAGGTGTTCAATAATTTATTTTAGGTAATGTAGGTAGGATTTTATTTAAATTGTATGACCTTGGTGTGACAATTATCTCCATTTTTAGTTTCATTAGAGTTGGTAGTAACAACAAACCCTTCATATTATAGGTCTTTGACACAATAAGATCATTGCCAATCATTTTTGTGAACTATTTACTAAGAGATGTGAGACTAACAGTTTCATCGCACTAGATATAAACCTAATTATTTTTATTAGCCTTTTTAATATATTTACAACATTCTTCATATTATTAAATTTATCTAACATCGCTCTCCCCACCACTAAACAAACTAAACACAAACACTAGTTTACCTCCTACTATCTACATCTCATAATTCTAAGATAATAAATCTCTAAATCTCAAATAAAATTGCAAGTGCCTCTAACAAGGTTCTATGATGTCACCTATTGTATTGGTTTCCACTTTTTAGCAAGAAATTATATTACCTTTAGGTTGCAAGTGATTTTTAGTAATACTGCCAACTTATTGCAAGTGTCCTATAGTACCTCTTTTCTAGAAAAGATAATACTTTGTAGTTACCCACAAATACATGTTAATCTAATCTCTCAATTTCTAGGTCATTACAACACCTTTAAAAATGCATTCAATCTACACATAGATTCACATCCACCTTCTTTATTACATTAATTTAAAAATTCTCACATAGATGCCTCTTCATGAGGGCCCCTTACTATTATATCTTGAAGGAGATCAATAACTTGAGGACCACGAATAGGATTCTTAGGTGGGTTCTTAGCCTTCCCCTCATTCTCACTTTGACGAGTGACATGATGCCTAGGAGGCATCTTTCATTGAAAATTGATGCATAGGTTAGGATATACATAGAATCATCTAAAAAAATCACTAAGGCATGACATTCATTAGTCCAAGATAGAATGATACAATAATTTTAAATAAACAACCACACATTGGACTCAATTTTAACCTTGCAAGGAAAATGAAACCATATGGTTACTAGAAGATAAAGTGCTCGAATTTAACCTTGAGGGTACATGTATGTATGACTTTAATTGTATAATTTAATGTGTACATGCTATGTATTTTTATGTTATGGATTTTTAAATGTTATAAATTGAATTTTTCTTAAAATGAAATATATTTTGAATTTGTGCATGTTCATTGTGATTTAAATAACTTTCAAATTGTGTACATTAGTTAAATAGTTTGTTCATATATTTTTTTAATTTTTTAACATGTAGTTGCCATTTCATTGTTTGCATGGAGCCTGAATTTAACCTAGAGGATTTTATACCTCATGCACAACATGAAGATCCCATACATCTAGATCCACCACCACAACAAAATTCCACACCTCCACACTCTCCACCTCCTAATCCCCCACGCCCTATAGTAGATTAGGCTCAATTAAGAGAGAGAATTAGAGAAAACCTTAATGTGATTCAAGAAAATATAGATTTGATAAAAAAGGAGACTAATATCCCCCCATCTTGCATGGTTTGCATCTTCGATGCAATCTATTGTCGATTCCATTTGATCTATTGATGTGGACCTAGATAGGTTCCATCAATGGAGAGAAGAGGGGAGACAATTCTATGTAGATGGATTATTATATAAAGAAATTAATGACAATAAAATTACCAAACAAACCATTTTACAACATTTCTTTAGCCCCCAAATAAATGAACCAATTCAACCCACCAAAAAATGAATTTCAATTAAATGGTGTAGGCACCCACAGATAGTTGCAAATTTTTGGGATAGATGGTGTATGGTGTTTGATACTCCACCACATGGCAATTGTGAGGTGCCCCTATACCTTTTGAGAAAGTTATGGGCTGAGTTTAAGTTGGGTTTAAAACCAAACTATTTTGATATGAGGTCATTTCAGGGAGTTGGGGGTGGCATGTCCCAACATAGATTAGGAGCATGTGTTGATCCTTAGCAACGTGCTTTGATTACTCCTATTGTTGATCCTCCTTCTCTTGGTGTTCCTGCTGCATTTCACCAGTAGACAATTTTTTTGACGTTAGGAGCATTGAGTTCTCTTTCAGGACATCTCACTCATCAGACTACACATGCGGTAGCTGAAGTGGGCAATACAGAGCATGGAGGCTGTAATACCCCTCCATTTTGCTTCTTGTTCGGTTGCAGTCACTTTGATACTTGATACATTTTGTTATGATGTTTTGACCGCTACTTTTGAGCGACAACTTTTATTGTGGGATGTGGTTATCTGATTATTTTTTCACATGCATTATGGATTAATGATGTTGTAAAGTTAACATGAGATGTTATTATGAGATTATTGGATTATGATGGAAGTGTCAGTTTCAATGAGTGTATTGGTGAAGAGGATGGGTTCGCATCACTCACTTGTGAGCACCCTACGAATCCATAATTTCTTCTTCACAGTGTGTATTATATGCTAGATATATTGTATTATGTTGTTTA
The DNA here is from genome assembly GCA_007115665.2 of Sequoiadendron giganteum. Taxonomy (NCBI): domain Eukaryota; kingdom Viridiplantae; phylum Streptophyta; class Pinopsida; order Cupressales; family Cupressaceae; genus Sequoiadendron; species Sequoiadendron giganteum. The sequence goes on along the minus strand of CM021101.1, from coordinate 565,634,129 downwards.
CTTGGTTTCAGGATTGCAGGTACATGACATTGACTCCACCTGGTTTCATAGGTTTGAGCGTGTCGATCCAACAGTTAAGTTGAACGGGAGATAGTAGCTAGGTAACATGTGTCAAGTCTATGCCCTAGCCTTAGTGTGTCATCAGCCTTGGTTGTTGAGTCATAGTTTACCTTATTTTAATATTATTTGATTCTGAAAGGTGCGTATTTATTTAATCAATTTTTAGAATTATTGCATGAAATCATGTTGATGGTTATTTAATTAAAATTATATTTTGTTGATTGAAAGTATTATTTAAATTAATTGATTAAATTTAATTATTTAATTAATTAAATTTAATCCAAAGGATGAATTTAGTTATTAAATAATTAGATTAATTAATTAAATGTGATGCAAGAAAATGAAAGGAAATAAAAGAATTAAAATTAATTTTGGAATTTAATTTCAACTTGTGGGAATTAAATTAGAAATTGTAATTAAATGTTTATTTGGGAAATTAGTTGCAACTTTGGAAATTAATTTATTATTTGAAATTGCATTTTAAATTGAAAGTGGGTTTTCGAAAATTGAAATTGAAATTAATATCTAATTTGCATGTAATGTGAATTAGGGTTGTATTAGGTATTTTTGATTTATAAGGAATGCATGTTTTAATTTTGGGGGAGAGAAGTTTTTGGGGGAAAATTCATTTTTACAGCAGAGAAAATTTTTTGGAAAAATTTGCACAAAGAAGGGTTTGAAGAAAGTTTTGATTATAGAATTGATTGGAGGAAAGATTGTTTGCATTTGTTGGGTTTTGGATTGGATTCGTTGGATGATTGAAGAAAATTCAGGAAATCTTTGGAAGAGGCTTGCATCAGAAATTCATCTTTTCCTATAGCTTCTTAAATCAAGTTTTCTTCTATGTTTTTTTTGTTGTTCTTGGTTGCTTTTAAAATAGCAGTGATTAAAGATTTGATTGAAAAATCTATTTTAGAAAAGGAATGTTTGATTAGAAGAAAGAAAATAAATAAATGTAAAGATTTTGGTTTTCCTGTGAAATTTCTTTAGGGAATTTGTGAAAACCTCTGTAGAATTTAATGTATTTGAAGAGATTGATTGTTTTGTTATTTAAATCAAACCTTCAGGTTAAACAACACATTTAGATTATTTTGGAGAATTTAACCTTTTAGAAAAAAAAAAATTGTTTTGAAAACCCTCTGTAGAAAATTATAATGGAGAAATTTAGATCCCCATTAGTATTTCTATTCTGATTTGTTTATAATTATAAAGGAATGATTTTAGAAAAGTCAATTATTAAACAAATGTGGAATTTAGAAAATCATTCTGGAAAATTTTATTAATTTTCCTGTGACTGGTTATTCTTATTTATTCTGTCCAATTTTACCAGTCAACAATTATGCATAAATTTTTATATATATTTATATATACTTTTGTTATGTTGATTATTTATTTAATTTTACTTTTAAAAGAAAAAGTCGTTATAGAATTTATTACACAAGCGAAATTTCGGATTTTGTGTCCTTTTATTAAAAAATAAAAAATAAAAAAAAGTTTAAAAGAATAGAAAAATAAATATTAAATGGGTTGGTGGGGGCGCATGGCACACCCCACCGTACCCGTGAAGGTTGGGGAGTGCGTTGCTTCCATGGCAGTGCCCTCCATTAAATGGAGGGGTCGCTGCCATGGAAGCAGCGCTACCCCCTGGTACAATGGGAGGTCGACTATATAAATGTACAGTCGGCACCCCTCTTACATATGTTTTGACTTTCTAAAATAAAAGACAATTCCACCAGTACTAAAAACGGATTCCGATGAAAAAAGTTATTTAATACTTGGAATTTATTAAATCATTATTTCAGCATATGATATATATGTATAAATTTTGATTATATATATGTAAGTAGTATATATGTTGTATATGTATTTACATATATATAATGTATACATATTTATATACATATATTGAATATATATATATATTGTATATATGTGTTATTTTGTTATTTCATAATATTTCAATATATAGATTTGGATTGAAATAAAATATTTATTTTGTGTTATATATTTAATTATATTTATGGTATATATGTATGATGGAATATATAAGAAAATATATGAGATGTTTTAATACACATTATATATACATTATAACCTATAGTTAATGATTTGGGTAATTGGATGCATGCAATAAAAGTTTGGAAGGGTAAACTATTAGATGCAATGAACATAGTAATAAGTTGAAAAATGGAAGAGATTAATTAGTAGAGGATATATGTTGATTTTAAAAGAAAACATTGAATATACTTTAAATTATTTAAATTAGTATTTCTTATGTTGTAAATTAAATGCACTTGTTTAGTTATCTCAATTATCTTGAAAGGGCAAAAGTTTTATATTATTGTGAAAATGGAATTTAAAAGATAAGATTAGAATGCATGGTAAATTAGGTAAGAAAGAAGATATTTTATTATACATTGAAGGAATTGTATGTATAAATAGAAAATTGAAAAAGATATAGATTTTGGATAGAAAATTGAATATTGTATTTGCAATAGTTTATGTTGTATTAGAAGTAAATTTATGAACTAATTATATTGAAAAAGACAAATAGTTATTATGTTTTATTTATTTTCATAGAGCAATTTAATCGTTGTGAATGGAATATTAAAGAATATATGTAATTAAATTTATTAATATATATATTTGGTGTCTATATAATATGGAGCATATATATATATATATATATATATTAAGTGTAAATTCATTATCGTATTTTATTTTAATAAGATGCATGCAATATATTATTGAATAGAGATTTAAAAATGGATTGATTAGTGTATATGGGAAAGTGGATAGAGAAACAATATTTTATTATATTAAAATGATTGCATGTTCTAAATAGAAAATTGAATGAGATGTAAGATTTGGTTAGGAAATGGAAAGAGTTTACTTGCATGGATTTGTGCCGATTTAAAAGTAAATTAAGGAGTTGATTATATTGATGAGGCAAATAGCTATTTTAATTTATTTTATTTCTATTAGAGCAATTAATTTATTGTGAATGAAATATGAAAGAGATATGGATATAGAATATCCAAAAATAGTAATTTTCTCGTGATTGTCTTAAATGTTCTAGTTTCTCTGTATATCGTAAGGGGATGTAAGTTTAAATTGTTTAAGACTTCCTGTAATGGAAATAGAAATATGGGTATATGATTATTTGAGTTAACCCTGTAAGTGTGTCTTTGACCTTGTTAATGTTACCTAATGATTGAAGATGGATTTAGGAAATCCAAATATTAGATTTGATTAATTATTTGAATGCTTTTGTAGCTATGTCATCATGTTGTATTTTGGGATATGGGATTGTGTTAGTCCAAAATTATAAGTCTTCTAGAAGATCTTAGAGGATGAGGGTTGCCGAATCCTTATGTCAACCAGTTGTTTTCTCCCTTGGGTAGTGCATGGTGTCTATTCAGTATTTATCGATTTCCACGAACGGGGATGTTTTGTATCTCCTGTGAAAGGAGTGGACTATGTGTTTGTTGCCTCCAAGATGTTTGGAGTGAGTTCTATCTTTTGTTTCCTCATTGTGTTGGAGTGGATTATGATGCCTAGTTGGTATGCACTTGGGTTTCCCTTGGTGATTGGTTTGTGAGTGTGTTGTCCATTAGATGAGTGGCTTTTGTTAGGCACTAGAGCCCAAAGTGGTAAACTGGGTAACCTTCAAAAGTGAGTTAATCAAGTGATAATTAAATTAATGTACTTAGATGATTAGGATGCATTCACACTAATCAAGATAATTTAATCCTCACTCATAGACACAAGGGCTCGTTTAGACTTGGGATGAGTGAGAAGGCCTGAAATGGCATAGTCATCTATCTTGTCAATATGAGAGGTATTTGATGCCGCATGAGTGAGTATGGGGGTTGGGATTCGGTTGAGGCCACCAGGATTATCAAAGCCTGTGAAGGATGCCCAAAGGAGATCTCATGACTACTATGTGATGACATTCTATCTAGGAAAACTGTTGTTAATTGTTTTATGTGTATGGTTATGTGAGCATACTTGATCTATTTTATTTCTGGAAGAAATGTGACCTATGTCAGTGATGCTTGAGTTGTACTGGATTTGTACTTATTTATGACATTTGTTTGGTTATATCAGTATGAGTCTGCCTTTGGTTAGTGGTTGTAGATCTTTGTCCATGTTACTTTGTTACTATCTCCTAGCATGGGGGGTGGGCCTTCGGGTACCACTTGGTTGGGTGGAACATGCACCAAAACCGTTGGGTCCCCATTGATCTTTAGTACTTGGTGGCAAGACATCCAGATGGAAAGCTCGTGGTTCTTGTTGTAATTTCTTGCATTGTAATATTTCAATTTGTATAAGTTATTTTATCCCTCTTATGTTTATGAGGTAGAATTATGTAATTGTAACCTTATGTACTATTGCCTCATTCTGGGAATGAGTGACGTAACTATTGGATTAAGTTAATGATTATTAGATTGTAGCTTGGATGTTTATTTTATTATGTTATGTGGTATCCTTATGATGTATGATGTTTATTTCATAAAGTATATAATGTTATGGTTATATGTAATATGTATGTGTGGGTTTCAGTAATCCTAACCTTGTAGTCTTAGAGGTTATTGTTAATTAGTAAGTGAATGTGTATGTTAAATGCACTTTAAAAAAAAAATTGGTTCGCTTAAGACATTAATTGCAATTTCCTTTAAGGTTACTTGGTGGGGCATTACAAAGGCTCCGGCTATGGGAATACTCATACATCCACTTCAGGTGACCCACATGCATCTAGGATGGAGTAATATATCGATTTACTATATTCTGAGGATCATCCTACACAAGTATGTTCATCTTTTGAACTGAGGCACATTTAAATAATTTGTTTGAAATGTAAAAAATTCATGTAAATAATAACATCAAATTATATATATAACATAATATTAATTCAAGAAGTGTTCGGTGTAGATGCATGATGACACGATGCTTGTATCTCAATGTGATCATGTCTATATTTTGAGCACTGTAGAAGTGGGCTCACCTTTTGGTCAGGTACAAACCAATATATATTTTAATTTATATGGACATATCTAATTTAATTTGAATTTGGACACGTGTGAAATGATATATTATATCTAGATGCATGGAGGTCATGCGATACCAAGTACCAACCAACCACAAGTTGTGGTGAGCACTCTCGAGTCATTATTAGCTTAGGTGTGTACTTTCAAAATTTTGTTAAGTTTAAATTAAATACACATCATAGATCTACTTTACTTTTAATTTGTACACATGTGTGAATGATCTATAGTTTATTGTATCTATATGCAGGGATTTCATGCGATACCCATTGTGGGCACACCTGTGACATCGTCAACATTTATGCATGGGAAATCTCAGATACGTGATCATAAGGTCATATCATTCGAGGTTGTAAACTTTACTAAATATCCTATACAATTTTTAGCGGCCTTTTAAATATATATATATTTGAGGTTTTAACATATTGTAACTTGCTTTATATGAATATGCAGGATATAGTAGACCAAGCATTTGAACCTTCTCGATTGATAGTTATGCTACCTGTTGAACAAAATGTGCCAATAGATTCACATGATCATATGGTATTTTATGCATACTAATATTCATTTTTACTCTATTTACTAGATATTTAATAAATAAATTTATTTTTATCAAGTTTATATGCTAAATTATATCAAAATTTCTAATTAACTTTAAATCTAATTTCAAGTTTCTTGGACTCTTTTACATCATGATACGGGTACATCTAGATAGTCCATGTGGAGCAAAGAGGAGACTTGATTTGACTGATCACCCTAATAGAACTCTAGATGGTTTTAAATTTTATGGACTATAGATCTCTAATTTTATTTTTAAAATATATGTGTTGGACTTGACATATACATTTTAAACATGTTATTTCATGGACTAATTCACATACATTATATCGATTAATATGATCATGTTTGTTTTTATTTATATGAGTTGAATTTAATATGATGATTATATATGCACTCAATTTTGATTGTGTTATATTCATTTTGATGATTATATGCACTCATGTACATGTATAGATATTTTATCTAATTTTCAAGTAATACACACTATATAAATTCATATCTAGAATCAAATTTCATATATATAATTGATCACATGGTTAGGTGACAAATTAAAATATTCCTTAAATAGTTAATATCATATTCATGATAAATTAAGGGTATATAATTTGAACTATTTTCCAATTCTAGCAAATATTTGAATCAATGAACAAAAATCTATCTCCTTGTATGCATAAAATGTATAATATATATACAATTGAACAATTATATAAAATGTGGTAAGTACAAGACATGATTTGTATGATTTGTATAAGATAACATTGGAACAAGATATTTAAAAAGTGACTAATAAGTTCATTGAAGTTCATACATCGAACAAAAATATATAATGTATATTGATTTTTAATACAACTATATAAAATGATGAAACATAAATGTGCATGTAAATATAATTAAAGCTTATCAGATTTTAGGTCAAGACCACAAATTGATATTTACATAGTCTCTTGATAAAAAAAAATTATAGTGACAATCACATGGTAGACTAACTTGATGAGAACCTACAAAAATAATTAGTGTAAGTAAAGTAACTATAGTTTTTATGAGTCCTTTAACTAAATAATTCATGCGAGAAAAGAACAATATATAGTAAAAGTTAGAAAACTGGATCTTATAAATTCCTTAAAAATTTAAGTGATGTTTGCCATAGGATGGATTAAGGGGACCTAAGAGGATATAGTTTAAGGGGTCCTAAGAGAATTCCTTAAGGGGAGTTAAGAGAATGGCTTAAGGAGATGCAAGAGGGTGGATTAAGGGGAGTTAATAGAATCACTTAAAGGGATGCAAGAGGGTGGATTAAGGGGAGTTGATAGAATGCCTTAAATGGATCTAAGAGGGTGGATTAGGGGGATGCATGTCATGAACCCTAGGATATTGCTTAATAGGTCCTAAGAGGATGGATTAAGGGTAATTATGAGAGTGACTTAAGGAATGAAAGAATGATGATTAAGGGGATGTAAGAGGATATGAATTAAGGGTCCTTTAAGAGGATGGCTTAAGGGGATGAAAGAGGGTGGATTAAGGGGAGTTGATAGAATGACTTAAAGGGATGTAAGAGGGTAAATTAAGGGGATTCATGTCATGAGCCCTAGTATATTGCTTAACGTGTTCTAAGATGATGGATTAAGGGGAATTATGAGAGTGACATAAGATTAAGGGGATGTAAGAGGATGGCTTAAGGGGATGCAAGAGGGTGTATTAAGGGGAGTTGATAGAATGACTTAAAGGGATGTAAGAGGGTTGATTAAGGGGATGCATGCCATGAACCCTAGGATATGGCTTAACGGGTCCTAAGAGGATGGTTTAAGGGGAATTATGAGAGTGACTTAAGGAATGCAAGAGGGTCGATTAAGGGGATGAAAACCCTAGAAACCCATATAGATTTGTTATTCTAAGCATCTCATGAACCCTAGAAACCCTAAACCCTAAACCATATGACCTAAAGCCTAGGAGATGAACCCTAAACCATATGACCTAGAGCCTAGGAGATGAACCCTAAACCATTAACCCATATAGATTTTTTATTCTAAGCATCTCATGAACCCTAGAAACCCTAAAACCTAAGCCATATGACCTAAATCCTAGGAGATGAACCCTAAACCATTAACCCATATAGATTTTTTTTCTAAGCATCTCAAGAACCCTAGAAACCTTAAACCATAACCAATAGGACCTAAAGCCTAGGAGATGAACCTTAAACCATTAAGCCATATAAATTTTCTATTCTAAGCATCTCATGAACCCTAGAAACCCTAAACCATAAACCATTAACCCATATAGATTTTTATTCTAAGCATCTCATGAACCCTAGAAACCCTAAACCTTAAACCATATGACCTAAAGCCTAGGAGATGAATCCTAAACCATTAAACCATATAGATTTTTTATTCTAAGCATCTCATGAACCCTAGAAACCCTAAACCCTAAACAATAGGACCTAAAGCCTAGGAGATGAAACCTAAACTATTAACCCATATAGATTTTTTATTCTAAGCATCTCATGAACCCTAGAAACCCTAAACCATAAACAATAGGACCTAAATCCTAGGAGATAAACCTTAAAACATGAACCCATATATATTTGTTATTCTAAGCATATCATGAACCCTAGAAACCTTAAACCATATGACCTAAAGCCTAGTAGATAAACCCTAAACCATTAACCCATATAGATTTTTTATTATAAGCATCTCATGAACCCTAGAAACCCTAAACCATAAACAATAGGACCTAAAGCCTAAGAGATGAACTTTAAACCATTAACCCATATACATTTGTTATTCTAAGCATCTCATGAACCCTAGAAACCCTAAAACCTAAACCATATGACCTAAAGCCTAGGAGATGAACCCTAAACCATTAACCCATATAGATTTGTTTTTCAAAGCATCTCATGAACCCTAGAAACCCTAAACCATAAAAAATAGGACCTAAAGCCTGGGAGATGAACCTTAAACCATTAACCCATATAGGTTTGTTATTATAATCATCTCATGAACCCTAGAAACCCTAAACCATATTCATATGACCTAAAGCCTAGGATATAAACCCTAAACCATTAAGCCATATAGATTTTTTATTCTATGAATCTCATGAACCCTAGAAACTCTAAACCCTAAACCATATGACCTAAATCCTAGGAGATGAACCCTAAACCATTAAACCATATAGATTTGTTACTCTAAGAATATCTTGAACCCTAGAAACCCTAAACCATAGGACCTAAAGCCTAGGAGATGAAACCTAAACCATTAACCCATATAGATTTGTTATTATAAGAATCTCATGAACCCCAGAAACCCTAAACCCTAAACCATAGTACCTAAGTCCTAGGAGATGAATAAAGGGGATCCAAGAGGATGGATTAAGGGTATATATACAAGGATGGATTAATGGTACATAAGAGGATGGATTAAGGGGTCTGAATAGGATGGCTTAAGGGGTGTTGAGAGAGTGACTTAATGAGATGAAAGAGGATGGATTAAGGTTAGATATATGGGGATATGGATTAAGGGGTCCTAAGAGGATGGTGGTGTAAAAGGGGGAATGGATGGAAAAATCACATTTCCATGCTCTGGGTCTCACCTCAACAATTCCCTTTGGTGGCTTCCTCCACAACTCAACCTATAGGTCCTAAAAAAAACTCAGTTACCCCTGGTTCTAGTGGCCATCCCCTCTTCCAACCACAATACACAATTCAATCCAATCTTGGTGCTTTGACTTTGCTTCACCCTTGACCCTTAATCCTCCCTAAAGGCCAAATACCCTCAATACTCAACTAAAAGCTTGCAGGGGTGTAAAGATGTGTTGTCATGCTCCCTAGTATCCCATTAGGTTTTTTAACAACCCTTAGACTCCATTTCACCATCGCTTCTCCCAAACCCTCAATTTGGGTTAAAAACGCTACAAGCCTAGAGCCTCTTTTTTAACCCTCCTAGCCCAAGAAAAGAGGATGTTGCTCAAAAATTCTCCAAAGAATCTCAAATATTTTTCATGGATTATTTGTCCTTATACCAACATCTTCAATATTTCCAAACCCTTAGGCCTTTCCTTGCCGTACACAGAACTATCCACAAACTTTGCACAATGTAGGGTTTTTAGCCAATTCCTGACCACCCAATTTGGGACTGTCAAAGAGTTCTCAACCCAAACGGCCAGTTGGGACCTCCTCCTTGGTACCAGACCTTCATAAGACTCCCTTTCAATTTACTACCATGGTATTTTGCAAGAAGAGGCCACCCCTGCAAGTTATGCTCTTTTTTCCACTGTCCTTCCTAGCCAGGCATTGCCAAGCTCACCTAGGAAGTGACTTTCCTCATAGCTACTCGACCCCTAAAGACTCCTAGACCTAACCTATGTATAGGCATGGAGATTAGCCTCATTCCCCATAGACTATACACTAGGTATAGTGGAAGACAGAGGTCTAATTCTCCATGATTAACAGTTCACCAGTCTGATCAACAATGGAAAGAAACTAGTCTATCTAAGAAATCAACTAAGAAACGATGAGAAAGATTAACTACTATCCACACAGAGCTTTCAAGAACAATTAAATCACATTCCAAACATAAAAAGATGCCTGATTAATTCATGAACACACTACCAAGAACACAATACAGGAAATTCAGTTATTCTTTGCTGTCCTCGGTTACCATTGATGAAAATTGTCAAATTACAAACTTTTCCAACATTCACAAAGCCTTCCAACCATTCAAATAGGTTGAGGCACTCCTTTTAAAGTTTCAAAAGGTGGTTATCCTTCCCCTTGGTCGGACATAACCACCACCTTAGGCCAAAATTGCTTAAAGCAACATTTTGGGCTTTATTTCTAAATACTCTAAATACTAGAACTTACCAACCTTGAGTGTCTAAACTCACAACTTAAACACTACTGATAGCTCTTGACCAAGGCATTGTGGTAATTCACACACTCAAATGTAATGGTCAACATGACCTTATCAACTTAAAACAAAACTTCACAAACCTTTCCTATTCCTGGTGTTCCTCGATGTTTCTCCTGTTTCTCCTAGGTGCTCCTGCACTAGATGGCTTAAGGGGAATTAACAAAGAGACTTAAGTGGATGCAAGAGGATGGATTAATGGTACATAAGAGGATGGCTTAAGGGGTCCTAAGAGAATGGATTAATGGGATATGAAATCAATTATAAACTCTTTATAAAATGACATTTAACTATTTAGTTTTATATTTATACTATCAATTAAATGTATCTAGAACTATATATATACTTACCTATTTCTAGATTTGAATTCCATTGTAATATATATATATATATGAATGTCCTCTCTTTTTTGTAATGCATCTAGTTTTGGGAGACTTGAAACAAAAAATGATATAAATATTTAATTAGGAAATGACTAAAGAAAAAAAAATATATAGATGTATATGTGATAATTTTTTAACTACATATTGACTATCAATTAAATATATATACAAATATACTTACCAATATTTATTTACTCTATTGTACCATATGCATCCTCTCTTTTTTGTAATGCATCTATGATTGTCTCATGCTCATCCATTGAAAGTGTCCATAACACTTTATTATCAGGCCTCCCCTAATATCTAACTAGTTTTATATTGGTTGCCAAAATCAAATGTGAATAATGTATAATCTTCTTGTGTCTTTCATAATCTTCAAATGAAGGCAATCCATTCTTTCTTATCAAATATTTTTGAAGCCAGGTACCAACAACAACCACCAAACCATTTGGATACTCAAATTTTTCATCATCCACTCTAGGGTGTGCCAACTTATGTTTTCTCTCAACACATCCATCCAACCAATACTCCATCTCCTCTTCATTCCCCTCAAGTGCAAAAACAACATACACATGTCCTACAAAAATAAATAAAAAATTCAATAGAGTGACTTATATTTAACTCACATATAAACATGCATACATATAAAATTCAGTTCAATTTAATGTACGTTCTTGTACAAAATTTGAAACACGATCATAATCATCTGATGTGAAAACTTGATTATCTTCAATTATTGTTCCATGTTGAACATGTGTCAATGTAGGTGTTAAGGCTCTTTGTTGCCATTGTTCGACCCATTTTGTATTTTCACATGCTTCCCAATCAACTGCAATACAAAATTGGAAAAAACATGCCAACTCCCTTGTTCATATTGTCCATGTGTTTGCGTTCGAACTCTTAAGAAAATACCATTTTGCAGATCCATTAATTGTTTCACAATCTTGTCAAGAAAAAATATATTTTTCTTCAACTAACCAAAAGAAGCATCGAATTATTGAGCTCTCACTTGTTCTTGTAGATAATTTTGTATTGCACCAATCTACAATTGCACATGCATCTCTAAATATCACAACATCCTCAAATTTTAGTTGCTCTCTAGCAAGAGCTCTTTTCACACATGCACTTGCTCCATCATTTTCTCCCTTACCATGTCCACCTTCAAAAAAAATCCACATGTGTTGGATATTGTTTTCATTATGAACACTACATAGCCAATAAAACATTCTAGCATTCTTGAATTGACCCGTGCAATTATCCAACCATATGAGATGTTCTCTCATTTGAATTCCTCTCTTTTAAATTTTTGTAAAATATATCAAAACAATATTAAACAAACTTAGATGAATGTAATCGATTATCACTTACATAATAATGGTACTCTCTCAAAAAAATTCTATTATCTTCTCTACTATCATCCACCTATCTATAAACAATATGAAAAAATATAGCTACTTGCACTGAATTATAATACTGTGATTGAATTTTTTTTTGTGGAGCAAGAGTATAATTTTCAGCAAAATCAACAACTGATAATATAGTTCCAATTGGGAATGTGTTTTTACATTTAAACAAAATTGATTATCAAGCCAATGATCATATTGAGAGTGTTTAAAATATTTAGGTACAATCTTATCTTTAAGTTCTTTAATGAATGTATGCACACTAAATTTGTCCACAATTAGCTCACAATGTTTTCTAATTTTTCCATCTTTTAAAGAATATTCAACATTTTAATTATTTTTTACATCCACTAATTGTTGTCAAAATTCATATAAACTACTTTCATGCATACATTCTCCTAATAATGAAAATTTACCACATCTATCACATTCTCCAGAAATACATACTTTTAAATAAAATAAGTTTCCATTAGAGGGTTCACAAAACAAACCTGCTATAAAATCTTTGATTGTTTCAGATGGCATATTAATACCACAAATATCCTGCATAATTTGGTTAGCATGCAAAGTGTATTGTATATATCAAAAAATATCATAATAATAATGAAATTGTACATGAGTCTTACAACAATAAGAGATTCATTTTCTATTAATTCTAACATATCAAGGTTTACACTTTTCAAATGATCTTTGACTTATGCTAATATTAAATGGTAAGATTTAATCATCTAATTTTTTTTATATAATTCAATTTGAGTCATATCTAAGAGATTCTTTGGACGAGGATCACTAATTTTGGAACCCTTCCTTAATTTTAAGACATCTCTAATGCTAGGTGATACTCTTGTATTATCATGCCAAAAAAAATTCATTAAAGATCTTTAATTTCATTAGTTAATTTCATGTCTGATCTTGGGAGTCTACCACTAAAACTCCAACATTGATTAATTGGATCATTATCACTAATTTCTCTTCTTTTAGTAGCTCTTATCAAATTTTTAAGATTTACTTTTATACATTTACTAATCTTGTACTTAACATTCTTTTATTTGAAGTTGCTTTATTAACTAGAGCAGTTGCTATTATACGATGAACTATATTCTTATCTTTAGATCGAATTTTCTTACCTATAAAATCAATAGCATTAGAAACACTAGATATGACTTGTTCTACTAAATCATCTTTCTTTTTTGTTTTTACAAAAATACCTAATTTTTTCATCACATTTCTCATTTTCAACATTCTCATCAATTGCAACATGAGTTGCCATTGAAATACTAATTTCTTTCTATAAAAAAAATTCTATATATTCTATTTCTATAAGTTCTCATTTGTCTCCAAGAAACTTTACCATGAAGGTTATCTAGCACATATTTTAAATTTTTAAAAAAACATTTGCATCTTCATCCATACAAGGGGTTTCATCTTTATTCATGCAAGGGGTTTCATTTCCATTTTCAAACATAAAAGGGATTTCATTCTCATTTTCATCAATATGAGGGGTTTCATTCTCATTTGCATTACTATAAGATATTTCATCATTTTTTGTTTTTGCATTGTTTCAAACCTAGAATTATTGATACCATCAATGATGTATCCAACTTCATGTAAATAACTAAGATCAATATTATCAAGACTTGGGTTTGAAGACATACTTGGATAAATTGTTTGAAAAGGTGCATTTTCCATATCATTGGGCTCAGGTGGATTTGAAGACATACCTAAAGTTGTTTGCATAGATGCTATTTCCATATCATTCAAAGTTGAAGTTGAAGGCATAGTTGGGTTTTTCTCCATAATTGCATTTTCTTCCATATTCACCATCTCCACATTTGCATCATCTACATTCATTTTTTTCCTTTATGGTTTCCTCTTCAACATTCATGGAACTGGATGCTTCCAATTTTTTCATTTGACGAATCCTTTCTCTTCTATCCCTTTGTCTTTTTGCCTCCATTTCTTTATATTCTTGAATTTCTTCGGGTGTCATTAAATTTCTACATTTTTGTCTTTGCCTTTGATTTGATCCCATGGTTACCAAACCATTTTTTATAACAAAACAAATGATTTTTAACCTATTTTCAAATTTCCATCTCCTTCAAATATTCAAACAAAACTATGTACTATGAAGATCCTTTCTTCTATAAACTTTGAAGTACAAAAACATCATGAATACATACAAAAGTTTTCTTTATCCAATTATTCTTGTAAAATATTCTTGTACTTGATTCCATTTTAGAAAATTCAACCTGCACTTGTCTCTTCCAACAATTAGAATAGAATATACCTTGCACAAGACAAAATTGCAATAAAAAATGCAAAAAATGGCGCTTTCAAATCATATTGCAGAAAAGGAATGTTGTAGAAAAAATGTGCTCTCTGAGTATTTTTCAAATCAGGATTAAATAGATATATCAAAAATGTGTATGCATTTTATAAACATGTATGTGTTCTATTCTAGGAATGCGTATGCATTCTTTTTACCCAATGGGTTAATACATAACGTGTACGCATTATATAACACGTATGTGTTTTGTTTAAATAACGCGTACACATTTTAATAGTACATGTTATTTAAAATTGGAATCCCCAACCCACATGCAACCTTTGTTTTAGGCTTGGGAAAGGCTTGGCAATCTTAACATTAGCCTTTGTCCTCCAACTAAAAAACTAAGGCAACTTTGGAAATATGGTTGATGGACTTTTTTTCTAAATCAATCTATAAAATTAAAACCCATTAGAGAAAACAATTTCTAGTTTCCAAATATATAATTTTTTATTAATATTGAATTATATTTATTATTTTTTAATTAATTTTAAAGTAAACTAGTCCTTAAACTTGAAATATCAGGTTTTTTTTGTTTTCTAATAACTTTTTTTTGGTTAAGTTTCTTGTAAAAAAAATTATACGACATCAATCCTTAGACAATTATCTACACAATGAAAAAAAACGATTCAAAAAAATCTTAGTTTAGGTCCAATTATGCTATCTGTACACGTTGATTTAGAAAAATAAAATTACAGCCAATAAAAAAAAATATTCAAATAAAAATTACATTAAAATTTCCTCATCAATCTTCATGTTGTTATGTCTCTTTCCCCAAAAGGAATTATTAAAATACTTTTATTTGGGTCAAAAAGTGGTGTCCCTACACGTGCATGGTATGGTAAAAAAATGACTTTTAAAAAGTGATTTTTATACATCCCTATCAAACTTTAATTTCTATCATCTGGGTACTTGAATAAATTACATATTTGGAAATTAGATTTAAAATGATAAATTTCATATTACTACTTTTTTTAAGATTCATTATGTAAGTCCCTCAAATTTTCAGTAAAAGTGTGACAAATTCTAAAAAAACACCAAAAACAGTTCCACTTTTTGAGATTTTTGTGGACCCCACTTCTTGCATCATCCCATATAGCACATTTGAGGGTCTTTGTATGTGTATCATACTCATTGATACCTCAAGAGTTAAGAAAGAAACTAGATGATAGAGGAGAGAAGTGTATATTTGTGGGATATAGTGAACAATCCAAGGCATATAAGCTACACAATCCTATCACAAAGAAGTTGATAATAAGCCATGATGTTGAGTTTCTTGAAGAAGAAGCATGGGATGACAACATAGACAAAAAAACTATAGTTGCAACTAGCATTCCAGAAGAGAATGAAACTCAAGTTGTGAATCCTACCACACAAGAAAATCTTCCTACAACGTGTACCTTCTAGGGCACCTACCACTCCAAATCCAACTAGTCCAGCAAGTAATAACAACAGTGAGTCTTCTAATCCAACACTTGCATCACTAAGATCAAGGTCTATAAACAATTCAAAGAAGACACAAAGTATAAGAGAAATTTATGTTGAAACACAAGAAGCTGAAAATGATGACTTTTTCTCTAATTTTGTATTCTTAACACAAGTTGATCCAATTTATTTTGAAGATGCCATTAAAGATGGCAATTGGATTGCAACCATGGATAAAGAAACTAAATCAATAAAAAATAATCAAACTTGGGATCTAGTAGAGCTTCCTAAAGACAAGGATGTGATTGGAGTTAAGTGGATTTACAAGACAAAGTATAATGTTGATGGAGAAGTAGAGAAATGCAAGGCAAGACTAGTAGCTAAAGGCTTCACACAACAAATGGGTTAAGACTACAATGAAAACTTTGCACCTGTAGCAAGATTGGACACCATTAGAATGGTCTTGTCTATAGAAGCTCAAAACAATTGGAAGGCTTATCAAATGGACGTTAAATCAACATTCTTGAATGGCATTTTAGAAGTGTATATAAAATAACTACCCGGTTATGAAGTTTTAGGAGAAGAACATAAGGTATACAAACTGTAAAAGACACTATATGGTTTGAAATAAGCTCCTAGAGCTTGTATAGGAGAATAGATTCTTATTTTGTGAGCAATGGGTTTAGCAAGTGTGGCAATGAACCAACTTTGTATGTCAAAGTGAATGATGGAAGATAAATCTTGATAGTTTGTTTGTATGTAAATGATTTGATATTCATAGGTAACATGTCAATTGATTCATTCAAAGCAGCAATGAAAAGATAATTTGATATGACTGATTTGGGGCTCATGAGATATTTTCTTGGGATAGAAGTTAGCCAAAATGAGCAAGGAATATTTATATGTCAAAGAAAGTATGCTAATGATTTGTTGAAGAGATTTAAAATGACAAATGTGAATCCAACTCCTACACCAGTTGCACTAGGTTTAAAACTTAGCAAGGATGACAAAAGTCCTAGTGTTGATGCAACCTTATGTATCTAACCACAATAAGACTAGATATCATGTATGGGGTTAGTCTCATTTCTAGATTTATGGACAAACCAAAGGAATCACATTGGAAAACTGGAAAAAACGTTTTAAGGTATATAGATGGAAAAAAGAGCTTTGGGATTTTGTATACATCTTCAAATGATTACAAATTGATTGGATATATAAATAGTGATTGGGGAGGTTCAGAGGGTGATCCCACGGTACTGGTTTACAATTTTTGGGAAAACTCGACACTGAACTATTTTTTTATAACTAAATCTTCACTTTCGGGCTCCTATAGTGGCTAAACCGCGAGGAATTTCATGATGATGGAAACTATTGAAGTTTTGTCTATAGATTCTAAATATATTTTTTTCAAAAATTTTGGAATCAGATTGCACTTTTTTTTTCATCTCCTTCGAAAACAATTTTTATCAATAAACAATATTTTTAAGGAATGATGCTCACTGTATACAACATAATTTTTTTTGTACGAAGGATAAAATTATATTTTTTTTGAATTTAGATTTGTAACTACGATATCTAACCAGTTCATTTGGTTTCATAGTTTTTTATTTAATATTTTTTCCTTAATCAAGTTTCGAAGTCAAACCAATTACAATTCAGACATAGGCAGACTGTATACAACATAACTTTTTCTATATATATCAAAATTCAAAAAAATATTTAAAGGATGAAGGACATCAATACCTAGCCTGAACATATTTTTCAAAATTTTATTTTGATAATCTACTATTTTCCACATGTGCAAAACGAAGAGCTTGATTTTCAGTGAAAAACCTACATTCACAAGAAATAAAAAATAAATATAATAATCAAATTTAATTTAATTAAAATTATACTTTTTTGGAAGCTTATAATAAGGAATACATACTTACAAAAACAAATTTTAAATGAACTCATTTGATCCCCCAAAAGGTAAATCAAAAGTGGTTTTTTATCAACATTTTGATAGGTGTAAAGGAGACTCAATTATAGGTGGTTTTATCCAAGGGGGCTTGGTCTAAGGTGGTTTGATCAAACCCTCTTTAATTGGAATCCTTTAAGTGGAACTTTTCAAGGCTTAAATCATTATATTTTCTAAAACTATGTGATTTCAGCAAAAATCAGGATCTCTCAGAAAGTGTAAACCACTATTGTGGCAACACCCTAGAATGGATGATAGAAAAAACATTTCAGAGTATATCTTTCATCTAGGATCGAGAGCTATCTCTTGGGCATGAAATAAAAAACCAATTGTGACACTCTCGTTAGTTGAAGCGGAATATGTTTCAGCCACATCAATAGCTTGCCAAGCAGTACGGATGAGAAGAGTACTTTCAGATTTGAGGAATCCATAAGAAGAACCTACGAAAATTTATTGTGATAATAATTTTATAATTTTTTAATCTAAAAATCATGTTTTTCATAAACAGAGGAAGCATATTGATACAAGATATCATTTTATTCGAGAATTAGTGAACAAGGGTGACATATATCTTGAGTTTTGTAGGTCCAACAAACAACTTGCAGAAATCTTCACAAAGCCACTTGCAAAGAATTTTTTTGAGAATCTTCTGGAAGGAATTGGTATAGCAGATATATATGGCAGTGAAGATTAAGGGGGAGTGTTGGTGACACAGAATTCTAGCTATACACATTTTAATCTCCCCTGCCTTTGGTGCCAACTACCTCTTCAACCAACACATTTATTTCTTCTCTCTTCCCACTCCTACATTCCTCTTTGATGTATCTAGACTTTTCTAGTATGGGAAAAATTACAAAGCTATGTCACACTTTTATAAAGGAAACGACCAACATTGATTTAACTTTTAAAATTGAATCACTAGAAAGTGACATATATGTTTTAAATTTTGAAATGATTTGAACTAATAAAATATGTATTTTTTAGTATATTTTATGTTTGTATTTTTTTGGAAAAATTAAAAAATCATTTGAATATAGTTTTTTATAAATTAACACTATAATTTAGTTGCTGAAAAATGATGTTCCACTCGACGTCAAGCTTTATATAGTAAATTTATTTTTTTTCCTTCAATTTTTTTGTGTATGTTTATAACTTGAAACTTTAGGGCATGGATATTTTGTTTGGAAATTTTAATAAATATATGTTTTTAAATAAATATTTAAATGTGTGTATATTAAAACATGGTTGTTTCCACTCGACGTCAACTTTTATATTGAATATTTATCTAAAAAAGAAAAAAATTATACTATCTTAATCTAGATTATTTTATTTAGGGTGTCATATTTTATATATTTTTTAATAAGTTTTAGTATTTTTCTTAACATGGTTATCAACCTAATATTTTTGTGTTGATAACCTACTTTTAATAAAAAATAAAAATAATAATTGAACTATTAAAATAAATATATATTTGAAAACTACACTTATGGATCTACAAAAGGGTATTTTTATATTTTAAAAAATATGTTATTTATATGAGTAGGAGTTGTTGAAACATTAAATTTTTCAAATAATTTCATTTTTTAAGTAAATTGGCCTCAAAGTGGTGTTACATATGCATTTAGCCAACAATTTTAGTTGCAAAAGTTGTGGACATATTTAACTTATCTAGAATGAATCTTACTAGATCATACATTTGACCAAAATTGTTTTTTAGTTATAAATACTAAAATTCACTTGTGCTAATAAGTTGGCCAAAAGTGTGACACAACTTTTTACTTTTAACTGTATGTGGGCATATTTTGGAATCTTCCCTTGTAGCTGAGAAAAAAAGACTCTGTTTTGAAAAAGAAAAAGATTTTACTTTTCTTTTTGGCATGGATAGAAAAAAACATGACTATAAGAGAGCACGAAAGCTGTGTGTTGAAAAGGCAATAATAAAAAATTTGCCTTTTTTTTAATATCATTTCTATAAGTTGTTATAATGTCTCTTTCTTCTCTTTCTCTATAGAAATTTGATGTGATGTTTATCTCTATATTTTCCAGTAGTGGATTCCTTCTCAAAAAAACCCATTAGATCTCATTAAGGTTCTCAAGTTGTCCTCCCAAATGACCACACCCCTTACTGCAATTCCTAGTACCATAAATGCTTACTAAGATAGATCCCAAACTTAGGTTTCAAGGTTACCTTTTCAATATATTGTTCTTTTATTGCTATAAGTTGTTATAGAATAGTCTAAATGTAGTTTTCTTAAAAATGATCATACTGCAAATTGAGAAAGGGTAAACCCATAATAGTGGTGTAAAATTTTGATGAGGAAGGAAATTTGTTAAAAATCTCACACATTCAAAATTTCATGTTTTAAAGGGTTCATTCGAACTAGGGGGTTCGGGTGAACCCCTAGTTCGAGTGAACCCCCTTTTGCATGGTGGGTTCACTCGAACCCTATGATGTCACGTTTCTTCATAGAAACAAATGGAAAATTCAAAAAAAAGGGGTGTTCACTTCGAACGGACCCCCCTTCACCCTTTCGAGCGAAGGGGCGTTCGCTCAAAGTCCCCTTTTCTGCCCTTCTCCCCCTCTTCCACCAAATTTTAGCAGATTTTTGCCCTTCGAAGCTCGGGTTGAGGATGAAAATGGAGGAGAATTCAAAAACCCAACCGGAAGATGGTATTCCTCAGAACGAGCTATCCAATGAATAAAATTTTGATATGTTTTTGTTTTATTATGTATGAGTTTTTTAGCTTTATTAAACATAGGTTTTTCACCAAAAATAAAGCTCTCTATTTTACACATGTGGAAAAATAGTAGATTATCAAAATAAAATTTTAAAAAATATGTTCATGTTGGGTATTGATGTCCTTGATCCATTAAAAAAAGAAAAATTGAATTTTGATACATACATAAAACGTTATGTTGTATACAGTCCACCTATGTCTGAATTGCAATTAGTTTGACTTCGAAACATGATTAAGGAAAAAATATTCAATAAAAAACTATGAGACCAAATGAAAGTGCTAGATATCGTAGTCACAAATTTAAATTAAAAAAAAAAAATTTAATCCTTCATACAAAAAAATTTATGTTGTATACGGTGAGCGTCACTTTTTAAAAATGTTGTTTTATGAAAAAAAATGGTTTTCGTGGGAGATGGAAAAAGAAGTGCAATCTGATTCCAAAAATTTTGAAAAAAATATTTTTAGAGTCTAAAGACAAAATTTGATGAGACTCTAGTTTTCATATATCCAAATTCCTCATGGTTTAACCGCTATAGGTGCCCGAATGTGAAGATTTAGTTAAAAATAATAATTTCAGTGTCCAGTTTGGCCAAAAATTGTAAACCACTATTGTGGGATCACCCGAAAGTGTATATAAATTTGTAGAATAGGTTGGATGTAGCTTTTCTAGTGATAATTTATGAATGGACATCCAACATTTTTATTAAAAAACTGTGTGAGCTTGGTGTGATGTAATACATTTAAAGAAAATTTGAATGAGATTATTAGCTATCTTCTACTACCTATAATGTTACCACCATATATTTGCTATGAGAATTTGGTGACTAGTAAATACTGCATGTGTAAGCATCAATATATATTAGGTTAAGAGATAGAAATAATAACCTTTCCTAGTTACACATAATTATACAATGCAAGCTAATTAGATAATAACATTCATGAATATTCTTGATAGAAAATATGATTCTATGTAAAAATGAAAAAGTATGAATGGTCCTCATTTTTAGTTAGACATAATACGATTATGATATACTACATACATATACATATGAAAAAAGAAAATATAATTTATGTTTTGATAAATTATAATAATTAATAAATCTACATAAATATTTATACTAAGTTTGATAATTTAAGAATATTTTAAGATTATTGTGATTTTAATATGTCTTATGAAGGAATTAGACTGTTTTTTTGTGATTATGTAGGGATAGGTTTCATTATTAAGGATGAATCCACAATCGCAAACTAGTCATATGTGATTTGTAGACTATTTTACTTCACTTTACTTGATGGATGGAAGCCAATTATTCTTTTATTTAATATCTATGAAATATACAATATTCAAAAATACCTTAAGGGCTATTGATTCCTTATAAAAATAAAGTTCTCCTAAATGAACCCACATAAATTAAATAATGATAGCAAACAATAATCATTTTTCATACAAATGCCTCTAGATTTATTATGCAAAAATAGATTCCTTTTGGAGAACCAATTAAAGTGGAAAATGATTAATTGATTCACTGATTATTTTATGATTAAAATAAATGTATTAAATACCTTTACATACAAACACATAGAAGAATATTACACAAAATTTTGTTTAGTCAAGCTTAAGTGGTAAGGGTAAAGGAGGGAAGTTATTCAAATTTAGATTTAACAATTTAAATTAGGATGAGATGTTTTTGTGATTGCAAGGATGAATTTGTTACTACAAACTAGTCTTGTGATAGAAAAGGGCCTAGACCTTGGTGGACAATAAGTACATAGAAATAAGTGTGTGGTGGATAATAAGTACATGGAAATAAGTGTGAGGCCTATTTCATGTTGTTTTATGGGATTAGGATCCTAAACCCTACCTTTTTAATCAAAAATATGTAAATGGACATAGGTGTGTGTTAGTGTGAAAAGAGGTATTATTAAACTAATTATCTTTTAGCCTACTTAGTAGATTCCTATGCACACTACACTTAAGCTTACTTAGAGGACTTCTAGTGTTTTGTTTCACCTCATGTGGTTGAGACAAGTGTTCTCAATTTGTGAGACACCTCTTTCATGGTCACTTGCCACTCACTAGAACACTTGTCATGTGAGTTAACAAGTGTTCCATCTTTGAAAGGTTGGGAACTCATTGTGTTTGACATGACTACCTTCACTACATTGCTTATTTAAGCAAGGTCATATTGTACATTTTAATTAACTCATTTATGATAATTTAAATTAGGCTCATTATATGCAAGTGCTTTTTTGGAAGTACCATGTTTTGGGTATGTGCAGGATCATGGAAAAAATAGGCCCTTAAGTGGCGATGAAAATTCAAAAAATCTGAGTTAGGCAACTTGACGTAAAAATTTGAATAAGTTATCTATATTATTTCAAAAATATGTATGAATAGAATCTGTAGAAAATTAAATATAGTTTCTAAACTACTAGGTTTATTTAAAAAAATAAAAATCTATTTGGTGAAAATTTGAAATTTCAATGTAGTAGTACTTAAATTTCAAGGAAAAACTAAGAAGTAGGTGTCTGTCTAACCACCCTAACCACAATAAAATGATAATATTTTTTTATAAGATTTTAGATATAAGTAGAGGACTGATGTCCCAATGTGATGCATATGTAAATTTTTTCCAAGTAAATAATTAATTATGAATTTTTTATTACAACTTTTAAAAAATATTAAAACTCATATGTCTGACCACCTTAACTTGGTCAAAACTTCATGAAATTCAATTTTTTTTTTTTAATCCTATAGTATACAAAGCATAGATTGTGACACATGTTTCAGACTCAAAAAATGTGATATCATTTGAAAACTATAAATATTTTTCAATCAACCTATCAATGATGAATTTAGTCATAATTCAAATAGAAAATGAATAATAATTATTTATTAAATTCAAAGTAAATCATAATTTATATTGGTGGAAAGATGAGAATATCCTTTAAAAACCCTTTTCGTTTCATCAATTTTGGGTTAAAAAAAATTCATCAGCCACATGGGCCATCATATCACTTACATATTGACACCTTTTTTCCCATCATGATCCTGCACATACCCTTTTCACTATTATGATCTTGTTAGAAATACTAACATGGCATTAGAGCCATGTATGCAAAACCCTTTCCAAAATATTGCATCAAGTCTAGTTTAGAGTTCCATGCAATTTTATTTGCATGTAAAAATTATATCTATTTGGGCATAATCTTGGATCTCAATCTAGGCATAATAGTTGTGATGTTCAATTGCATGATTTTTTACTGTCTTTTTCAAGTCATGCTTTGTTCTTCCTACATGCAGGCATGGTGTGAGTCTCTTTGTGTGGCCCATGCATGATATCTTCCTTCAACCCACTACCAATAATTTTGCGTAGCTATAAACAAGTAGCCCAAGGCTTTGGAAAAGGGCGACTTCTAGGAGGAAACCCTCATATAGAACTTTGTAAGATTTTGTGATGTGTGGCATTCAAGAAATTTTTTCCCATCTACAATGACTAGAAAGAGATATGGTATAAATGTGACTTTTTGCAAGAGTAAAGGCAACATTTGCATGCTCTTGGCACCCCTTTGATCTGCACATTCATCAACAAGCAAAGAATGGGCCACACAAAATATAGGAAGTGTTTTGCAAATTTTGGAAGCTAACATTAATCTCCATCCACATGCCTTAGTCTTCATGTTCCTTGGTTCGACTTGCATTTATCAATGTCCACTTTGACATCTAAATGACCTACATTGATATTTGCATCAACCTTTATCATGGTCTTTGCTAGGATCATTTCTAGGTCTCTGGTGCCACAACCATTCCATACATGCATCATGGGTATCATTGCTAAAATTCATTATAAAGGTAGTGAGAGCTCATAAACCCATTCCACTTGACGGGTGATTGAAAGGTTGATTGACCTGCATAGAGGCATAAAGACTTATATATTTTCCTCATTAGGTGGCTTGTTACTTGGCCAAACATCCCACAAACTCCATAGTGGTGAGTAAATTATAGCATGGTATTTTTATTTGTCATTGGTATGGGTTTTCATCATTATTAAAACTCATTGTAGTTTCTAGAGTTTACCATACATGACCTCCAAGGCAACTCTAAGACTCAAACAGAGTTTGTGTTCAATCTGTAGGTTTTTTTTGGCATGGCATATTATTCAAGTGTAGTAGTATTCAGGAATGACATCTTTCCAATGGCTCCCTCAAAGACTCGGTCTTATTTTTCTTACCTTGCATTATATTTTTATCCTTCATCAAAAAAAAGTTGTGTTAGCAAGTACACATCATTCTTTAAAAAATGGTGTTTACTATTAAAAACTAGTTTTTGAAGGAGATGGAAAAATAAATGTAATTTGATTCCAATAAATTTAAAAAATATATATTTAGAATCTATAGATAAAATGTCACAAATCACTAGTTTGCATCATCTTCAAATTACTCACGGTTTAGCAACTATAGGTGCCTGAAAGTGAAGATTTAGTTAAAAAAATTAGTTCAATGTCAAGTTTGGCCAAAAAGAATAAACCACTATTGTGGGATCACCCCACTTTTGATTCTCAACTTGTGGTATTTCTGAAAAAAAATTCATGTTTGGAATTGTTTCAATCATATTATCGCTTTATGGTAATCTTGGATACTTAATTTGAGATTTGCAAACACATTATTAAGTTCTATTGCTACAAGATTCACCTTGAATTTCCAACATTTGGTATTTGAGGTAATGGTTTTGTTAAGAGAGGAATGCCTTTCTTTTGAGTGTTGAAGTTTTTTTGGTTGCAATGGGAGCTTGTGCATTGTGGAATTTTACAGATTTATGAAGAAGATTGAAAACAATGGCTTCTACCTCTTGTTAGATATTGAGAAGTTCAATGGTACTAGTTACGAGATGTGGAAGTTGAAGATGGAGGATCTCCTTGAAAAGAGAGACAAGTGATTGGCAGTTTCAAGTGAAAATAAATCAGAATCAACGTCTGATGAAGATTGGAAGAAAATGTACAAGAAGGCATGAGGAACCATTTGGTTGTGTCTTGCAGATCTCATCCTCCTAAATATTCCAGATGAATATATCACATTCAAGTTGTGGAGAAGGATAGGTGAAATCTATCAAACTAAAATTATAACAAATAATTTGTATCTCAAAAGATGTTTGTTTTCTTTGAAAGTGATAGATGGTGATTTTATTATAGAAAATTTAAATGATTTTAATATGATTATAAGTCAGCTTCCATCTATAGGTATTAATATAGAAGAAGAAGATAAATGTATTTTGTTGCTTTGTTCTTTACCCAAAACTTGGGAAAATCTAATTGTTGCTAGATAAAGTGGTGGTGATATAGAAACGAAGATGGATAGTCTCATTGCTATACTTCTTTCAGAAGAGATGAGAAGAAAATCCATGAATGTGGGCTCCAAAGATGCCTTGCATGTGCGAGGAAGGTCCAAAGAAAAAGGAGGGCCTAAAGGGGACAAAAAGAGAGACAAGTCTAAAGGATGTTGTAAAACCCCTAGGAAGAACAAAGTAAAGTGTTAGAATTGTGGTAAGAGAGGACATGTGAAGGGGTGCAAAAAAAGAAAGAGAGTTCAGATAATTCCACGAAAAAGTCCCCAGAAGATGGTGATTTTTTGATACTTTGTTTATTTTTTCTAACACTAGTTGATGATTCTTGGCGTATTGATTCAGGTTGCTCCTACCATATGAGTCCTCACAAGGAGCTTGGTTTTCTTCATTTTCATCTTATGATGGGGGAGAAGTTTTCCTTGGTGATAAAATGAAGAATATTGTTGGTAAGGAAAAGGTAAAGTTATGTTTCAATGATGTGTTAAAATTCTTAATCATGTTTTACATATTCTAGGGCTCGCAAGAAAGGGTTGATGCAAGAAGTTGGGTCCACAAAAAGTTCAAAAAGTGGGTTTTTTTGCTGTTTTTTAGAATTTGTCACACTTGGACTGAAAATTTGAGGCACTTACACAATGAATCCTAAAAAAAGTCAATAATATGAAATTTT
The DNA here is from genome assembly GCA_007115665.2 of Sequoiadendron giganteum. NCBI lineage: Eukaryota > Viridiplantae > Streptophyta > Pinopsida > Cupressales > Cupressaceae > Sequoiadendron > Sequoiadendron giganteum. The sequence goes on along the minus strand of CM021101.1, from coordinate 565,607,318 downwards.
GAATTTTGAATCTAGTTTCCAAATATGTATTTTATTCAAATACCCAGATGATAGAAATTAAATTTTGATAGGGATGTATAAAAACCACTTTTTAAAAGTCTTTTTTTACCACACCATGCACGTGTACAAACACCACTTTTTGACCCAAATAAAAGTATTTTTCTAATTCCTTTTGAGGAAAGATAGATAACAACATGAAGATTGATGAGGATATTATTTTGTTTTTTTTTGAATATTTTTTTTATTGAATTTTTATTGGCCTTAATTGTTGTTTTTAAAAATCAATGTGTAGGGACAACATAATTGGACCTAAACTAAACATTTTCTAAATCTTTGTTTTCATTGTGTAGAGAATTATCTGAAGATTGATGTCGTATAATTTTTTTTCAAGAAAATTAACCAAAAAAAGTTATTAATTTTTTTTTTTTAAATTGATATTTCAAGTTTATGGACTAGTTTGCTTAGAAATTAATTAAAAAATAATAAATATAATCCAATCTTAACAAAAATTATATATTTGGAAACTATACATCGTGTTCTCTAATGGGTTTTAATTTCATAGATTGATTTAGGAAAAAGGTCCATCAGTCATATTGCCAAAGTTGGACATTTTTCTTGAATCTACCTTACTTTTTTAGTTGCAAGTCAAAGGCTAAGGATCAAGTTGCCAAGCCTTTATTGAGCCTAAAACTAAGGCTATATGTGGGTTGGGGATTCAAATTTTTTAAAATGTGTACATGTTATAAAACACATATGCGTTATTTAGATAGAATATAATGCATACATGTTACCTATTTACTCATTGGTTAAAGGTAATGTGTATGCATTATATAATGTGTACGTGTTCCTAACATAGAATGCATATGCATTTTATAATGCGTACACATTTCTTATTTAACCATTTTTTCCCAATTTGGGAAAAATTGATAGAGCACTTTTTTTTGCAACATTCTTTTTCTATAGTACAGTCCGAAAGTGCCATTTTCTACATTTTTTATTGCAATGTTGTCTTGTGAAATATCTTAACATGGCATATTCTATTCAATTTTTTGGAAGAGACAAGTGCAGGTTGAATTTTTTGAAGTGGAATCAAGTACAAGAATATTTTACAAGAAGAATTGGAAAAAGAGAGCTTTTGGATGTTTTCATGATGATTTTGTACTTCAAAGTTTATAGAAGAAAGTATCTTCATACTAGTATATAGTTTTATTTGAATATTTGAAGAAGCTAGAAATTGGAAAATGTATTAAGAATCATTTGTTTTATTATCAAAGAGGGTTTTGTAATCATGGGATTAAAGAAAATACAAAGAAAAAATGTAGAAATTCAATGACACCCAAATAAATTCAAGAAAATAGAGAAATGGAGGGAAAAATACAAAGGGATAGAAAAGAAATGATTCAACAAATGAAAAATTTGGAAGCATCTAGTTCCATGAATGTTGAAGAGGAAACCAGTAAGGGTGAGATGAATGTAGATGATGAAAATGTGGATATGGTGAATATGGAAGAAAATGCAATTATGGAGACAAACCCAACTATGCCTTCAACTTCAACTTTGAATGATATGTAAATAGAACCTATGCAAAAAACTTCAGGTATGTCATCAAATCCACCTCCCATTGATATGGAAAATGCACCTATTCAAACAACTTATCCAGGTATGTATTCAAACCCCAAGTCTTGATAATATTGATCTTAGTTATTTAGATGACGTTGTATACACCATTGATGGTATCAATAATTCTAGTTTTGAAACTATGCAAAAAAAAAATAATGATGAAATATATTATATGAATGCAAATGAGAATGAAATCCCTCATATTGATGAAAATGAGAATGAAATCCCTTTTATGTTTGAAAATGAAAATGAAACCCCTTACGTGAATGAAAATGAAACCCCTTGTATGAATGAAAATGAAAATGTTTTTCTTACAATTGAAAGGGATGTGCTAGATAACCTTCTTGGTAAAGTTTCTTGGAGACAAATGAAAACTCATGGAAATAGAATATATAAATGTTTTTTATAGAAAAAAATTAGTATTTCAATGTCAACTCATGATGCAATTGATGAAAATGTGGAAAATGAGAAAAGTGATGACAAAATTAGGCATTTTTGTAGAACCAAAATGAAAGATTATTCAATAGAACAAATCATATCTAGTGTTGCTAATGCTATTGATTCTGTAGGTAAGAAAAGTTGATCTAAAGATAATAATGCAACTCGTCGTTCAATAACAACTGCTCTAGTTAATAAATCAACTTCAAATAAAAGAATGTTTAGTAAGATTAGTAAATATATAAAATTAAATCCTAAAAATTTGATAAAAGCTACTAAAATATGAGAAAGTATTAAAAAATATCCAATTAATTAATGTTGGAGTTTTAGTGGTAGACTCCCAAGGTCAAACATGCAATTAAGTAATGAAATCAAATCTTTAATCAAAAAATATTGGCATGATAATATAAGAGTATCACCTAATAAATTAGAGATGTTTTAAAATTAAGAGTGGGTTCCAAAATTCATGAACCTCATCCAAAGAATCTCTTGGATATGACTCAAACTGAATCATATAACTTTTTTTTAGATGATTCAATCTTACCATTTAATATTAGCATAAGTCAAATATCATTCGAAAAAAGTAAACCTTGGTATGTAAGAATTAATAAACAATGAATCTCTTGTTGGTGTAAGACTCATGTACAATATCATTATTATTATGATATTTTTTATATATACGTTGTACTTTACATGCTAACCAAATTATGGAGGACATTTGTGGTATGAATATGGCACTTGAAACAATCAAATATTTTATAGCAGGTTTATTTTGTGAACCCTCTAATGGAAATGCATTTTATTTAAAAGAATGTATTTCTAGAAAATGTAATAGATTTGGTAACTTTTCATTGTTAAGAGAATGCATGCACAAAATTAGCTTAGAGGAATTTGGACAACAATTATTGGATATTAAAAAATTTAAAAATATTGAGTATTCTTTAAAAGATAGAAAAATTAGAAAATGTTGTGAGCTAATTATCTAAAAATTTAGTGTGCATGCATTTATTAAAGAATATAAAGATAAGATTGTACCTAAATATGTTAAACACTCTCAATATTCTCATTGGCTTGATAATCAATTTATTTTATGTAAAAACACATTCCCAATTGGAACTATATTGTCAGTTGTTCATTTTGCTGAAAATTAAACTCTTGCTCCACAAGAAGAAAATTCAATCGCAATATTATAATTCAATGCAAGTAGCTATATTTGTTCATATCGTATATAGAAATGCAGATGATAGTAGAGAAGATAATACAATTTTTTTGAGAGAGTACCATTTTTATGTAAGTGATAATTGATTACATTCATCTGAGTTTGTTCAATATTGTTTTGATATATTTTATAAAAACTTAAAAGAGAGGAATTCAAATGAGAGAACATCTCATATGTTTAGATAATTGAATGGGTCAATTCAAGAATTCTAGAATGTTTTATTGGTTATGTAGAGTTCATAAGGAAAATAATATCCAACACATGTGGAGTTTTTGTGAAGCTGGACATGGTAAAGGAGAACATGATGGAGCAAGTGCATGTGTGAAAAGAGATTTTGCTAGAGAGCAACTAAAATTTGAGGATGCAACAAAATTTAGAGATACACGTGCAATTGTAGATTGGTGCAATACCAAATTATCTACAAGAACAAGTGAGAGCTCAACAATTCAGTGCTTCTTTTGGTTAGTTGAAGAAAATGATATTCTTAATTGACAAGATTGTGAAATAATTAATGGATGTGCAAAATGGAATTCCTTTAAGAGTTCAAATGCAAACACATGGATAATATGGACAACAAATCTTGCATATTTTTTTCAAATTTGTATTGTAGGTAATTGGGAGACATGTGAAAATAAAAAATGGGTCGAAGAATGGAAAAAAATATCCTTAACACCTACATCGACACATCTTCAACATGGAACGCCAATTGAAGATAATAAAGTGTTCACATCAGATGATTATGATTGTGTTTCAAACCTTGTACAAGAAGGTATATTAAATTAAATTAAATTTTATATGTATGCATGATCATGAGAAAATCATAGACACATTACAAAAAGAGAGGATGTAGATCCAGTACAACAGAGTAAATAAATATAGGTTACAAGTATATAGTTGTATATATATTTAATTGATAGTTGATATATAGTTAAAAAATTATCACATATACATGTCTATATATATATTTTTCTTTAGTTATTTTCTAATTAAAGTTTTATATCATTTTTTTTTGTTTTATGTCTCCCAAAACTAGATGCATTACAAAAAAGAGAGGACATGCATATATATTACAATGGAATTCAAATCTAGAGACAGGTAACTATATATAGTTCTAGATACATTTAATTGATAGTATAGATATAAAACTAAATAATTCATTGTCATTTTATAAAATGTTTATAATTGATTTCATATCCCCTTAATCCATCCTCTTAACTACCCTTAATACATCCTCTTACATCCCCTTAAGCCATCCTTTTAGAACCCTTTAAGCCATATCCTCCTATCTACCCTAAATCTATCATCTTGCATCCCCTTAAGTCACTCTCTTAACTCCCCTTAAGTCCTCTTAGTACACCTTAAGCCATATCCTCATATATCTACCCTTAATCCATCCTCTTGCATCCCCTTAAGTCTCTTTATTAATTCCCCTTAAGCCATAATCTTAGGACCCCTTAATCCATATCCTCATATATCTACCATTAATCCATCCTCTTGCATCCCCTTAAGTCACTCTCTCAACACCCCTTAAGTCATCCTCTTAGGAACCCTTAATCCATATACTCTTATCTACCCTTAATAAATCCTCTTGCATCCCGTTAAGTCTCTCTATTAATTCCTCTTAAGCCATCCTCTTAGGACCCCTTAATCCATATCCTCGTATATCTACCCTTAATGCATCCTCTTGAATCCCTTTAAGTCACTCTCTCAACTCACCTTAAGCCATCCTCTTAAAACCCCATAAGCCATATCCTCTTATATAAAAATCTCTATGGGTTAAGGGTTTAGGATTCATCTATAATACCCCTCCATTTTGCCTTCTGGTTGGACTGTGTGTCTTGTGTGGGTATGTTGTTGTGATGTGTTTTCGATTATTCAGATGTTATCTTTATTCCATGCTTTGGATTAGCATAGTGGTTATTTGAATTAAAGATGATTATGCTTTGAAATATATTAATATGTTAGATTGTCAGTTATTAGCAGTGTATTGGTGAAGGGGACGGTATCGTATCACTCGTTTGTGAGCGCCCTATGATCCCGTGATTTCCTTTTCACGGTGTGTATTTTATGTTGTTCTCATTATATGTTGTTGTTTACTTGAATTACAGGTTGACAGGTACAGGACATCGACTCCACCTGGTTTCACAGGTTCGAGCGTGTTCAATACCCAACGGTATTCGATTGGGAGATAGTAGCTAGGTTTCTGTGTCAGGTCATCACCCTAGTCCTTGTATGTCGTCAGTTATTTGTCGGGTTGTGTTTCTTTGTTTATTGTGCCTCTCTTCATTATTTAATTGCGAGTTAGAAAAGGGGTAATTAAATGGCTTAAGGTATTTATGTTGTTGAGTGATGTAATGTGGAATTATGTTGAAATATAATTTATTTATTATTAATTTAATTTAATTAATAAATAATTTAATCGTTGATTAAATCTATTTATTAATTAATTAAATTTTTTGATGCTGAAAGAAGTGAATTTATTTATGTTGAATTTGAAAATAAAGAAAATGCATAAAAAAGTCAATTTGAAAGTTTTAATTCAAAATTTGAAAAAAATGAGATATTTTGTATTTTTCTGTTTTGGAGAATTTATTAGGGTGGTTGTTGAAATTTTAGGGTTTTATCCTTATGTTTGGATTTTGCATCACAATTTTGGGGATCATGAAGTTTTTGGGAAAAATTGGAAATGGAGGAGAGAAAGAATTGTTGGTTTAGTGGGTTTTGGTTTAAAGTTGTAAAAATGGCTGATCTGAAGAGGGAATCGAAGCAAGGATCTGAGAATCACCTGAATCTTCTTCAAATTCACATTACCAGGTTCTTTGTTTATTAAATTTAGTTGTGTTATTATCTATGTTTTGTTGTTGGAAACATTCAAACCTAAGCTTGGTTTACAAATTAAACCCATCTTGTTCTTAATTCAAAATTGAAAAGGAAAGAAAAAAACCTCTGGTTGAAATTATTGTTCTTCAAAGAAAAATTTCAATATGGTTGTAGTTGTACATTTCTTTGAATTATTTGCTCTCCTAGAGTTATGATTTGGCTTAAAATTGAATATATATATGTATAAATACATATATATATATGTATATATAAATATATTTATATTTATACTTGTCATAGTTGTGCCTTATTAATTTTATATTTTAAATCCCTTTAAAAAAAAAAATCAAAAGATGATTTTCGGATTTTTTAAAATCCACAGTGGAGGGGTTTCAAATTTTTTTGGAATTAAAAAGAAGTATAATTAAAAATAAAATTTTTGTGGGTTGTGGGGATTAGGGGCTCGACCCATAGTCACCATGGGAGGCATTGTGGGGAGCCGCGCCTAGTGCACCCCACACGCTCCCCCACCTCCTTTGCCCGCAGCCACCTCCTCCCACCCCGCAACTGCTGTTAACACATGTAATACCCCTCCATTTTGCTTCTCGTTCGGTTTCCTTTATGCTATGTTTGGTTGCAATTACTTTGATACTGGATACATTTCGTTATGATGTTTTGATTGCTACTATTGAGCAACAACTATTATTGTGGGATGTAGTTATTTGATTATTGTTTTACATGCATTATGGATTAATGATGTTGTAGAGTTAGCATGAGATATTATAATGAGATTATTGGAATTATGATGGAAGTGTCAGTTTTGATGAGTGTATGGGTGAAGAGGATGGGTTCGCATCACTCACTTACGAGCGCCCTACGAATCCGTAATTGCTTCTTCACGGTGTGTATTATATGATGGATATATTGTATGATATTGTTTACTTGGTTGTAGGATTGTAGGTACATGACATCGACTCCACTTGGTTTCACAGGTTTGAGCGTGTCGATCCAATGGTTAAGTTGAACGGGAGATACTAGCTAGGTAACATGTGTCAAGTTTACACCCTAGCCTTAGTGTGTCGTCAATTGTGTGGGTCGAATCATTGTCTATCTTGCTTTGATGTTATTTAATTCTGAAGCATTCTTGATTTGGAAATAGATATTTAGAATAATTGCATTTAAATCATGTTGATGATTATTTAATTTAAATAATGCAATGTGGATAAAAGTTTATATTTTAATAAATTAATTATATTTAGTTTATTTAATTAATTAAATTTGATCCAAGGGGTTGAATTTAGTTATTAAATAATTAAATTAATTAATTAAACGTGATGCAAGAGAATGAAAGGAAATAAAAGAATTAAAATTAAATTTGGAATTTAATTTCAACGTGTGGGAATTAAATTAGAAATTGTAATTAAATGTTTATTTGGGAAATTAGTTGCAACTTTGGAAATTAATTTATTATTTCAAATTGCATTTTAAATTGAAAGTGGGTTTTCAAAAAGTGAAATTGAAATTGAAATTTGAAATTGAAAGAGAAATTGAAATTGAAATTTGAAATTGAAATTGAAATTGAAATTGAAATATCTAATTTGCATGTAATGTGAAATAGGGTTGTATTAGGTATTGTTGATTTATAAAGAATACATGTTTTAATTTTAGGGCAGAAAAGTCTTTAGGAAAATTCATTTTTACAACAGGGAAGAAATTTTGGAAAATTTGCATAAGGGTTTGAAGAAAGTTTGATTGTAAAATTGATTGAAGGAAAGATTGTTTACATTTGTTGGATTTTGGATTGGATTCATTGGAGGATTGAAGAAAATTCAGGAAATCTTTGGAGGAGGCTTGCATCAGAAATTCATCTCTTCCTGTAGCTTCTAGTACCAGGTTTTCCTCTTTGTGTTTTATTGTTCTTGATTATTTTTTTAAAATAGTAGTGATTAAAGATTTGTTTGTTAAATCTGTTTTAGAAAACAAATTTGATATTAGAAGAAAAGAATTAAACAAAGTTACAGCCTTTGCTTGTGAAAATTCTTGAGTGAAAATTGTGAAAACCTTAGTTGAATTTAAATTAATTGGGGAAATCGATTTTGTTGTTATTGAAATTAAACATAGGGATTGAAAAATGAATTTAGAATGTTTTTAGAAAATGAAACCTTTTGTTTATTATTATAAAACGGATTTTAAAATCTGCAGTATAGTTATAATTTTCATGGTAAAATGGTCTGATTGCGTTGCCTATAACTTCACTTTCACAAACTGGGTTTTTAGGAAATTTAAATTTTTTTTGAATTTTGAAGTTTTCTTACTCCTGTCCAAAAATGGGAAATACCCAGATCGTATTTTTTGAGTTAGGCTTGAAACATGAGACTACTATTAAGTTATTTTCCTATGCCTGTTCTAAAAATAAAATAATAATAAATTGATATTTATAAATATTAATATTTTAGGTATTGTTATTATAATATTAAAATATTATTTAATAATATTTTATATTATAATTTATAATACTAAAGTATTATATTTATTTATATTATTTTAAATAAAATTTGTATATTAGATTAGTGGAATTAAAATTATAAGCGTATGGAGAAATTATTGTTTATTTTAAAATGGCATGTTAAAGTTTAATTGAAGGAGTTAAATATTTGATTAAAGAATGCATAATTTAAAATTTAATTGTGGAATTTAAATTCATATGTAAAAGGTCCAATTATTAATTTGATTTAATTGGAAAAATATATTTATATTTTGAAAAATTGATGTTAAGGGATATTTTATTTTGAATTAAACAATTTGATATTCTGTAAAGAATAGAAGATATGTTAATGATTAAATATATTTAAATATATTAATTTATATTTAGTATATATATTGAAGGTATATATCCATTTGAGAGAATAAATAATATTTTATCTTATTTTATTATGTTATTTGCAAATTGAGTGTTATTAGTGTTCTAAAAGAAATGATTAGTATGTGTAGAAAATATATAGAGAAATATATTTTTTTAATAGAAGTAATTACTTGTTTTAAATAGAAAATTGAATGAGATGTAAGAGTTGGTTAGGAAATGGAAATAGTTTACTTGCATGGATTTGTGTCGATTTAAAAGTAAATTAAGAAGTTGTTTTATTGATGAGGCAATCAATTATGTTATTTATTAATTTCTATTTAGATTAGTTGAATCATTGTGATTGGATTATGAAAAGGATATGGATTTAGTATATCCAAAAGTAGTATCTTCCTTATGATTATCTTAAAGGATTTAATTCTCTGTATTCAGTAAAGGGAAGTAAATTTAATTGTTTTAGATTTTCAATAATGAAAAGGGAAATAGGGGTTATGATTATTTTAAATGATCTTATTATCGTGTTTTTGACTATGTCAACACTACCTATTGAATGAGTATGGATTTAGGAAATCCAAATATTAGATTTGATTGATGACTTGAATGCTTTGGTTGCTATGTCATCAAGTTGCATTGTTGGTTTTGGGATTTAGTGTTAGTCCTAAATTATAAGTGTTCCAGAAGATCTTAGAGGATAAGGGTTGTTGAATCTTTATGCCATCCAGTTGTTTTCCCTTGGGTAGTGCATGGCATCTTTTCAGTTTTACCCAGTTTTCACGAACGAGAATGTTTGCACCTCCTTGGTTTAGGAGCGGATTATGGGATCCGTGTCTCCTTGTATGGAGTGACCTTGTGATGTGGTTTCATCTTGTTGCCTCTTGTAAAAAGAGTGAACTATGTGTTTGTTGCCTCCAAGATGTTTGGAGTGGGTTCTTTTATTTGTTTCCTCCTGTGAAAGGAGTGGACTATGTGTTGTTGCCTCCAAGATGTTGGAGTGAGATCTTTTGTACCTCCCGTGAAAGGAGTGGACTATGTGATTGTTGCCTCCAAGGTGTTTGGAGTGAGTTCTATTATTTGTATCCTCCTTATGTTGGAGTGGTTATGATGCCTAGTTTGTATGCATTTGTGTTTCCCTTGGTGATTGGTTGTGAGTGCGTTGTCCATTAGAAGAGTGGCTTTTGTTAGGGGTCGGAGCCCAAAGTGGTAAACTGGGTAACCTTCAGAAGTGAGTTAATCAAGTGATAACTAAATTAATGTACTTAGATGATTAGGATGCAGTTCACACTAATCAAGATAATTTAATCCTCACTCATAGACACAAGGGCTTGTTTAGACTTGGGATGAGTGAGAAGGCCTGGAATGGCAAGATCAACTATCTTGTCCTTGCGAGATGTAGTTGATTCCGCATGAGTGAGTATGAGTGTCGGGATTCGGTTGAAACCACCAGGATTACTTGTGCCGGAGCCTATAGAGAATGCTCAAAGGAGATCTCATGACAAACCTTGCGATGACACTCTATCTAGGACAACTATTGTTAATTGTTTTATGTGTATGGTTATTTGAACATACTTGATCTACTTTATATCTGGAAGCAATGTGACCTATGTCAGTGATGTTGGAGTTGTACTTGTATTGTACTTGTATTGTATTTGACTTGAACTTGTATTGTACTTGAGTTGTACTTGTTAATTCATTTGGTTGGTTATAACAGTATGAGTCAATATGAGTCTGCCTTTGGTTAGTGGTTGTAGATCTTAGTCCATGTTACTTTGTTACTATCTCCTAGCATGGGGGGTGGGCCTTCGGGTACCACATTGGTTGGGTGGATCATGCACCAAAACCGTTGGGTCCCCATCTATCTTCAGTACTTGGTGGCGAGACATCCAGATGGACAGCTCGTGGTTCTTGTTGTAAGTTCCTGCATTGTAATATTTCAGTTTTGTATAAGTTATTTTATCCCTCTTATGTTTATGAGATGGAGTTATGTAATTGTAACCTTGTGTACTATTGCCTCATTCTGGGAATGAGTGATGTAACTATTGGATTAAGATAATGTTTATGAGATTGTATCTTGGTTGATTATCTTATTATGTTATGTGGTATTCTTATGATGTATGATGTTTATTTCATAAAGTTCATAAGGCTATGGTTATATGTAATATGTATGTGTGGGTCTAAGTAATCCTAACCTTGTAGTCTTAGAGGTTGTTGTTAATTAGTAAGTGAATGTGTATGTTAAATGCACTTTATAAAAAACAAAATTGGTTTGCTTATGATGTTAATTGCAACTTCCTTTAAGGTTACTTGGTAGGGCATTACAACACAGCCGCCTCTACCGGTGGTGGTCGATTGGTTAACCGTCGCCACCCCTTCAACCACCTCCGCCCCCTGCAAATGTCGCCAACCTAAGAAAAAATCGTGGCTGAGGGAAGAAAATGCCGCTGCCTGCAATCCATCCGCGGTCGACGCCCGGTCAAAACCCTAACCCTGCACGCGGCCTGAGGTAGCCACGGCCCAACCCCAAAGGGTTGGCACGCAGCCCGAGGCACCAGGCTTGGTTAAAATAAAATATAAATAGAATATAAATAATATTTTAAATATTATAATATATAATATTATTATTATTATATTATAATATTTAAAATATATATTTTAATATTTATTTTATTATTATATTGGATAGATAATGATTTGTTTTTTTAGAGAGGTGATTTAAATTAATTATGCAAGGGAAATTATTGTTTTTCTAATGGCATGAATTAAATTTAATTGAAGAAATGAAGTATAAGTAATGTTAATTAATTTTAAAATATTATATTTGGAAGAGAGATAGATTTGATTCTAAATAATATGTTTTTTTTCTTCTAAGGCAAATTAACTATTTTTATATGGTTATATTGAAATAAGGAAACGATAAGTATTTTATATCATTGTATTTTGATTAGTGGAATCAATTGGTTATTTTATTATTATTTAAATGTAAGTAGGGAAATTAAGTATTTTGTATTAATTTCTCCCTGATTTGAAAGACGTGTTTAAATTCAGTTTATTTAATGTGATGAATTATTGAACGCCAATGAAGAATGGATTTAGAATATCCAAAGGTAGTTTATTTCATATGCCTTCACTAAATATTCCCTTCGTGTGCTTGTTTTGGGAACGGGTTAAAGGTGTGTTTTGTTCGTAAGTCTTCCAGATGGTCTTTGGTTTGTGAGGGTTGTCGTTTGTGATGTCAACCTATTGTGAATTCTCTTGGTAGTGCATGAGGTTGTGTCTATGTTAGTACCTGGTTTTCATGAACGGGGACATTTGTGCCTCCTGTGAAAGGAGTGGATTTTGTAATGTGTGCCTCCTTGTTAGGAGCGGTCTTGTTATTGTTGTTACCTCCAGTGTTTGGAGATGGTTTTATCTTTGTCACCTCCTGAGAAAGGAGTGGACATGTTATCTTGTTTGTTGCACCTTGGTACCATTGATGTTTGGTTTGTGTGTGTGTGTTGTCGAGTAGAAGAGTGGCTTGTAACGGGGGCCAGCACACGAAGTGGTGCTAGGATAACTCATTGTAAGTTAGTTAATCAAGTGATAACTAAAACAATACTTAGAAGCTTAGGACTAACTTCTCACTAATCAAGATATTAATGTCTCACTCATGGACCCAAGTGCTCGGTTAGGCTTGGGATGGGTGGGAAGGCTTGGAATGGCAAGGTCATCTATCTTGTCTGTACGAAAGGTAATTGGCTCCGCATGAGTGAGTATGGGGGCTGAGATTCGGTAAAGGTCATTAGGATAACCTTTTCTTGTGGGGGCCAGAGCTTAGGAAGAATCCCAAGGATAACCCATAACGAGCTATGTGATGACACTCTGTCTAGGACAACAGTTGGTTCTTGTTTATTGTGGGTATGGTTTTTGAAACATACCTGATGTGACCATGGTTGGTGTTCGATTATTATGTGTATGGTTCTCATAACATACTTGTCCTGCTTTATTTCTGGAAGCAATGTGACCTTGTAGAGTTGTACTTGCATGGTATCTGAGTTGTACATGTGTTGATCTTATGTTGTACTTATGTTGTATTTGAGTTGTACCTTGGGATGTTCTATGAGGTTCATGTGTTTGGTTGTTTCAGTTTGGTTCAGTTTATGTTAGCCTATGTCTAGAGGTAGATGCTCTTGACTAGGATTCCTTGTTACTATCTCCTAGCACGGGGGGTAGGCCTTTGGGTTCCACTTGGTTGGGTGGCATGCACCTAAATCCATTGGGTTCTTTCTTCATGTTCTTGTGGATGAGACTTTCAGTTGGAGAGCTCGTTGGTTTCAGTATCAGTTCTTGCTTTATTCTTTTTAGTTGTTCTTGTATTATTTTACCCCTCAGCTGTTATCAAGGTGGAAGTTGTAATTGTAATCTCATTATGTTATTGGACTTGCCTCATTCGGGGAATGAGATTTGTAATCTTATTGTTAATTATGGATTAATGGAATTGAAAGTTATCTTTATGCTTGATGTAATTATCTTATTGGAATGTATGTGTTTAATTTATTTAGTAATTGAATGACATGGTTTAATTCATGTTTTTTGTTGAGGTTCTATATAACCTCTGTCTTGTAACCTTAGAGGATGTTGGCATTAGTTAGTGAACTTGCTTATTAATTATAGTTTAAAAAAACAAAATTATTTTGTTTAAGTAGTTAAATGCAACTGCCTCTAGGGTTGCATGGTGGAGCATTACATCATCTCCTATGCTTTAGGTCCTATGGTTTAGGGTTTAGGGTTTCTAGGGTTCATGAGATGCTTAGAATAACAAATATATATGGGTTAAGGATTTGGGATTCATCTCCTATGCTTTAGCTCCTAGCATTGAGGTTTTGGGATCTTCATATCCTAGGGTTCATGAGATGCTTAAAACAAAAAAATCTATATGGGTTAAGGGTTTAGGGTTCATCTCCTAGGCTTTAGGTCCTATGGTTTAGGGTTTAGGGTTTATATGGTTCATGATATGCTTAGAATACCAAATCTATATGGGTTAAGGGTTTATGGTTCATCTCGTAGGCTTTCAGTTTGATGGTTTAGGGTTTACGGTTTCTAGGGTTCATGAGATGCTTAGAATAAAAAATCTATCTGGGTTTTTGGTTTAGGGTTTAGGGTTTCTAGGGTTCATGAGATGCTTAGAATAAAAAATATATATGGGTTAAAGGTTTAGGTTTCATCTCCTAGGATTTTGGTCTTATGGTTTAGGGTTTAGGGTTTCTAGGGTTCATGTGATGCTTAGAATAACAAATCTATATGGGTTAAGGGTTTAGGGTTTATCTCCTAGGCCTTGGGTCCTATGGTTTAGGGTTTAGAGTTTCTAGGGTTCATGAGATGCTTAGAATAAAAAATCTATATCGGTCAAGGATTTAGGGTTCATCTCCTAGGCTTTAGGTCCTATGGTTTAGGGCTTAGGGTTTCTAGGGTTCATGAGATGCTTAGAATAACAAATCTCTATGGGTTAAGGGTTTAGGGTTAATCTCCTAGGCCTTAGGTCCTATGGTTCAGGATTTAGGGTTTATAGGGTTCATCAGATGCTTATAATATCAAATATATATGGGTTAAGGGTTTAGGGTTCATCTCCTAGGCTTTAGGTTCTATGGTTAAGGAATTAGGATTTCTAGGGTTCACAAGATGCTAGTAATAATAAATCTATATACGTTAATGGTTTAGGGTTCATTTCCTAGGCTTTAGGTCCAACGGTTTATGGTTTAGGGTTTATAGGGTTCACGAGATGCTTAGAACCTTAGAATAAAAAATCTAATATGGGTTAAGGGTTTAGGATTTCTAGGGTTGATGAGATGCTTAGAATAACAAAACTATATGCATCAATGGTTTAGGGTTCATCTCATAGGCTTTAGGTCCTATGGTTTAGGGTTTAGGGTTTATAGGGTCCATGAGATTCTAAGAACCTTAGAATATTAAATTTAATATGGGTTAAGGGTTTAGGTCCTAAGGTTAAGGGTTTAGGATTTATAGGGTTCACGAGATGATTAGAATAACAATTATATATGGGTTAATGGTTTTTGGTTCATCTCCTAGGCTTTAGGTCCTATGGTTTAGGGTTTAGGGTTTCTAGGGTTCATGAGATTCTTAGAATAAAAAGTCTATATGGGTTAATGATTTAGAGTTCATCTCCTAGGATTTAGCTCCTATGGTTTAAGGTTTAGGGTTTCAAGGGTTCATGAGATGCTTAGAATAAAAAATCTGTATGGGTTAAGGATTTAGGTCCTAAGGTTAAGGGTTTAGGACTCATATCTTATGGAAATTCATGAGATGCTTAGAATAAAAAATATAATATGGGTTAAGAATTTTGGTCCTAAGGTTAAGGGTTTAGGATTTCTAGGGTTCACGAGATGATTAGAATAACAAATCTATATAGGTTAATGGTTTAGGGTTCATCTCCTAGGATTTAGGTCCTATGGTTTAGGGTTTAGGGTTTCTAGGGCTCATGAGATGCTTAGAATAATAAATCTATATGGGTTAATGGTTTAAGGTTCATCTCCTAGGCTTTAGGTCCTATGGTTTAGGGTTTAGGGTTTTTAGGGTTCATGAGATGCTTAGAATAAAAAATATGTATGGCTTAAGGATTTAGGTCCTAGGGTTAAGGGTTTGGGATTCATATCTTAGGGAACTTCATGAGATGCTTAGAATAAAAATGCTATATATGGGTTAAGGGTTTAGGGTTCATCTCCTAGGATTTAGGTCCTAAGTCTAAGGTTTTAAGATCTTCATATCGTAGGGTTCATTAGATGCTTAAAATAACAAATCTATATGGGTTAATGGTTTAGGGTTCATCTCCTAGGATTTAGGTCCTAGGGTTAAGGGTTTAGGATCTTCATATCCTAGGGTTCATTAGATGCTTAAAATAAAAAATCTATATGGGTTAATGGTTTAGGGTTCATCTCCTAGGCTTTAGGTCCTAGATTTGGTGGTTTAGAATTCATATCCTAGGGTTCATAAGATGCTTAGAATAACAAATCTATATGGGCTAAGGGTTTAGGGTTAATCTCTTAACTCCCCTTAATCCATCCTATTAAAGGACCCTTATGTCATATCCTCTTACATCCCCTTAATCCACCATCTTCAATCCCTTAATTCACTCTCATAATTCCCCTTAATCCATCCTCTTAGAACCCGTTAAGCCATATCCTAGGGTTCATGAGATGCATGCCCTTAATCCACCCTCTTGCATCCCTTTAATTCATTCTCTTAACTCCCCTTAATCCACCCTCTTTCATCCATTTGAGTCATTCTATTAACTCCCTTTAACCCACCCTCTTGCATCCCCTTAAGTAATTCTCTTAACTCCCCTTAAGACATTCTCTTAGGACCCCTTAAGCTATATCCTCTTAGGTCCCCTTAATCTATCCTATGGTAAAAATCACTTGAATTTGTAAGGAATTTATAAGATCCAATTTTCTAACTTTTATTATGTAGTGGTATTTTCTCGCATGAATTATTTAGTTAAATGATTCATTAAAAATATAGTTACTTTACTTACATTAATTATTTTTGCAGGTTCTCATCAAGTTGGTCTACCATGTGATTGTCACTGTAAAAAAAAATTATCATATAGATTATCTAAATATAAATTTGTGGTCTTGAGCTAAAATTTGATAAGCTTTAATTGTATTTACATGCACATATGTTTCATTATGTTATATAGTTGTATTAAACATCATTATACATTGTATTTTTGTTTGATGCATGAACTTCAATGAACTTATTAGTCACTTTTAAAATATCTTGTTCCAATTTTATCTTATAGAAATTGTGTCTTATATTTACTACATTTTATATAATTTTTCAATTGTATAGATTATAGATTGTATACATGCAAGGATATAGATTTTTGTTCAATGATTCAAATATTTGCTAGAATTGGAAAATAGTTAAAATTGCATGCCCTTAATTTATTATGAATATGATTAAACTATTTAAGGAATGTTTAAATTTGTCACCTAACCATGTGATAAATTATTGAAATTTTAAATTCAATCATTTTAAGACATGTCTATAGTTAATTCAACAATGACATGTAAATATATATGAAATTTGATTCTAGATAAAAATTTATATAGGTCAAATTACATGAAAATTAGAAAAAAAATATATACATACATGAGTGCATATAATCATCAAAATGAACATAACACGATCATAATTGAGTGCATATATAATCATCATATTAAAGCAAACTAATATAAATAAACACAAACATGATCATATTAATCGATATAATGTATGTGAAATAGTCCATGAAATAACATGTTCAAAATGTATATGTCAAGTCCAACATATATATTTAAATAAAAGTATATCTATAGTCCATAAAATAAAACTATCCAACTATCAGGGTGATCAGTCTAATCAAGTATTCTCTGTGATCCATGTGGACTAGATGTACACCCATATCATGCTATATAAGAGTACAAGAAACTTGAAATTAGATTTAAAGTTATTTAGAAATTTTGATTTAATTTAACATATAAACTTGATAAAAATAAATTTAATTAAATATCTAGTAAATATAGTAAAAAATATTTTTAGTATATGCATAAATTACCATTTGATCATGTGAATCTACTAGTACATTTTGTTCAACGGGTAGTATAACTATGAATTTAGGAGGTCCAAATGCTTGATCTACTAGTTCCCACATATTCAAATAAAGAAAACAATATGTTAGAATCTCGAATATATATATTTAAAAGACCTAAAACTTGTATAGGAGATTTATTAAAGTTTACAACCTCAAATTGTATGACCTCATGATCACGCACCTAATATTTCCCATGCATAAAAGCTAGCGATGTCTTAGGTGTGCTCACCATGGGTATCACATGAACTCCCTACATATAGATACAATAATTTATAGATAATTCATACATGTGTAGAAATTCAAATTAAATTAGATATGATGTGTATTTATTTTAAACCTAACAATTTTTTGAAATCATGCACCTAAGATGGCCCATGCATAATAGCTGACAATGACTCAAGAGCACTCACCACAACTTGTGGTTGGTTAGTACTTAGTATTGCATGACCTACTTGCATCTAGATACAATATATCATTTCACACATGTGTACAAATTAAAATTAAATTAGATATGTCCACATAAATTAAAATATATATTGGTTTACCTAACCAAAAGGTGTTCCCAATTCCACAACACTCGAAAAATAGACATGATCATATTGAGATTCAGGCATTGTACTATCATGCATCTACATCGAACACTTCTTGAATTAATATTATATTATATATATAATTTAATATTATTGTTTACATGAATTTTGTACATTTTAAATAAATTAAAATGTGCCTAAGCTCAAAATATGTACATACCTATGTAGGATGATCCTCAAAATATAGTAAATCCATTTTTAATGGCTCTATCTTGGATGCATGTGGGTCACCTAAAGTGGATGCCTAAGTATTCCCATAGCCTGAGCCTCCATGCTCTCCATTGCCAACTTCAACCATTGCATGTGTAATCTGGTGAGTGAGATGTCCTAAAAGAGAACTCAATTCTCCTAATGTTGACAACACTATCTACTGCTAAAATGTAGCAGGAACTCTAGGAGATGGAGGAGAAACAATTGGAGCAATCAGAGCACATCATTGAGGATCAACACGTTCTCCTAATCTATATTGTGGCATGCCACACCTAGCTCCCTAAAATGACCTCATATAAAAATAGTTGGGTTTTAAACCCAACTCAAACTCAACCCATAACTTTCTCAAAAATTATTTAGGGGCACCTCACAATTTCCATGTGGTGGAGTATCAAACACCATCCACCATCTATCCAAAAAAATTGTAGCTATCTACAAGTGCCTATGCCATTTAATTGAAATTTATTTTTTAGTGGGTGGAATTGGTTCATTTGTTTTGGGGCTAAAGAAATGTTGGAAAATGGCTTGTTTCATAATTTTAATGTCATGGATTTCTTTATAAGACAATCCATTTGCATAGAATTGTCTCCTCTCTTCTCTCCATCAATGGAACCTATCTAGGTCTGCATCAATGGATCAAACATAATCGACAAAAAATTTCATCGAAGATGCAAATCGTGTGAGATGGGGGGAATATTAGGCTTATTTTTTTATCAAATCTATATTTTCTTGAATCACATTTAGGTTTTCTCTTATGATATCTCTTAATTGATTTTGATCTAATGCAGGGTGTGGGGGGTTAGGAGGTGGAGAGGGTGGAGGTGTGGGGAGTTTTTGTGGTGGGGATTTTGGATGTATGTGATTTTCAGACTGGTCATTAGATATGAAATCCTCTATATTAAATTCAGGTTCCATGTGATGAAATGAGAATTGCATGTTAAACAATTAAAATATGTATATCAACAAAGTAATTAAATAATGTACGCAGTTTGAACTAAAAATGACATTGAACATGCACAAATTCAAAATACATATCATTTGAAGACACATTCAATTTAAAACATTAAAAAATCCAAAGCGTGAAAATGTAGACTAATTTATGTTGTAGAATTTATACAAACAATTACAACCTCCCCTACAACATGTACATTAAATTATACAATTAAAGTCATGTGTACCCTTGATTAAATTCTCTTTATCTTAAATTTTTATTTGAACACAATGACCTAATTTAGAATCTTTAAATAATAATATCAAGGTCCTACTTCATTTATTTGACAAGTGGAAAAATTATAAATGTATGAAGTATAATTTAATGAGCTACTTGATCATAATTTATTGTTGGGATTTCATAATTGTGTGATTTTGGGAAGGTGATATTTTGGTTTAATTTTTAATTAAATTTCTAGTTGTTTTTCTTAACTAGCCTATATTTCTTGACTAATTTGAGAAGATAATCATGGCTATTTCAAAATTTTCTCAGGTTTTGTTATTAAATATTTGATAGACATATTTATAAACTTGTCTCAAACATTGTCACTTTCAAAAATTTTAAGTATTAGGTCCATGAAGAGGAATATATAAAATTATAAATTGTGCATTCCTTTTCATTGACTATTAAATAGACCATGAAACTTGTATTTTTATTGCAATAAAATTGATTTTGAGACATAGAGCCAACAAGCATATTCATATAAAATTTATTTTATGATAGAGAGTTTAATTTTATTAAATCATGTATATTCAATTGGTTTTGTGTTGAATTAGTATCCATATGGTTTCATTTTCCTTGCAAGGTTAAAATTGAGTGGTAAATTGTACTTGCCAAGCCTATTTTGATGAAATTTGATACTTGGTTTTGAGTTCCTTAGAGGTATGTATAGGGACATAGATACAAATTTTAGGGACTTGTTGACACCTAAGCATAACGATTATGAACATAGATGAATATTGCTAAAGAAATTGAACAAGGACTTGGAAAAGTTAGCACATCAAGTATTTGAAGATTTGATAGAGGTGGATAATAAGGATTAGGAGTGATATTTAAGGTGTTACTAATGCAATCTTGGGCTCACTAATAAATATTATTAAGACCACATTTGAGATAGTTATTATTTCCTTGAAAATGTAGAATTTGGTGCTAGATATGCTCCTTGTATGGAAAATATACAAGCATTAACAAAGGTTGAATGTGATCTTATGTAAATTAAGGCTTAACTAAAGAATTGTTATAAAGATATATGAGATTTTATTAAGAAGTTATTATTGTAAGGATTATGTGATTTTAGGGCTAGTAAAAGACAACAAATATAGACATTATAAATAGAATTATCTAGGGATTATGTGATTTGAGAGCTAGTATAAAGACAAAAAATCTAGACAAATTATAAATCTAATTTCGGTTTGGGTTTTAAGGTTTAGGGTTTAGGGTTTTAGGTTTAATTTTTAGGATTTAGATCCTATGGTTAAGGGTTTTAGTTTTTAGGTCTATGATTTTTGGAACCTAGGGTAAATAGGATTTTGATTTCCAGGTTTTGTGTCCAATTTAGGTTAAATTCTAGTTAATTTTGGTATAGATTTTATGGTTTTCAATTTACAATTTAACGTTTTTTCTTTGGTTGATGTTTTTGGTTACAAATATAATTTAAAAAATATAAAATATTCAACCTAATTACAAAAAAAAAAACTAAATAACAATTACAAAAAAAATGCAAGATATAAAGCCAAAAGAGAGTATAATTCAACCAACCTAGAGGTCACTGAGGTCGGTTATGTCGATGGGAGGAGGTGGCAGTGAAAATTTGGTTGAAATTGCCCCTCAAAAATGTGTATGCAAAATTCACCCATTCTCAGGCCATTGACCAAACTGCAGCGAAAAATAAATATGACAACCATTTATTTTAAAAATTAAATAGCTTTCAATAATGCGTACACATTATAAAACACGCACGTGTTTTTTTAACATGTACATTTTTGTTGGTGCGTACCTGAATCTAAATGCATACACATTCGGATTTAGGCTCGAGTACCCAATCCAAAGCACGTGCACATTTTTAAAAAATACATATGCATTTCCTACAATTTTTTTTGTTTTGGCCAAAACTTGTCCTCTTCATGGACCCTTCTTCTTGCTTTTACCCAAAATTTATTTTCAATATCCAATTTGAATGATTTTGGAATGCATGTGACATTTGATAAGTCTAGTTGCATGTTGGTAAGAGGGAGTTTGGCGATTTCTAAAGGATCTTGGATTTGGACTTTATTTAGGCGCCAATGTAACTAGCACTAAAACTGTATGTATGTTGTGGCATCATAGGATGGATCATATGAGTGAAAAGGGTCTTAAGATCATTCTTTATAAAAAAAGTTGGTTGACAATATTTCTAATTTTTTTGTTGGAAAAAATGAATTTTGTGAGCATTGTGTGTTTGGTAAACATAATAGATCATCTTTTCCTAATGGAACTAATAAAGCTAAGAGATTATTCATTTGAATGTGTTTGGACTAGTGGATGTCGAATCTTTTAGAAAATCTCAATATTATGTTAATTTCATTGATGATGTCTTAGGATACACTTGGATTTCTTTTATGCATGCAAACTCTAAGGTTTTCACTAAGTTTAAGTAATTTAAAGCCTTAGTTGAGAAGAAAAAGGATTATAAGATAAAGGTGTTGAGATTTGAAAATGAGGGTGAATATTATTCTAGGGAATTTGATAAGTTCTATAAGCATGAAATTATTGTTCAACAAAATACTACTCCTTATACACCTAAACAAAATGGGGTAGCAGAAAGAATGAACCGAACCTTGATAGAAAGAGCTAGGATCATGTTGAGTGGTTTGCTCTAGAGAATGTAAAAGGTTAAAATATTTGGAATCCACTAACCTATAAAAGAGTTTACTTTAGAGATGTGATTTTTATGGAGTTTAGAGCTTACTCAGGTGACGAAAAATCATAAGAGAAAGATAAGACAAAAGTAATGCACTTCAAGAAAAATAATGAGAAGTAGGAAGATGCACATGTGGAACAACAACCAAATGGATTAGAGGATGGAGAAGAATAAGATGGTCTAGAGAGTTCAGATGATGTGCAGGATGAGTATACAAAAGAATAAGTACAACAAGAGACCCTTACTCCTACCTTGAGAAGATCCATAAAACAATGTATAATCCAATTCTTGTTGTGTATGTTCTTTATTGAGTATTGATGATGAACCTAGATCTTACAAGGATTCTCTTTCTTTAGAAGAGAGAAAGTCTTGGATGTAGGCCATGCAAGATTAGATGATGGCTCTAGATAGTTGTGATACCTGGGATCTTGTGAGTTTTCCCAAAGGAAGGAAGCCCATTAGTTGCAAGTGGTTATTTAAAAATAAATTTGGTGGAGATGATTAGTTAGAACGGTACAAGGCCAGATTGGTTGCCAAGGGCTAATCCCAAAGAGAGGGAGTTGAAAGAGATCACAAGTTGTAAAGATTGACTTTCAACCTCAATAGTGAGTGAATCAGACCTAGATCTCAGTCCTTAAGACAATAGGATAGATTTGAATCCAAATTAAAATGATTTATAATGCTCAAACTAAATGAATTATAAGACCTAGAACATAAAATAAAAATTCTTGAAATTAGAGAAACTAAAATCATAGTTTGCAAGAAGATCTGAGAAGTCTTAGGACACATGCAGCTATCACCAAAAGTTGGTTTTGAGATCTATTGAAGGATAGGTTCATACTAGGGTGAATGGGTCCTAGTTAGGGCTTCTGAAAATACTTTTGGTAGTCCTCTGAGGCTGGATTTTAGCTTATATTTTGTAAAAGTCTCACTATTGAAAAGCCAAAAAAAATCTAAATTTGAGTTTCCATGGCTTGAAAACAATGATGACAACTTATGCAAAAATGTCAAATTTCTCTTCAAGATCTTCAATCCTTCTTCAACCTGTAATCTGCACATACACAACGAGAGGGAAAATTGTTTTGTTTGAAAGAGGGTTTACCTTAGTCAAACCTCAAGTTTGGTAATTAAAACTTGATAGAAATAATATAATGACAAATGGAAGGAAATAATGAATGAACACTTGCTTGTTACAACTCATCCCTCAATGGTTGCCCTTCAAGGAATGAAGTCAAAAATATCACTCTAAGGATTTGGATCTTGTTGAGTTGGCTTGATATATTACATAATTTGATGCTTGAATGCTTGAAAACCTACATCATGATGTTAGATTTAAAACATGACATGAATAAGCATTAACATTGATATAATGTTAGTATCTTGATTGCTCCTGTAGATGACTAATAATGCTGCTCTTGAATGCTCTTGACAATAATATTTTCTTTTGAAATTTCACCTCTTGCTAGATTGATTTCAAATGATTAAAAAACTATGTAGTTATAAGTGTATCTAATTTCTCAAAAATTAGATTCAAAAAGCTGAAAATTGCATATTGTATTTGAATCATTAAAATGCTTCCAAAAACATATTTAAAAATAGGTCCTAGGACTTAAAGGGTTGGGTGAATAGGTCCTAGGACTTCAAGGGAATCCGTTCACCCTTGGGCGAATGGGTCATGGCCTAAAATTCTAGGACACACATGATGTATGGTGATTAAAATATTAATTGCATTAATTAAATATTAGTTTCCCTTTCAGAAAATGAGAATAATAAGGCTTTGGAATGGATAATTTGGAAAATTAGAAGATTAATTAAGTCCAATAAATTAAGGGAACCAAATATAATATGAAATTGTAAAGGGTATACAATTTCCTACGTTGCACTGCTTATGATTTTAAAATAGAGTAAATGGATGTTAAAATTTATTTCTTGCATGGAGGTCTTGAGAAAGAAATTTATATGAGACAACCTAATGGTATTGTACTAAAAGTAAAATAACACTTGGTGTGTAGGTTAAAGAGATCTTTATATGATTTGAAACAATCACCCAAGATGTGGTATCAAAATTTTGATATATTTTAATTGAAGTTGGGTTTTGTTAGGAGTGAGGAGGATCATTGTTTTTACATTAATGTTATTGATGATCATATACTAATCATTGTATTTTATTTTGATGACATGTTTATAGGTAACAACAAGGTGAAGATTAGGGAGCTTAAGACTCGAATTTTTGGAAGATTTGATATGAAGGATTTTGGGGCTGAAAATTTTATCCTTGGGATGGATATAAATAGAGAAGGGGTTCACAAAAAGTTTTGGTTAAGTCAGAGTAATTGTGTTGAGACTATTTTGTAGAGGTTTTGTATGCATGAATATACACCAATAAATATTCCATTTTAGATTGGTACTAAGTTGAGTTTAGACATGTGTCCTAATTCTGATGACGATTTTGAAGAAATGTCTAAAGTTCCTTATGCTAATGATATTGGTAGTTTGATGTATGCAATGGTTTGCACTAGACCAGATATAGCCCAAGTAGTGGGAGTTATGACTAGGTTTGTGTCTAATCCTCGTAGAGAGAATTGGACTTTTGTTATGAGGGTTTTTAGATATTTGTGTGATACTTCAGATTACTATTTGGTTTATCATGGTATTGATGATGTGGTTCAATCATTGGACATATAGGGTTTTGTTGATGTAGATTGGGCAGGTGACTTGAATAGTCGAAGGGACACTAGTGGCTATGTTTTTACTTTGTTTGGAGGTACGGTGAGTTGGATGAGTAAGAGGCAGGCTATAGTTGCTTTTTCCACCATTGAAGTAGAGTATATGGTTGCTACACATTCCTTTAACATGGTTGTTTGGTCATAGAGACTTTGTAATGGCATTGGTTTTGATTGTAGGACAATGAGGATTGGATGTGACATTCAAAGTGCCATATATTTAGCCAAAAATCTATTTATCATGCTCGTACTAAGCATGTTGATATCAATTTGTGTGAGAAATGGTTGAGAATGGTAAGGTCTTAATTGAGAAGGTTGACACTTTGGATAATGTTATAGATTCTCTCATTAAGCTAGTGACCACAAATAAGTTATCTTAGTGTAGGAAGGCCATGGGCCTTGATCATTGTACTTGATTATATTTTATTTATATCTCATGGATGTAATTGCAATGTGTAATATCAAGTGGGAGAATGTTAGGATAGGTGACACTTTAATTGCTATGCTAAGTTGATATATGTGTTTCCCCATTCTTTGGAAATTGTTCTAGGGGAAATGAGGGGAAAAATATTTATTATTTATTTTCCTATGAAAAATTGTAATTGCATTCAAACAGGTGGACCCAGGACAGTGAAATTTATAGAGCATTTCAAGAGCATATTCCTTCTGGGCATCCAACTTCTAAGTGGGGACTAATTTTCTTTGCATAGTGGGGTGCATAATTTTGAATGTTGTTGCATGTTCTTGCATGAATCCATCAGAGCTATTAGAGAGTTATGGAGTACTTTTTATTGACCAATTTTGATTGGCAATTGGTTAGGTGCCCATGTGAAGGCCATGTGATCATTTAATATTTTTCACCATGCTTATGGGTTGTCTACTAAGGGGGCATGGGTTTTTAGGTGGTTTTTCTTGTTGTTTCAGGATACCATTTATGGTATTCTTTCCCATAAACTTATATATATTGGAGCATTGAGATGGTGGTTTGTAAGAGTTTGTTTGTATGTTGTTAGAGTAGAGAAGTGTTGTCAAAATTTAGAGGAGTGTTGTATTGTTGTATCTCTTTTGAAGATTAATACAAACATTAGATCTCTTTAGGTGTGCAATTTTTTTCTGCAATGGTTTTTCCACATATATCTTGTGTCACTTGTGATTATCAACTTGTGGTATTACTTCTTTTCCTTTCATGTTTGGAATTGTTAATCATAATATCACTTTATGGTAGTCTTGGGCACTTAATTTCAGATTTGAAAACACATCATTAAGTTCTATTGATACAAGTGTCACCTTGAATTTTCAAAACACATTTATGAAAATCTAATCAATTATCACCACAAGCATTAATTATTTGATCAATTGTTAAGTGTCTGTGAGGGTTTTTTTTCATTTTGTAATAACTTGCAAATGGGGTGTTTTTTGAATAATGAGGGTTCTCATTTTTTGTTTTTGTCATTTTACTAGGGTATGAAAGGCATACTTGATATATGTATTTATTTTCTATCTCATGACATAAAATTGTAAGGACTCAAAATAGAAAATAATTTTGTAAATGCACTCATATAAAGTGCCACAAAAACTGAATGTGTGTTCCTTAGGAATGGAATTTTATAGTTACACTGAATTATAAAGTGTAATGGGAGGTTGTGTAGTGCCTTGATTTGCAATCACAATAATGGATCCTCGTGATTCTCAACTCATGTGTGTGTTTCCTTTATTTGTCATCACAATAATGGATCCTCATGATTCTTTCCTAATGTGTGTGTACCTTGATGCACACCCCTTTTCAATCTCTTATACATATTTTGGACCTAATTATGGGTCTAAATTCCATTTAACACTTTTGTGCCCAATTTCAATTGGTCTTCTTATACCTCTTATTGTTAGTATTAAGGGGATATTATAATAGTTTTATGCTAATGCTTCTTTCAATGGAGCAGTGGAGGAACCTTCTACTTTGGGGGGTCTCATAGACCTTCTATCTTTATCTCTCATATGGGGGATTATTTTAGTTGATCATATTTTGTGAGATTCTAGTACTTATGTAGAGTAGCGCGATGCACATTTTAGTAGTGTACTATATGTCACTCATGCATTTATTGATCACACTCCAAAATAATAGTACTATCTATATTTTTAGCTTCACAAGTATATGTGTGTTCATGGTTGAGTAGTGTTCCATATGTTTACTCATGCAGTTTTTGTTAGCTCTTATCTTGATCTACATTTCTTGGAGGTTCATTGATTCCAAAAAATACTAGTTCATCTTTGGTAGAGTTTACAACTTTGACATGCATTAGGATTTCTTCATCATCATGTTCCTATCTTCAAGGGACATTCTTCTTAGGAGGTCTTATCCTTCTCTTTCTCTTTTTTGGAGAGGAGTTTTATTCCCATTGGGTTTTCTCATTTCTCTCCATTTGTGAGAGATAATTATTGTAAATGAGTACCTTACCTGGCATTGTTGTTAGGACTAATATTTTCAGTGTTTATCTTACTCCCTAAGTATTTCTTAAGGGTGTGTTAGTGTTAAAATATGTATTATCAAACTAGCTAGTTTTTACCCTACTTAGTAGACTCCTATTCACACTACACTAAAGCTCACTTAGAGGACTTCTAGTTTTTTGTCTCACCTCATGTGGTTGAGACAAGTGTTCTCACTTTTTGAGATACCTCTTACATGATCACTTGTTCCATCTTTGAAGGGTTAATAAATCATTGTGTTTGACATGAATACCTTCACTACCTTACCTATTTAAGCAAGGTCATATTGTACTTTTTCACTAAATATTTTATCAATATCTTTCATAATGTAATTTAGGTTCATTGTGTGGAAGTATTTTTGTGAAAGTATTGGGATTTTACTGTTATGATCTTGTTAAAAATCCTAATAGTGTGCTTATGAGTGATAAATGAATGGTTACGAAAAATGTACATAGGTTTGTTAATGTAGGAATGCGAATGAGTTGTAAGTGCATATAAAGATGTGTAATGAGGTAGGTAGATAACATAGTATAAAAGATATAAATTTAAAAAAGATCATGCCAATTTTTAATACATATATGTATCAAATCATTTCCTTCAAGATAGACACAAAACTAAAGAGGCAACAACATGGGTATACATATTTCACTATTAATTTTTTCTCCCACTTTGAGGTGAATTTAAATCTTGGATTGGTCATGCATATTAAATTATGTAGCATTCAAAAAAATTCATGTAGATTAAATATATCAAACACTCAAAGGATATTTCCGTAGAGTGCATATAAGGTAGTGGAACCTATGAGGATACAATTATTTGTATTTAACTTCTATGCATGTCTTCTTCATAAGATGAGTCTTTATAATCTCACTGAGGCTTCTATATATATAAACATATGAACATTAGTGACATCATATGACCCATGAAATTTATTTGTATCCATAAGATATAAATAATTTTTAGAATATGGGGGAAATAATAGATAAAGTTAAATGTTATTGAATCATGTAAGAATATAAACATCTAATTATTCAACACCATGAAAATATGGTAAAGAATATAAAGAATGCATTGTATGATAACATGAACAAGAGATAATATTGATGAATACAAATTTTGATGTGGCCCAATAAAATGGTGAATCAATCCATAATGGAAAAAAAAATTCATGTCAGAGTAAAAGGCACTAAGATAGGTAATACCAACAATATGGCATCTAGAGCATGATCAAGCAAAGGTATAAATAAGGCAATAGGTTCCTAGATAGATGGCATGGAATCAAAACTATTAGAAATGTCCCAAAAGAAGGCATCAATCCATGATAAGGGGAAAAGACCCAAAACTAGAAATAAGATAAATTAGTATAATACCTCTAAATACAAGAAAATTGGTTCAAGTGAACATAATAATGCAATATCTGAATGTGAAAGATCATATTAAAGAAAAAACCTCATATATGCAAGATTGTGATGAGATCAATCATGTGTAGAAAGGGAAAGTTCAATTCCCCCATGTTGAATCATATGTAGATATAACAAAAATATGAAGGGGATATTCATATTTCTCACCAACATGACTTGAAAGGTGTACTAGTTGAAGCTCATAGTCATTATATCATTTTCAACTAGGATAGCCTTGAATGACTTGATAGAATCATGCAATAAGAAATATTTACTATCATGAAGCTCATAGTCATTATATCATTTTCAACTAGGATAGCCTTGAATTACTTGATAGAATCACGCAATAAGAAACAGTTTCTATCATGTTAATAGATAGGCATTAAAGAATGTGTATAAATATGATATTCTTGACAAAAACACAAGTGAATTTTTTTATTTTTTATTTTTGTCTACCAAGAACATGTCTCATAGTCTTGGAGTTATAAAACAATAAATGCACATGGTAAATGACTTGAATGATAAAATCAATGATAAATGAGTACATTTGTGATCTCAAAATATATCAATATGTAGGGATAAACATAAGGATAAATATTATCCTTGAAATATATCATATTTTAAAAGTGTCATTTTTTCTTTAAAGAACTATAGTAAATGTTGTTAACATAGCTTAGTGCGGCATTACATTGTTTATCTTATTGATCAAACTACCGCTACAGTTATCATTTCAGTTACAGTCATATCAATTGTTATTTCTCCTTTATATATGTTATTGTTGAGCATCAATGAAATATCGATCAATCAAATATTCTCCTTTATTTGGCATCAAAGTGCAAATATATGATCCTATGTCGTGGGAAGTTCTTGCAATGGAAGAGACCTGAGGCGTATGTTGTGCAGTGATAAAGAGCATCATCATTTTGCAACGTAGTCTCAAGTGCCCTCCTTCTGCCTGTCCTTGTTTTTGTTGGGAAAATGAACCCAACTACAATGGGAAAAGAAGAAAACACAGACCAAATAAAATAGACAGGAAGAAGAGGAGGAAAAATATTTTATGTTTCATTAAATTAACCAAAAAGATTACAATCCAAAATGTTTACATACAAAAACTCAGAGCAAAGCTCTGTACATTCTTTCATACAAAAGTTGTACATGTTCTGGCACACTAGAGCCAACTATGTGCTGCTACGAACATTCCGGAGCACTGGGCCTCTATAAATATTCTAGAGCACTTTCTTCTACTACTGCAGGTTCACCTAAACATTCTTCCTTCTATTATTCTGTTGCTCTCTATCTTCTATCTCTAACTGAAAAAAAATTTATTCGTTTCTTTTGTCTTTCTTGCCTTTCCAAAAATTGGCGCTCAATTCAAACTCACCCACCATAAATTAATTCTCTGCCAAAATTAATTGGCTAGCATTGGAAGTTAGACATAGTAGGTGGAGGATCCCAATGGATCATTTCTAGCTGTGCATTAAATACACTCAGTTGGTGGTTGCTCAAGATTATCTTTCCCAACACTCCCCCTTAATCTTGAGTCTTTCTAATTTACATCACCATTCAAAAGTTTTGGAGCATAAGTTTTAGAGCATATGTGCTTCTCAAATTTCTAGAGCATATGTGCTCTTCTATGTTTCCCTGAACTAAAGTTTTGGAGCATCTGCACTTTTTGTGTTTTCCAGAACACAAGTTCTGGAGCATCTACACTTACAAGTTCTGGAGCATCTGTGCTCCTCTATGTTTTTCTGAACCAAGGTTGTGAAGCATCTCTATTTTTCCGTGTTTACCAGAACCCAAGTTCTAGTTCATTCCTGCATACCAAGCCTATCTCTTAGGCATTCAAAAGAGTCTTTTGACAATTCCTTTGTGAAAATATTAGCGATCTGTTGCTCAGATCTGCAATACTGAAGCTCGATCTCTCCATGCTCCACCAACTCCCTTATGAAATGGTAGTGGATTTCTATGTTCTTGCTTCGTCCATGAAAGATGAGATTCTTGGTCAAGGCAATAGAATATACATTGTCACAAAATATGGTTCTACTAGCTTCTTGCTACTCATTCAAATCTACAAGGATTCTTCTAAGCCAAGTAGCTTGGCATGCTACTACATTTGCTGCAATGTATTCTGCTTCAGCTGTGGAGAGAGAAACTATGGGATTCTTCTTTGATGCCCATGATATTGCTCCTGAACCCATGTGGAATGAATATCTTGATGTGCTCTTTTTGTCATCTACATTTCCTATCCAATCACTATCTGTGTACCCAACAAGTTGAAACTCATTAGAGGTAGTATACATAATGCCATAGCCTTTCATGCCATTGACATACCTTAAAATTCTTTTTCTTGCTTGCCAATGGGCATCCTTAGGCTACTCCATGAACCTAGAAATCAGGCTTGCCACGTACATCAAATCGGGTCTTGTTGCTGTCAAATACATGAGGCTTCCAACCATGTTGTTATAGAGGTTTGGGTTAACATCTTTGTTGTTATCCTCTTTTCTTAATTTCAAACTTGTAGCTATTGGAGCTGGGGCTGGTTTACTGTCCAACATTCTAAATCTTTTCAAGATTTGATTAGCATAACTTGTTTGAGAAATAAAGATTCCATCATCTATTTGTTGGACCTCTATGCCTAGGAAATATTTTAGCAAACCTAGGTTTGTCATTTCAAACTCATTTTTCATTGCCTCTTTGAAATCAGCAATGAAAAGATTACTATTACCTATGAAAATTAAATCATCTACATATAAAACAACAATAAGTATCTCACCATTTGGCTGCCTTGATGTAGAGTGTAGGATCACTACCACTTTTATTGAAGCCATTGCTCAAAAGGTACGTATGAATTCTATTGTACCATGCTCGTGGTGCTTGTTTCAGCCCGTAGAGAGCTTTCCAGAGCATGTAGACTTTGTCTTCTTTCCCTGGAACTTTGTAGCTAGGTGGCTACTCCACATACACCTCTTCTTCCAGCACTCCATTCAAGAATGTTGACTTTACATCCATTTGTATTACTTTCCATTTGTGCTAGGCTATAATTGCTAGGGCTGCCCGCACTATTTCCAACCTTGCAACTAGTGCAAAATTCTCATCATAGTCTCTTCCAGGCTTTTGTTTATATCCCTTAACAACCAGCCTTTCTTTATGCCTTTCAACTTTACCATCAGCAGTGCATTTGGTCTTATAGACCCACTTAGCTCCAATGGTTGATTTTCCTTTGGGTAAATCAATGAGCTCCCATGTTTTGTTTCTCACTATAGCATCTAGCTCTTCATCCATGGTGTTACACCATTTTTCTTCTTTCATGGATTCTTCAAAATACATTGGATCACTATGAGAAAACAAAGAAAAATCCAAATTCTCATCAAAATCTTCATACCTTGTGTTGTCATAAATTTCCCTCACACTTCTAGTCTTCTGTAGCATCAATAATGCAAGCATAGGGTCTGAATTTCTGGAGCTGCTTGACTGTTGGTCTGATGAAGAAGACTGTTGTTGTACAGTTCTCGAGCATCTTCCCTACTAAAAGGTTCTGGAGCTGTTGCTAGTGTTTTTTGAACTATTACCTTGATGTAAGGTTTTGGAGCATCTTCCCTCTACAACTTCTTCATCCTCAAAAGGTATTGAAACATAAATGCCTGTGTTGCTATCAACTGTTCCATCCCATGATTCATTTTCAATGAACTCAGTGTCCCTACTGATCACCACTTTCTTGGTGATGGGATTATACAATCTATAGGCTTTGGATTCTTCACTATAGCCTATGAAAATGTATTTTTCACCTTTGTCATCAAATTTCTTCCTTTTATCCTTTGGCATGAGAGCATATGCCACACATCCAAATATCCTCAAATGCTCAACAATATATTTGCATTTTGTCCATGCTTCTTGTGGAATCCTATCATGAACAGCCTTTGTCGAGCACCTATTCAATATTTAAATTGTTGTTGCTACATCACCCCAATATTCATTTCACAAACCTTTTGCCTTCAATATTCTTGCTTCCATCTCCGTGATTGTTCTATTTTTTCTTTCAGCCACTCCATTTTGCTATGGAGTATACCTGGTTGTGAGTTGTCTCTGAATACCTTGAGACTTGCAAAAATTCATAAACTCCTGAGAGATATACTCTCCCCCTCTGTCCGTTCTGAGGACTTTGATATAATGGCCACTTTTCTTTTCAACCAAGGCCTTAAACTCATTGAACTTATCAAACACCTTTGATATTTTCTTCAAAAGATACACTCATATTTTCTACTATAGTCATCTATGAGTGTCACGAAATAAACATTTCCTCCTAGTGTTGGGGTCTTCATGGGACCACACAAATATGAATGTACCAACTCTAATGATGTTCTTTCTCTCCTAGAATGCCCTGATTGAAAGGGTTACCTATGTTGTTTACCTAGGATGCATGCTTCACACTTTTTATCAGGCTCTATAATTGCTGGTAGGCCCCTAACCATGCCTTTTTTAGCTAAAATACTTAAACTAGAATAACTTAAGTGCCCATACCTCAAATGCCAAAGCTTGGATAGGTCTTGGATGACTGATTTGAAGGTTGACTAGTGTGAGCCTTTTGACTGTGCTGATATTTTCATTTTGAGGGGAAACATTCAGTCTTTGTCATTTGAACCGCTGCCATAACTCTCTTGCTTTCATCCTTGTTGTAGATGATGCATTCTCCTTTCTCCATCAGCACTCTATAGCCATTTTGGACCATCTGTCCAATGCTCAAAAGATTATGTTTCATTCCTAGGGCATAAAAGACATCATGAATTTGTCTTTCTTCACCATGCTTTGTTTGTAGGCACACTATGCCTTTGCCTTTTACTGGAACCTTCTCATTGTTGCCCATTTTGATTTCAGACTTGATGCTGCTATCAATGGAGGCAAATAATTTTTTTTACCACTCATGTGGTTTCTATAGCCACTATCCAAGTACCAAACTTCAGCACTGCCTTGTTCTGCTATATTGCATGCAATGAAAACTTGTGACTGTTTTTCATTTTCAGCCTTGTTCTCATTCGCCATATTTGCATTTTGACTCCCTTGGTCACATTGTTTCTTGCTGAATTCACTTGCATAGTGACCATACTTGTGATATTAGTAACACTGCACATTGCTCTTATCTTTCTTCTAATTTGAGGTGCTATTCCTTGTGTTTTGGAAGTCTGATTGGGAAGTGTTGGCTTCCTCTTGGTTGTTTGAGCCTCCTCTTCCAGAGTTGCTTCTACCTCTGCCTCTTTGACCTCTTCCTCTACCATTTCTTCCTCTTCCTCTGCCTCTTACATTTATTTGTGCTTTGTAGGCTTATTCTTGGGAAGAATTTGTAGACCTATTTAGGCGCTGCTCATGGGTTTGAAGTGAACCCATTAACTCATCAACTGATAATGTTGAGAGGTCCTTTGCCTCTTCTATGTCAATAACCACCGGGTCAAAATTTTTAGGTAGGTTTCTAAGAATCTTGTCCACAATCTTCTGCTCTTCCATGGTTTCTCCATTTATCCTCAACTGATTAATCAAGGTGGAGGCCCTTGTATGAAAATCTAAAATGGACTCATTGCCCTTCATCTGCATGGTCTCAAATTCTCTCCTTTGTAACTAGAGTTTCACATACCTAACTTTCTTAGTCCCTTTGCAAGTGGTTTGAGGTATTTCGCATGCCTCTTTTGCACAGCTAGTTGCTTCTATTCTAGGGAAATAACCTTTGTTAAGGTTGCCTCAATCAAACTGAGGGCTTTAGCATCATTCTTTCTTGTCTCTTTCGACTGGTTCTTTTGGGGATTGGTCAATGCTGCATATGCATTTGGGTCAGTCACATCTGTGAACCCATTTGCAACTAACTCCCACAAATCATTTGCTACTAAAATGGTTTTCATTTTCTTTGCCCATACATCATAACTTTTTCCATCAAAAATAGGTGGCTACTGCCAACTCCTACTGTCTCTTCTAGCCATTTTCCAAAAATTGGTGCTCAATTCAAACTCACCCACTATAAATTAATTCTCTGCCAAAATTAATTTGCCAGCATTGGAAGTCAGACACGGTAGGTGGAGGATCCCAACAGATCATTTCTAGCTGTGTATTAAATGCATTCGGTTGGTGGCTTCTCAGGATTAGCTTTTCCAACAGTTTTGAGGTACATTTGGTTTAGCATGTTATTACTAGACTGAAAAATATCATTGGACGCGAAACCTAGTGCATATCGTAGTTCGCAGATGCAATGATCTGCTACAATAATTCTTAGAAAAACAAGGGTTTCTACATTGACATTGTAGGATGTAGATCAAATCCTAGCCAGGTTGGTGTTCTAGCTCCCTTTACAAGCCACGAAGTGTGATAGAGATGTGAACAAAGATGTGCATTGTTATGGCAGGTCTGGATGTTGGATGTTCTTCTTCTAGTCTGTGCAAAGAATAATATATGTTGTATGCATATGGGAAAATTTGATAAAACTGATACAATGCTTCCAGAAGCTTTGAATAAGGATGCCATTTTGATTCCTCATTTAAAATTTGTTGATGTAGTTTTGATTTCTCTGCAAGTGTAGAGACCCTTCTTTTCTTCTGCATATCTTCCTTCTTATCATCTAGGAATTATCAAACTAGGTGTGTGCAAATTTTCTATTATGCTTAATATTATGGGTTTAACGGTGATATAAGAGAGATTTTAAGATTGATTTAAAGGGGATATAGAATTATCAAGATTGTTTTAAACAAATATTCTTGATTTAATTTTTATAGTTGGAGAATGAAAATTCAAATGCAATTAATGAATACAAATTTATGGGGAATAGTAAGTGGAAAAGAAAACCCATTTATAGATGCAAATAAGTTATTGGATTGGAATAGTAGAGTTGATAAATCCAAGGCTATTATTGCTTTGGCTCTTTTCGACTCTGAATTACATCACATAGATTTAGGTAAATCATCAATGGAAATTTGGGATAATCTAAATAAATTGTTTAGAGTAAAAACACTTAATGCAAAGTTTTCCCTAAAACTTCAATTGTTCAAGTTCAAAATGGAAGGTGGAATGGCAATGTCTAGTCACATAAGTATTCTAAGGTCTCTCATTAGGCAACTAGTAGAATTCAAGGCTGTAGTTGATGATGATGATTCTAAAGCAATCTTGTTAAATAGTCTACCTTCAAAATACAATAATGTTAGTTTTACACTTAGTCAAATAACTTCTCAAACATTCTAGAAGATATGATTTCATCTCTTTTAATAGAAGACAGGAGAACAAATGCAAAATATATAAAAGATATTATCAACAAGAGAAAGCGCTATATTCTAAAAGTCGTCATAAAAGGCCAAGTACAAATAATGGGGAAATTATTATTTTTTATTGTAAGAAAAAAGGTCACAGAGCTTGGTCTTGTAGAACTCGAGCCAAATATATTCTTAAAGGAAATCTCAGAGATCAAAAAAATGAAAGTTTAACTTAGTTTGTATTTAGGATGAGGATGAAGATTCAACAAATGATGATTTTGATGATAATATTTAGAATGGATTAGTTATTTGAGCTATCTCATTGGAGATTGGTGGCATTGGAGGATGGAGGAATTTATATCATGTCAAGTCACCTTCTCACTTTGAGATGGTTTTTTGCATGAGAAGCGTGGTGGAACCCCAAAATTTTTTGTGTTCCACTGATATTAGATTCATATTTGGCTCAATTATTTGGTCCATAGATGTTGTCTTATGACTTAGGGTTTTTTTTTGCTTGAGTTTATAAGTTTTTATCTATGCCTTAAACCCTTGAAAAATCCTAAGTATTGATAATCCTTTTCATACCTTCTAATTTTTAGTTGACCTTTGCTAGCCCATTTCTACTTTCCCAAGTTATGAGTTATGTATTTGAAATCATCCATTTATAGGCCCCTAATACCTATTCATACCGGTCATTACCCACTCGAATATTTTAAATCATGTCTATAGTTGTATGGGTCAAAAAATCATTTAAATCTTTGCCACACATCCTAATGTCTAAATTCATGAAATACCTAAGTTTTTTTACCTTTTGAACCTAATGGATGACCCTCTTAAGTCATTGATAATTTCACATGCCTTTTAAAATACTTAAGCCGTTGTCGGGGTGGACCACCATTACCGATTCATTGGTCGTCCACTAGCCTGCAACAATAAAATAATAAGACAAGAGAACCAGTGGGGCAGCCTTTGGGTGACACATGTCCATCCTCATGGTGGGTCCTACCATCTCCCAAATGCATTGATGATAAAGAGTGAATTGATCAATGGCTTAGATGCATCGAGAGGATGAAATCCTAGTCGTTCCCCACCAACTCGTAGAGGACCCACTGGTTCATCTCATCTCTCAGTGGGGCACTAGGCGAGTACCACGTGGCCTCATCTACATCATCTGAAGGAATTTGGAAAGCATGAAGTATTTTATGAAATAATTCAAGGTGACTATGATAGCAATAAAGATTGAGCTACTAATGGGACTTCAATGTGCACATGTGTAAGAGCTCTGTGAGATGTTTTAATCTCAATCATTCATCATGAAGGAGTGATAATAGCTTGGCCATAAGCTTGAAGAACTAAAAGGCACACATATTGGTAGGTACTAAGTTGATCTAGGTTGTTTCTCGTTGGCTTGCTACCTTTGATCTATACTCGAGTTAACCCCATCGGGCTATCAGGCTATCGGGCCATGGACACATGGACTCTCTCATAACTTGTAGAGTGCAATGGGGCATTCACACCAACAAGGAAGCTGACCACATGGAAATATCGTGTGTAGTTGGATGTTGAATAAAAAAAATTCAAAAGTTTTCAAACCTCTTTGACTCCATCTGAGTCACACATGAAACCAAATCATGATGAGATCAATGCCTGAAACTCAAAGTTGCTAAAATGGACATCATGGAGCCATTTTGATTTGCATGAGTAATCAGTAATGGCAGAGTTGATTTTTTTTGCCAAATTGGGGGCTTTATTTTCCATAAAATTTGGTTTTAAAGCTTATTCTTGATTACACAAGCATTTCTAAGGCATTCAAGAGTTGTTGCAGTGCATTTCAAGATTTTGGCGTCCTCAAACTAGGGTTTTTATGCATCATCAAACCAATAAGTGCAATTCACACCTTCCTGAGCTAAAATGTCTCCTAGTTTTCATTCAATTACAATTTCTATCATTTGATTTCCAATTAGGGTTTCTTTTAAGGTTTGAAATTCATTTAAATTGCTATAAATTTAAGAATTTGGTTAGTCCTTGTGTGAATTTTTTACCCTAAACCTAAAATCCCTAGTCTCAGCCATTGAAACCCTAGGTCAAGTCATTCATTATCATAATGGCACCAAGAGTCCAGCCCCCTAGCTCCGAACCTAAGAAAAGACCTTTGGTCCAAGACCTATTAGACCAATTTCCATCATCAACAAGTGACAAACACATAGGATAGTGCATGTTTCAGGGCTTGAATATGAAAGAGGGCATTATTGACAAATATTATGGCATTAAGGATTCAAAATTTCCATATATAGGGTGGTCACTATTGTAGTATTGGTTTGGAAATAAAAATGAAAAAATCCCTACCTATAACCCATGGAGATTGGATATGGGAATGTTGATTGTCCCTAATATTTATCTAGACATGGATCTCCTCAAGGCCATTTCAGATAAATATGAACCTATTGTTAGGGTAGTAAGAACACATTATAGAAAGGAGATGGTTTGGGTGACCAAGAAAGAATTGGTAAAGGTTTTCAAGCTGAACACATGGAGTAAGGAGATGGAAGAAATTGATCAAAAGAAGTTGAACCCTTGAAAAATCCTAAGTACTGATAATCCTTTTCATACCTTCTAATTTTCAGTTGACCTTTGCTAGCCCATTTCTAGTTTCCCAAGTTATGACTTATGTCTTTGAAATCATCCATTTATAGGCCCCTAATACCTATTCATACCGGTCATTACCCACTCAAATATTTTAAATCATGTCTATAGTTGTATAGGTCAAAAAATCATTTAAATCTTTGCCACACATCCTAATGTCTAAATTCATGAAATACCTAAGCTCTTTTACCTTTTGAACCTAATGGATGACCCTCTTAAGTCATTGATAATTGCACGTGCCTTTTAAAATACTTATGCCATTGTCGGGGTGGCCCATATTCCCAATTTATTGGTCGCCTACTAGCCCGCAACAATAAAATAATAAGACAAGAGAACCAGTAGGGAAACCTTTGGGTGACACCTATCCATCCTCATGGTGTGCCCTACCATCTCCCAAATGCATTGATGATAAAGAGTTAAGTGATCAATGGCTTAGATGCATTGAGAGGATGAAATCCTAGTTGTTCCCCACCAACCCGCAGAGGACCCACTGGCTAGTCTTATCTCTCAGTGGGGCAATAGGCGGGTGCCATGTGGCCTCATCTACATCATCTGAAGGACTTTGAGAAGCATGAAGTATTTAATGAAATAATTCCAGGTGACTATGATAGCGATAAAGATTGAGATACTAATGGGACTTCAATGTGCACGTGTAAGAGCTCTGTAAGATGTTCTAATCTCGATCATTCATCATGAAGTAGTGATAATAGCTTGGAAATAAGCTTGAAGAACTAAAAGTAACACATATTGGAAGGTACTAAGTTGATCTAGGTCATTTCTCGTTGGCCTGCTACCTTTGATCTATACCCAAGTTAACCCTAGCGGGCTATCGGGCCATGGACACATGGACTCTCTCACAACTTGTAGAGTGTAGTGGGGCATTCATGCCAATAAGGAAGCTGACCACATGGAAAGATCATGTGTGGTTGGATGTTGAATCAAAAAAATACAAAAGGTTTCAAACCTCTTTGACTCCATCTGAGCCACACGTCAAACCAAATCATGATGAGATCAATGCTTGAAATTCAAAGTTTCTAAAATGGACATCATGGAGCCATTTCGATTTGTGTGAGTGAGGAGTAATGGTGGAGTTGATTTTTTTTGCCAAATTGGGGGATTTATTTTCCATAAAAGTTCATTTTAAAGCTTATTCTTGATTGCACAAGCATTTCTAAGGCATTCAAGAGTTGTTGCAGTGCATTTCGAGATTTTGGCATCCTCAAACTAGGGTTTCCATGCATTGTCAAACCAATAAGTGCAATTCTCACCTCTTGAGCTTAAATTTCTCCTAGTTTTCATTCAATTACAATTTCTATCATTTGATTTCCAATTAGGGTTTCTATTAAGGTTTGAAATTCATTTCAATTTCTATAAATTTAAGAATTTGGTTACTCCTTGTGTGAAGTTTTTACCGTAAACCTAAAAGCCTTAGTCTCAAACAATGAAACCCTAGGTCAAGTCATTCATTAGCATAATGGCTCCAAGAGTCCATCCCCCTAGCTCTGAACGTAAGAAAAGACCTCTAGTCCAAGACCTATCAGACCAATTTCCATCATCAACAAGTGACAAACACATAGGATAGCACATGTTTCAGGGCTTGAATATGAAAGAGGGAATTATTGAAAAATATTATGGCATTAAGGATTCAAAATTACCATATATAGGGTGGTCACTATTTTAGTATTGGTTTGGAAATAAAAATGCAAAAATCCCTATCTATAACCCATGGAGATTGGATATGGGAAATTTGATTGTCCCCAATATGTATCTGGACATAGATCTCCTCAAGGCCATTGTAGATAACTATGACCCTATTGTTAGGGTAGTTAGAACAAATTATAGAAAGGAGATGGTTTGGGTGACCAAGAAAGAATTGGTAAAGTTTTTCAAGTTGAACACATGGATTAAGGATATGGAAGAAATTGATCAAAAGAAGTTAATAGTAGAGTATAAGAAGATGAGACCAACCTTAAAGGTTTCAGTGTTGGCACACTTCTTGGAATCAAGAAAGGGGGGAAGTAGAATTGTGTTACGTCCATCTAACACAAAACCATTTCTAATTAAGTATTTTTCCATCTACTTCTAAAAAACATTCTATTCCTTCTATCATATTTTTGGATTCGATTTGGTCTCAAGTATGCCAATTGCACCCATGTACATGGCTAAAAATATACAACATCCCACTCTCAACACTTTGTACAAATTTTCTACTTATCTGACAGAGGAGATACACAAGGGTTTGGTAGCACTCAAGAATGGAGATAATGGTGTGAGATTATAGTGGTTTTCATTTTTTATGCACATTTTCTTATATAAAGGCACATATTTCTTTGGTAATGATATGTACTTGAAAAGATGAGTGGATGGTGAGTATATCCTAATTCAAACTTGGACCCCTCTTCTAGATAGGCATGATCAAAATTCTATGTTTTTATTCTTCTCAAACATCTTTGTTTCCAATTTTAATAGAGTTTTGATTCTAGACATGCCAAGAACTCCACCTGAATTGCATGATTTCCTTAGACCAAAGGAGAGGAGGCTTGATTTAAAGATTGATCATAATTGGTGGGATGTAATTCCTTATTAGGATTGCATAGTTTTGAGGGTGTATGGAACAAGAAAAACACCTCATGTACTCCCTATGGATGTACCATTGAGGATTAGCTTCCTTGAAGTCATGTGGTGGCTCAGAGATGTAGAAGATAATCACTTATTCAATATGAGGAAAGGAACCTTCTTTCCAGCTTATACAATATTTTTGGATTTCGTAATAGTAACTGATGGGTGGAAGAATATAATTGATAAATTCAAGCCTTATGGAATGCAATTGCAAACACATAATAACTATGACCCTAAAGGTTTTATGGTTTGGTTGAAGGATAGAGTAAGGGGAAAAAAGTTTTTTCATAACCCCTCTTTCCCTGAGGACATTATCAAAAATATTTTTGATTTTCAAACTCAAGAAAATAGAAAGATGAAGTGGATTGTGTTTGAAAAATTGGAGAGAGAAAAAAGGGTGAAGGATCCTCAATTCATAGATTTTTTTGATATAAAGGATGTGATATTAAGAGTGGAAGCAGTGTTAAATTTTTTTGATAAATTTGTTGCAAGTCTAAAGAAAGAAAGAGTTGCTCAAGATAAGGGAAATTCTATGGTCATTGAAGAATAGGATAAGGGGAAAGCCCTTATGATAGAGGAAAGGGAAACCTACCATCTACCAAAGAAGGTACATGTTTTTTCTAGAAGGAAGAGCATTGTAAAGAGATAGATCACAATTGCTACTCCTACCCAATCAAAAGAGTCAAGGGAATCTTCTCCTCAAAAACAAATACCACCACTTTCACCACCACATTCATCCGCCCCACATATTATTGAATTAGACTCACCTCCTATGGGACCATCCCCTCCTAAGGAGCCACTAGTAAAGAGGCAAAAGGTTGAGTCAAGTGGCTTGGTGGACAATCCCATTAATGAGTCTGATGAAGATATTTTTGTCTCTTAAGATGAGATGAGGTAAGGTATTCTTTCTCCCCAAAGAGACACAATGCCACAAACCTTAATTCTCTGGTTGAGAAAAGATGACCGAATTGGGATAAATAATTTTGATGATGTTATGGAAAAAGAGTATGAAAGGTTTATGGATGATGATGCATTTGTGAAAACATAATCCTTTCAAGAGTATTTATGGAGAGTCATGAAAGATGAATATGTTATGAGTGTAGAGATGAAATGGAGTGCAAACACTAAGTTTCCAAGAGCATTTGTGGAAGCTAAATTCTATGAAGAAATTAGGACTAAGTATCAAGGCATCACATTAGTTTATGGAAGAGAATTATTCAGGAAGAGTGGTGTGCTATTATTTCTAGAATGGGACCTTGCATCAGCCATCACCTTTGATACTAATAAAATACATGATGCCCCTATTTTTAGCACTAAAGAGGAAGTACCACTAGCCTTAGAAGGATCAAAATTTATTTCCCAATGGGATGCATTGGCTATG
Organism: Sequoiadendron giganteum; assembly: GCA_007115665.2. Classification (NCBI taxonomy): domain Eukaryota; kingdom Viridiplantae; phylum Streptophyta; class Pinopsida; order Cupressales; family Cupressaceae; genus Sequoiadendron; species Sequoiadendron giganteum. The sequence continues at coordinate 565,564,581 of CM021101.1, read as the reverse complement.
TGGGCCTTAGACCAAAATAATATGAATCTAGAGGTTGTAGATCTAGCTATAAGTGTTAGAGGAGGAATAATTAAAAGAGTGTTTGATACATCAACTATAGAGTCAAATACATTGAATGTGAATGTATCTCAATTCACAAAGTTCATAGTAGAATCCTTAACTGAGGAGAGGGAAAAATTTAGAAAAAAGTATAGTGATATAGTGGCTAAGTACAATGTGGGACAATAGATAATTGCTTAGATGCAATAGCAAATTGCATTGTTGAAGGATAATTTTCAATCAACTTCTTCACTAGGACCTTCACAAGCTACAATTCTCCCTCCCCCATCTCCACAAGAGTAGATTAAATCTTCTATAGTCTCAACTAATGTTGTACCTCCCAAATCTAAAGATGTTCCGGTTGCACAATCAGCTCCAATTACATCAAATGCACCTCCTATATAGAAGAAATCACCAAGGAGGAGATGATTGAGAAACTCAATAATTATGAGAAGAGGTGTTAGAATTTTAATGAATTAATTAATTTGGGCAACATGAAGATTATGATGGTGGTACTAGAACATTTGAATAAGGGGATTGAGAGAAGTTTAATCAGTATTCATTCAAACTATTCTTCCATGTTTGACACAATAAGGAATTTTGGCATGGATAAGGAGGTTGCAATCCAATTGATGGATAAGTGGATCCCTAGATTCCAAGATCTAGGAGATATTTCTATTGGAACAAAGTATGATTCCAATCAGCCACCAAAAATTATCCCAACCATTAAACTTGTAAATTCAATCAAGGAGTTTCAAGGGTTGATTGAACCATTGGAAAAGAAGATCAAGGAATTGGTAAAAAGGTTTAATGAGTGGAGTTTTAGTTTACTCCCATAAATTTTGAATGAAAATGGTGAAGTTAAACCTCTATAGGAATGGAAGGATCAAGAAAGCAAGGTGATAGAAACTCGGGAAGGGTTGATTTGTGATGGATTTTATGTAGAGATGTTGAAGAATAGTATGGATAGGCTCTCTCACAAAAGAATATTCCTTGAGGGATTTGACAAAGAAGAAAGCCAAGTAGTAATAAATTACACCCCTTACAAGTAAAAGGAAGATGCAATTATGACATTTGATTGGCCTTCTGAGGAAGATTTTGAAATTTTGCAGACAAGGTATGTTGATATCTTGGATATGAAAGTTGCTGCAATGGTGAAATGGTGATGAATATTTGGTTTTATGTCTTCAACAATGATGGTTGCAATAGGAAAAGTATAATACATGGCTTGGAACCAGTACAAAATAGGCCTTTGATATACCAACATTCAGATATTTAATTTCCTTCAATTCAAGAGTGATGATAGGGACTGCTAATGTGGACATGTTTTAGTATATTCTTCTCTCCCTATTTTCATGTTTTTCATCCTCAAGTTTTGGAAGCACATGGAAAAGGTGTTGTAGCTTGTGGACAAAATATTTGCATGAACTAAAGAGCCTTTTGGAATGTGGGAGATATCTTCATCAATGAATGAGAAATGGTTTTTATGTCATGTGGACATCTCCCTTGAATTTTGGAAAATATTTAATGCCTTTTGAATGTAAATGTGAATGTCAAATGAAAATGTGACATGTGTACATTGGCTCGAAGCTTGTTTTTCTCCCAAGTTTTTTTATAAAAGGGAATTCAAGGCCAACTGTATGTGTTATTCATTGATCTTAGTACAAATTTTGTAAAGAGAAAATACAGAGAATAGAATGCAGATTGCATTTAGGTTATGCATATTTTATTTTTGTAAGAAAATTTGATAACATTACTAGCCTTGAATATAAAAAATGGTACATCTTCAAATCCAATTCTCTCCTGATGTATTCACTATTTGAATTATCAACAAAATAATCAATAATTGTTTCAGTGGTCTCTATCGCTTTCAATGAATGTATGGTTTTGTCTTCAAGTCCAAATTTAATGAATTTTAAAAATTTCTTAGATAAAATCATAAGTTTAAATGGTTCGAGTGTCAGGATATGATAATGAGTTCTAGTTTTGTATAATTGAGACTAATGTTGTAATGCAACATTGTGTAAGTTCCATAATGCTAAGTGTTCATTTATTGTCAAGTTTTGTTTGCATTTGTATCGGACCCCATACCCTAAATTAAGAAACTATTCTATAATTTGTGTTGTGTCAAATTATCCTTGATCTTTCATAGCAAATACATTCAAATCATTAAATTCTTTAAAAAAATTTAAAATGTATACCAAGTTGAAATCTACCATGCTCTACTACTTTGTAAACATTTAATATGTGAGGATTTTCCATATCATTGTAGTTATTCAATTGTCAAAGCAATTTCAAGTAGAGCTTAACTATTATTTGCAGTGTAAAAGGTTATTGGCATGAAGGATATTAAGGTACATTGTGTGGGATCACCCTCTCGAGTTTTGTAAAGCCCAAAGTGTAGGAAGAAATCCTTTGCAATCTTTCACTTGTTTGTTGGCCAATCCCTCTAACTAGCTAACCATTAGAAGATGAAAATTTTATAGGCTATATTGTGAGATCAGCTTGGTTCATTAAAAACAACCAACATATTGGTGACTCTACTGAGGAAAAATCTTAGACAACATCTCTAGTTTAAGATCTAAAGTGCAAAGTCATAATATTTAGTAAAATGTGTTTATCCATGAAAATTTGTGTCAATTTTTCCTACCATTTATTGAATTAAGGTTGGTCTATCAAAGCTCCAAGTAAATTGTGTGTTACTATGTCAAGTTTCTTTGGATTGTCAAAGTTATCTCTCAAGAGTCTCTGCATGCATGAAATCTTGTAAATTTGTTCAATATTCATAAATATTTTCACAATTCCCATAAATATTTTGGTGGCGACTCAAAGTCTCTGTGCCAATGTATGAGCATTCATTACAAGATCATGAGAAGAGAAGAAGAAGAAGTTATAGAGAAGAAAATGAGGGGAACCAAAAGCAACATGAAGAAACATCTTGAAAGGAAGCTTGAATAGGAGTCGCCTCACAAATATAAAGAATCATGGAAGGAAAAATATACTCAAACAAGTAATTCTATTAATACTCCAATACCTAAAGGTTCAAATTCTAATGAATTTGTACAAGATAAATAAGTACATAAATTTCATATGCTTGGTGATAATGAAGAAACCCTTGCAAAAAAAATTCCTTTTAGTTGTCAAAATACTCACTCCTAAAGTTTCAAAAGAACCTGCACACTAGTGGAATTTTTGGGACAAACAAATAGATCCAAATTTGTCAGCTAGACAGGTTAATCTTGGAACTATATTTGTTTTGGATGAGAAAAAATTTAATCCTAGAGGGAGATCTACAAATAGGACTCCCAACCCTTCTACATGAAAGGAACATGACAACCTTACAAATTATACACCTAAGAAATATGAATATGAGGTTACTCTCGAAGATCCTAAAGTGGTGATAAATAATATCACACAACTTTAGGAAGAGGCATTAAGACTTGATGAATTGAACAAGAAACAAGGAAAGGAAAGAGAGAAAAAAATATGGGCTACCATGATCTAGAAAGATTATTTTAGGAGAAGAGTAGAATATCTGAGACAAATGGTGGATGAAGAGCTGCATCTAAAGGATGAAGATGAGTTGGTTGTTAGAGAAGTTAGTGAAAATCTGAAAGTAAATGCTCCCATTGGAACAACTGCTACTAGAACATATACTAGCTCCATTGTAACCACCAAATTTTGAGACCCTTATGCTATTACACCAAATTCCAAACCTATAGATACAAGGAAAAAACCTATAGGTCAGCCCAAGCAAGTTAATCCAAAAGAAAATCCAAGCATCTTTATCACAAATACCTCTAGAAAAAATGCTCAAAATAGTTCCATCTCCTCAAATGCACCTCCTAACCCTGAAATCTTGAGATTATAATTTCTTAATGAAAATTTGTGAAAAGAATTAGACAAAATGCAAATTTAGGCTACAAATGTTGAGATGGAAAGGAGGATTTCCTTCCTTAAATCTTCAATTCCTAACCCCAATGCGTCCACATCTCATAATAATTCCCATTTAGTAGCCATGAATACTACATCTACATCTAGGCATTCCATTCCTACATCCCAACCTCACAATACTCAATATGATGGGAATATCCCTCGAAGAGGTGGGGTTGGAGGAAAAGGTGGAGGTGGTGCTGGGAATAGAAACAATAAATATGGAAATCAGGATGTTGGTGGAAGTGGAGGTGGATGAAACAATAGAAATAATGGAGGTGGAGATGGATTGGATAACACACAATCTAGTGGCATAGGTGGTGGTGAGCCTCATAATAATCAGAATGATCAATTTACTAGAAGACCTATGCAACTGAACATATATAGACAGTTATGCTTTGATGGGATTTGTGGTTATCCAAACCCCATTTGTGATTATATTAGAACTATGTTGGTTATATTCTCTAGTAAAAATGTCATCAAAGGAGAAGATCATTTGAAATATTTTGATAACATGATGGATGATTTTGAGGTTACTGTTGAGGATGTCATGATGAAATTGTTCATGCAATCACTCACTTAGGATGTTAGGGAATTGTATAAAGGTTTTCCTATAGGAACCATTAGGTCGTGGAAGGATTTCAAAATCTTGTTTAGAGAGCACTATCATGATAAGATCGACTCAAGATTCATGTTAAATTAATTCTATAACACCTCTAAGGGATCTAATGAGTTAGTTTTTTATTTTAATGCTAGATTTTAGAAGGAAATTAATAGGTTGCTAAATAATATGAGACCAAATGATGATACCTACCTAGTCACTTATTGTAATACCTTTGATGCTAAGATGAGCTATCATCTGAGAGATAAGAACCATCAAAATATGAGGGATACCTTCAAGAGTGCATTAAATATTGAAAGAAATAGAAGGGAATCAGGAAAGGTAGGGAGAAGGGATGATGTAAAGATCCTAAAAAATCCTAAACATGATAAATGATCTTCAGACAAAGGATATTTCGTTGAAGATAAAAAGCACAAAGTTTTGAGTTCTATGAATCTTGTTAACAACATATTGGATAAACATGAAAAGGGGTTTGGAAATGATAAGCCACATTTTTAGAAGAATGAAAATCCCCCAAGACTCCAAGATTATCCTTATAAAATAAATTGAAAAAATGGAAAGCCAATCCACAATAATTAGAAAAATACACAAGATTAGGTTACACCAGATCCTCTGCAAAAGCATTCTACAAATTTTTTTGATGAAACTCCTTGGTGTATGGTTTGTTAATAGCCCCAATCTTCTCACTAATGTGTAGTTGCAAAATTGGTGGAAGTTGAACAAGAAGCACTAGAAGGTTATGACACTTCTCATGATGATGATGTTGAAGTAAATGTAATTATGACTAGGTATGATTTTGTTGATGATGATTTCTCATTTGATGAGGATTCTCATGAAATTTATGTGGACAACCAAAGACACATTTCTGGTATATATCACCAACAGGTTCTCTTTGATGAAGGAAATAGCAATATTCGTGATGTGTGTACATTAGAGATAGATGAGGATGTTGTATCTTTGAGAATACCCTCTGATGAGGAGATTTAAAAGTTGACAGTAGCTTTGGTTGCACATGCTAGAAGAACTTACCACCTAAGACAAATTTTTTGTTGAGATTAAGGCAAGGTTGGTAGTGTCTTCATCAAGGAGTAGAATGAAAATAGAAAAGTATCAAAAGTTGAGAAAAAAGTGGATGAGGAAAATGTCAAAGTTGGTAAAGTGGATAAAATTTGGGCAAAGAAAATTGAAAAACCAAAAGTTGATGGAGAAATCATATCTCCTGCTATTAAGGAAAATACATAAAAGTAGATATCTAAATTAGATAAGAAGGAAGATAAAGCTAAAGCTGAGGTGAAAGTTGAAAAACAAAAGGAGAACAATATTGAACAAGGTATGATACCACTTGATTTACCTAAGTACACTCCTATTGACATGTTTATGTTGCTTTCACAAGTCAAAATTTCAGTCCCTTTTCTTGAGATGATGAGGATTGAGGAGCATAAACAAAAGGTAGTATCCCTTATCAATGGTGTTACTATAGCCTGTAACAAGACAGTGGTGTCTACTCTGCCCAATGTGAGTGGAAAATAATTAAAACATAAGGAATTTGAGGGAGTGATTTTTGAAATCTATCGAATTTACCAAGGAACCACATTTACTATCTGTCCTGGAAATATAGATCCATTTTTATAACATTTATTGTTGATGGAAAGCTTCTAAATAATTGTATGATATATTTAAGGGCATCTTCCAACATAATTCAACTTGAGATCATGAAGAAGATGGAATTGAAGGTAGTATAGCACTTTTACTATGGATTCTAGAGAAGTTCTTGTAATTGGGGTGATCAAAGAATTCCCATGCTGGTTAGCTTCATTTCTTGACAAGGAATTCAAAATGAGTGTGACAATGGTGGACATTTCACCCAATTATGGAGTATTCTTGTCAAGAAGATGGACTACCTCCATGGGGGAAACATGTAGTGTGATATGTCTTATGCCACATTTCCCATTGATGGAAAAGACATCAAACTAGTTAGGGAATCTAAAGTCCCTCACATGATTGAGTTTTCCCCTGAAGAAGATATAATTCACTTTGTGGACATTGGAATCAATGATTTTAGGATTGAAGAATTACTAGAGGAAGGTGATAGGCAACCTGCACTTCTTGAAAGAGAGATGATGAAGTAATCAGTTGATGATGACTTGTGGACCATGTATTTTGATGGTGCATGTTCCAAGGAAGGATCTAGTGTAGGGATAAAAATGGTTTCCCCTAGTGGCAAGACATATAAGTTTTCTTTCACTTTGTCATTTATTTGTACAAACAATGTGGTTGAATATGAAGCTCTGCTACTAGGGTTAATATTGGCAAAAAAGAAGGGATAAAAAAGCTAAAAGCGATTAGTGATTCTAAGTTGGTCATTGTATTAATGGAAAAAGTATCCCTTTTTCTTACATTTTTAAATAGTTAAAAAATGAACCTAATGTTGCCTTGATTTGGTGTTGTAATGCATTGTACACATTCACATTAAATCTAGGACCCTTTTTAATAAAATATAACTAATTGTGCCTTATTTAGGGTGTTGTAAAGTGTTTTCTTACACTTTCACACTAATCTAGGGCTTCATTAATTAATTGTGGTTAATTAGAGTGTAATTGGCCCTTTAATTCAAACTCAAGCCTTATTAGTTACATTTTTCAAGGATCTATCATGACACCCATTAATGATATTGCATGACATTTAACTTGGAAAAGTTGGAGTCCTAGAAAACTTTGTTAGGACCTATTCACCACTTTGGGCGAATGGGTCCTCCTAACCTAGGACACCCCTTTTTTGACATATTTAAGATGGTTTTTTGATGTTATTTCATCTCCATAAAGCTTGGTCCTAGGAAACTGTACTATGACCCATTCGCCCATGGTGGTGAATTGGTCCTCCTTTCCTAGCACCCCCCTTTTTGAATTGATTTATGACAAGATTTTAATGATTTTGAATTTTAGATCTGATGTCGTCTTGGATTATTTGAATTTCGGGGTTAATATTTAGATCTAGTATAAATATAAGGTTAACTCACATAGCTCATCTAATACATCCTAATAATTGTTATGCAAGCATCCTAAGAGTTTACAAGCTCATTATAGAGCATTTCAAGAGCATTTCATAGGCATTCAAAGGAAGATCATTGAAGTTTTATTGCAGAAATTCAAGATCATATCATCATGTCAAAGGAATAGTGCATCAAGCATGTGTTTGAGCTAGTTTTTTTATGTACTATTGAAGATCTATTTGGAATCATTGATTCACATCCAATTCTAGATCAAGGTCTACATTCTACAGGGCCACTTCATGTTAGTTTGCAGATTTATATTCCAAGACTTCATCCAAGGTATTATCATTTCATGTTTCATGTTTCATGCTTCTATTTCATTGTTTCATCATAAGGTTTAATTACCTAAATGAGGTTTTACCAAGGCAAACCCATATTCCCTAAAAATCAACAAGTTCTCCTCTTGGATGTGTGATTGTAGGTTTTAGGTTGTGTGATGCAAAATAATGTATCCTTGGACATTTTTACACTCATTTGGGCCTTTCTCATGGATTTTGGCTTGGTTTTTCCTAGATTTAATGTTGTAATGTGTCCAACACATTCACATTAGGTCTTGAATGCTTGTAAATCAATAAAAAACTTATGATGTCTTACAAAGGTGTTGTGAAGTGTTGGAACACACTTTCACAATTTTCTAGGACCTTTCTAATACATTTCATCTAAATAACCTCTTTTTATCACTTACCAAGCCTTATTTCAAAGTGTTGTAAGGGGTTGTAACAAACTCTCACACTTTTCTAGGATTTTAATCAATAATTTGACCCTTTCTTATGTTTAAATGGCCCCTTAATGCACTTACAGGTCTTATTTAATTATGTTTCAAAGAATAATCATGTTAAACATCATTAAATGCACTTTAATTTGTGACACCCAGTAAAATTGCCCTGGTGGGACCAAGTTGCCACCTAGGGTGACTTAGTCCCATTTGGCTTAAAAATCAAAATTATTTTATAATTCTGGTAGGATATTATTCTCTAGACGTTGAGGTCGGCCTGTGACGAGGTATTTTTTGGAATTATGGAAAATCATGTATAAATAAAAGGATTTCCTCTTATTTTAACCCCCCAACAATTCTTCTTAATCAAGCAATCAAGCATTCTTCAAGCATCCAAGCATTCTAGGCATATCAAGCATTCATCCATTAGAGCATCTACTTGCATATCTTCAGATTTCTACTTCAAGTGTTTGGTGATTTGTAGCATTGCATGTTGTTTAATCATCATTCTCTTTCTATTTCATTTCATTTTTAAGGGTTTGATTGCCAAAATGGGGTTTGACTATGACAAACCCCTATTCTCTAACCCTTAATCCTTTTCCCCTCTTTTTAGTTCTTGTATACATATTTGTCAAAAATAAATGTGTTAAAAGGTGTCAACATCTCATTAACAACATTCAAAGTCGAAAAAACCCTAAAAGAACCTTGGAGATCACCTACATGTCAAATTCTACAGATTTAGATCCAAATTCTTGTCAGGAGCTGAAGTATAAATCGAGTTCTACAAATCGCATCTTTGAGATTCCTAAAAGATTAAGGTGGACTAAGTCACCATCATTGGTGAATTAGTTCCACTACTGGGCTTGAAAAGTGTTTTCTACAGTTCCAGATACCTAGTTCCCCAAAACCTATTCCGACAAAATCTCCTCTAAATAGGACTAAGTCACCCAGCTTGGCGTAAGTGTCCCAGTTGGCCTCAACAACAAATTCTGAAAGGTTCCAGAACCCCTCTACATCAAGTTCCAGTTTCTAGGTGCACCTCTCCAACCCCTTTCATTTCTATTATAATTTACATGAATTCTTAGGTCATTTTACAATGTGTTTTTAAAGATCTCGCATTTCATTAGTTTCATGTTAGTAGTTAGTTTCTTTTATTAGTTTATTGCATTTAGGACATTCTACTTAGACACACTTCAATCACATTTATACTAATCTTGAATGAACGTCCAAGTTTTTGGGTAGAAAGAACTCTCTCCTTTTAGGTGAAAAACCTTAGAAGTGCAAGAGAACACCCTCTCTCCCCTAAAATTTGTAGTTTATTTTGGTCAATGCACCTTTAGAACACTTTTACTTCTCATTTCAAGTGCATTTGCATCCTAGGAATAGCTTGCATCAACATTGCATTAGGTTTTGCATTGTTTTTCATTCTAGGGTTTTCAAACTTGCATTAGTGAAAAGATCATATAGCTTGCATTCTTGCTTTCTTGCATTCCATTTCCTTAAAAATTCAAAACAAAATAGCATTTTCATACTGTATCTGCATTTGCAAAGCCTAAAAATCATTAAAAAACCACTTAAAATTTCTGAAAATTGTTAAAAAAATCACTACCTTGACTAATTCGCCACACTAGGCAACTTAGTCCACCTGCACATTTTACGCTATAATTTTTGTCATTTCTAGAGAATTTTTCGCATTCCTTTTTTATGTTATTTCATTTCTATTACTATTTCTAGATTTGTTGTTTTATTCTATTTCTTGCATTTAGTTTGCTCTCCTCCCTTAGCATTATGGTTGTGTCTTTTAATAAGTTTTGGATGTCATTAGAATCCTTAGTTAACATGTCAATTTGTGCCTTTGGAACTAATCCTAATGACCTTGAGCTTCCTCCTGCTCCTTCAACTCCTCATGAATTTCCTCCTCGTGATGTTGAAATCATTGGTGAAGGTGATTATAGCATGAATAGGTTCCTAAATGATTTCCTTGACAACCTTGAAGCTAAAACATCCTTTTATCCCTCCATGACACCCCAAGAACTTCCTTCTATATCAACTCTTGAGACATTTGGTTACCTACACCCAGAAATAACAAAGAACCTACGTTCCCTACACAAGGTGGACCTAGTTCTTCTAAACAAGCAACCACTCAACCATTTTATGATAATCAAGTCACAAACACTCCAATCAACCTTGAAAAAACCTATGGAAAAGGTTTTACCCTTTTGAGAAAACAAGGCGGTAACACAACAAATGAACATGAAATACATAAATTTTCTGAGCAAATACCACCTACTGACAATACCAAGGGATAGGCTATCAAGATCTCCCTCATAAAAAAAATCCTCCTTGAGACTATCTAAGGGTTCGTGATGATGGAATGGTGATCTTTGATTTGAACATCCTTCTTCCTCGTGAACAACCCTTAGCTAATAATAATAAGGAATCTAGGATCCCAATGGGTCCTCCTCTTCCTTCTATTCGAGAATAGGGTGAATCTAGTAAACACAAGAGGCCTTACAAGTTACAAAAACTTAAGTTTCCTCTTTGTCCACCACCTGAATGTGAAAGGAAATTACAAATAATTTTAAATAAATAACTCATCACATTTCCACCTAGGAATAGGCTGGTGATATATCCTAAAGATTCCAATGTTCCATATTGTGCATATCATCATGTTCTCAGACATAGTAGTGTTGAATTCCATACATTGAAAGAAATATTAAGCGCATATAACTCCGATGGTAATGATTTATATCCAGTGGTCTCATAATACACCCTCTTGCACCTTATCATGTAATAGTTGTGGAACATTCTCTTCTCACTCTTACATGACCCTTCCCATCACCTACCTTGACTCATTCTTGCTTTGCACTTAGTGGGGGAAAGAAACTACTAGCCCTATCCTATTATTGCATTTTGCATTGTCCCTTAGCTATGTTATTCACCTTTCACTTATACTAACTGAGATTGGAAGGCAGATGACTTGCTAGATGGATGACTTGCATTTTCCTTACTAGTCTTTTACCTTTTCTTTTTCATGTTTTCTTGTGCATATTGTGATCTCTTGTACTATTATGTTTGATGTTCTCTCTCTTTGTGATTTTTCTATTTGTACCTTCATTCTTCTATATGTCGTGCCTTCCTTTCACTTTTTCTCTTTTTTCTTTGTTTTTTTTTTCCTTTTTGGGATGATGCAAGGCATTGATATTGAAATGTCTCTTTCATGTTGACCCATAAGGGTCATTTTTCTTTTTCTTTTCCTTTTTCCTTTGCTCGTGTTCTCCTTTTAGGGATGATGCAAGGAACTGAGACTGAAATTTCCCTTCATGTTGACCCAAAAGGTTCCTTTTTCTTTTTATTTTCCTTTTTCCTTTTCTTGTGTTCTCCTTTTTGGGATGATGCAAGGCATTGAGACCGAAATGTCCCTTTCATGTTGACCCAAAAGGATCTTTTTGTTTTCTCTTTTGGATTTTCTTGTCCTTTTGGGGACAATGCAAAGCATCGATACACCCTATGTCTCTTCCATGTTGACCCAAAAATAATCTTTATTTTTCTTTGTTTTCGCTCTCTTTGTGTCATTCTTCAAGTTCTATGTTTATTTGGGGGATGATGACAGTTCTAAGCTCTCTAAACAAACATTGCAGCAATGAACATGTTGACCCCAAATCCATAGATCCCTTATGTGTTTGGTGTTTTTCTTTTTGGGGCAACCCCTTCTCTTTCTTTTCTTTTTTCTTCACATGGCATAGCCTTACTCAGAAACATATGACTTGACATAGGGGCTTTCCAAGTTGGATCTCACATGTCTTTTCTTTCTTTTTTCATTTTTTATTTTTCTAATTTAAAGAAATTGCTCACAATCCAGTGTTTAGAAATTCCTTTAAAGTGGGGGAATACATTGGCATTATTTCATTTGCATTTTTTTCTTTTTGTTAGTTCTTAGTGCAGCCTTGTTATTTCATACAATCCATTTCTCTCTTTGTGGATGACATTGGGTGTAATGTCCTTCATAAGTGTGATCTATCTTAGCATATTGTGTTCCTCTTAGTGGTGTGATGCGACACATTGCATCCCCTAAGTTGAGAATTTTATATTCTTTGATCGGTCCTCTCTTGGAGAAATTAAGCATAATGTTCCCTAAGTTAAAGACCTCACATGAACTAAGCAAGACTCCTTTGAACATTCTTTCTCATGTTTCATTTTTGCATTTGTTATATGGCCACCTTGCATAACATAATTTGCATTCCTATGGTGCCACCTTGCTTGTTCATGAGCTCCAAGCATACAAAGTTTTGCTTGTCTCATCAAGCTCGAAATACCATTGTCTTCTATGGCACCTTATTAAAGCTATAAGAGAGGTATACATTTGGTATGGTTAAGTGAGAATCCGAACCAGCGATGTAACTTTCCCCATAGCCACCTGCATGTGTGTGAGTTCATACCAATCATGAGTGTATGTTTCTCACCTTTTTGGCCTTCTCACTTGGAAAAAATCCATGAGTTTTGTTGCCTCAGAGTGAGTATGCATCTCCTTGGACAAACAACCTAGATCTGATCCACAACTAGTTGGATAAATGATCGAAGCTTGATCTGACTTTCTCTTTTCCCTTCATTCTTTCACACCACTTTCTTGTGTGTTATTTTATGCTAATGTTTGGTTTTCCATGGGATCTTGATCCTAGGGGCTTGATCATCCCTCTTGATTATTGTTGTCTCATCTTGTCAACATGGGTGCATTTGGATCCCTCTTGGTATGCATGTTGGGCTACTTTAGTGTGAGTTTGAAGCAAGTTCATTCTCTCACTAAAGTGGTCACTAAATGTGTCACAAAAAATGTATCCTTGGACATTTTTATGCTCATTTGGGCCTTTCTCATGGATTTTGGCTTCGCTTTTCCAAGATTTAATGTTGTAATGTTGCCAACACATTCACATTAGGTCTTGAATGCTTGTAAATCAATAAAAACCTTATGGTGTCTTAGAAGGGTGTTGTGAAGTGTTGCAACACACTTTCACACTTTTCTAGGACCTTTCTAATACATTTCACCTAAATAACCTCTTTTTATCACTTACCAAACCTTATTTCAAAGTGTTGTATGGAGTTGTAGCAAACTCTCACACTTTTATAGGCTTGTCATCAATAATTTGACCCTTTCTTATGTTTAAATGGCCCCTTAATGCAGTTATAGGTCTTACTTAAGTATGTTTCAAAGAATAATCATGTTAAACATCATTAAATGAACTTTAAATTTTGACACCCAGTAAAATTTCCTTGGTGGGACCAAGTCACCATCTGGGGTGACTTAGTCTCATCTGGCTTAAAAATCAAAATTATTTTATAATTCTGGTGGGATATTATTCGTTAGACCTTGAGGTCAGCCCGTGATGAGGTATTTTCAGGAATTAGGGAAAATCATGTATAAATAAAGGGTTTTCCTCTTATTTCCACCCCCCAACAATTCTTCCTAATCAAGCAATCAAGAATTCTTCAAGCATCCAAGCATTCTAGGTACATCAAGCATTCATCAAGTGGAGCATCTACTTACATATCTTTAGAATTCTACTTCAAGGGTTTGGTGAGTTGTAGCATTTCATGTTGTTCAATCATCATTCTCTTTCTATTTCATTTCATTTAAAAGGGTTTGATTACCAAAATGGGGTTGGACTAAGGCAAACCCCTATTCTCTAACCCTTAGTACCCTTTTCCCCTCTTTGCATGTGTGTTTTTCAAGTATTGTATGAAGAATTTTCAACGAGAAAGGTGTTAAGAGGTGTCAACATCTCATCAACATCATTAAAAGTCAAGAAAACCCTAAAAGAAGCTTGGAGATTACTTACAAGTCAAAGTCTACATATTCAAATCTGGATTCTTGTCAGGAGCTGAAGTACAAATCAAGTGCTACTGATTACATCTTTGAGATTCCCAAAAGGTGAAGGTGGACTAAGTCACCATCATTTGAATTAGTCTCACTATTGGGCCCGAAAAGTGTTTTTTGCAGTTCCAGATACCCAATTCCCTGAAACCTATTTTGGCAGAATCTCCCTAAAAGAGGACTAAGTCGCCTAGCTTGGCATAAGTTTCCTAGTTGGCCTCAACAAAAAATTATGCAAGATTCGATAACCCCTCTACATCAAGCTTCAGTTTCCAGGTGTACCTCTCCATCCCCTTTCATTTATGTTACAGTTTACATGCATTCTTAGGTCATTTTACATTTTTTTTTCAAAAATCTTGCATTTCATGAGTTTCACATTATTAGTTAGTTTCTCTTATCAATTTATTGAATTTAGGACATTCTACTTAGACACACTTCAATCACATTTATACTAATCTTAAATGAATCTCCGTGTTTTTTGGTAGAAAGACCTCTCTCCTTTTAGGTGAAAAACCCTAAAACTGCAAGAGAACACCCTCTCTCCCCTAAAATTTACGGTTTAGGTTAAAGAGCAAGATTTGGAGAAAATTCGTCAAATTTGAAAGTTGTAAAAGTTGTCATCTACATTGGAAGGTCACAAAAAGTATTCTACAAGATTTTTTTTAGACTTTTGGGAGCTAAAATCATGGGATTTGGGACTACATACATTGAAGAACAACACCCAAAAATTGATTTTTTAAACCCTAGCAGCGACCCATTCAACACTAAAGGTGAATGAGTCCTTTTGAGGCATGAAGCAAGGAACATATGGAATCTGCAGTTGTAGAATGAGAGAAATAGAACCCAAAAATCACTTTCTAGAAATTGTAACAAGGACCCATTTGTAACCTTGGGCGAATGAGTCCTCAGTGGGCCCTAAAATACAAATTTCCCAAAATGTTACACATCATTTGGCCCTTGATTAAAAAATACCTTTTCTTATTATAATAGTTAGGTTTAATTTATACACCTTAGTTGCATCATATTGCACACATAATTGAATGACACACACACCTAGTGAGAATTAGGTTGATCAATGATACCCTATTGATGGTGAACCTCTTTTTCTATGTTTCATTTTGGTGATGAATGAGTCCCTATATAGAAATTTTAGTCAAATTTCTAGATATTTGTTAGTCTCTCTGGTTTTCATTTTAATTACTATGTTCAGATTTAAGAAATAAATAATTGAAACAATTTGTTTTTGCATTTAGATTATTGCTCATTTCGATAGATTTTGCAACATTGTGGAAAAAATTCTCTTGCATATTTCAGTTCAAAGTAGTGTTATATGTCTTCATATTTATTTTATATTCAACATCATTGCAACATTATATAGATTATTTTACATTTTTCAATCATTAGAAAACAAAAATCAAAAAATCAAAAAATCAAAAAATCAAAAGAAACAAAAAAAAAATGATAAGCCTTGGAGAAAGCATATCCTTCAAACCCTTTAGTTGTGATGACTTTTACATGTTATATGAAGCCCTTGAGAAAATAATCTCACCTAGATCATCCAATAAATCTTTGATGTAAGAGGATGCAAGTCTAGACAATCATGACAATCACAATTTTTCTTCTCTTAATACCTCTCCTATGAGTGATGAAGGTATCATGGTGAAAGACGATACAATAGTTGAGAATCATGAAATTCTTTTTTGTCTATGCTAGGAAGATAGTATGACACAAGAATATGAGATCATTAGCATTACTTTACCTATTCTCCATTCATATTTCAACATCTCCCCTACTTGTGAAAATGCTTTAGTGATAGATGATGTAATCGTGCACAATCATGAAAATCACATTTGTGAAGAGGATATGTTGGTGTTAAGAGATCCAATGATTGAGAGTTATAGCATTATTTCTCTCCTTCCTAATGTCCCTAAAATTTGGAAATATTTATTTGAACAAAAGGATTCAATCATTGGCAAGCTTGAAATGCATAGTTTTTCTTCTCTTGATGCCTCCTTTATTTGTGATGAAGTTACTTTATAAAATCTAAACATTAAATATGATGAACATCTTTTTTTCTCCTCTCCTAAAGATTCTCCTCCTAGGGTAGATATTATGGCACAAGAAAATAAGACCCTAGAGAAAAAAGGATGAAATCATGGACAATCATAACAATTAAATTTGGTATTCTCCTAATATCTCTCCCATTTGTGATGAAGAAATATTTGTGTTAGAAGATCCAATTGATGAGTGTTATGAGACTCTCATTATTGAACAAGAGAATTATATCATTGATTAAAAATAAAAATCAACCACTAATGAGTCCTCTACTTGTGATGAAGTTATTTTGGAAGAACCAAACAATGAATTTCATGAACATCTAGTTTGTAGCTCTCCTAAAAATTCTCTTACTAGAGAATTTGTCATAATGGAAGAAAATGATAACATTGACACATGTCTTTCAAGCAATAGTGATGTGGCTTCCTTAGATGAAGATTATGAAATGAGATTATACTCCTTCTCACTAGGATATTATGAACCCTCACAACAACCGCAAGTCCAAAATAAACCTGTCCTTATCTTAGAATCACCTAAAAGGCAACTCGATAATTAGAATATTTCACAGCAACTGAGCTACAATACTATTGATCATATATATAACAAAGTGTATACAATCAAGGCCAACCCTTAACTTGAAAGTTCTTTGCATGTCCAGAAAGAAAAATAAAAGCATATTGAAGAAGTCACAAAATTATTGGAAGATGCTTTGAGTTCCTTTGGTTTCATACCTATATTCATGGGAGAATACAAGATAATAACAAAACAAACTGAAAAGGGAAAATAAAATTCGGTAATTCCAACACAAAATTCAAAAGCATCCACTTCAACTAGTTTAGAAGAGAAGATAAAATACACGACAAAATTTGATGAAGCTGGTTATGAGCAACCTTTGAATCTGAAACAAATGAAAAATCTTTATGGAAGAGGTTATGAACTAATGAAACAACTTGGGTATAGTGGAAAAGGATGCGGTGCTAGAGAACAACGTATTCATGTCCCTATAGAGCCTAACACACAAGAAACAACTCATGGTCTTGGTTATTGTCCTTTGATAGAAACAAAACCATCAAAAAAGCCTTCACTCAATAGCAACACTATTATAAAATATTCTTCCAAGACAAGTTTAACTTTGGTGCATGTTGAACTAATAGATACTACATGTGGAAATATCTTGTTAGATACATTCTTGTCTACTCATTATGATCAATAACAATATATGTTACTCCTTTCCATGTAATAGTTATAGGATCATAGAATACTCACTATTGCATGTTTTATATTCATTGCAAATAATTTCCTTTTTGGAAGGAGCAGCATATCATCATCCATTCTTAGCTCACCCTTGTTCTGCACTAAGTTGGGGTATGAGGTTGGGTAGCTTTGCCCTCATATGACACTTGTTGTTGTCTCTTTTGGCCAGTTGACCACCTTCCATGAATATATAAGAGCAAGCTTGGGATGTGGATGGCATGCCTTAGGTTGGATTGCATGTGACATACTTTTCTTTCTAGGTTTAGCATTTTATTTTAGGGGGAAACCCCTCCCTCCTTGTTCATGACGTAGCTCTATTTCAAAAACATCTGAATTGACATAGAGTTTTTTGAGGAAAGCTCTCATGTCTTAAGAGAAAACATTGGTTTCTTTAAAGAAGTTGCTCATAGTAATGGTGTTAACAACCGCTTTAAAGTGGGGACATACATCAATGACATCTTTCAACATTTTTCATATTTCATGGCACGATTTTATTTTTCTTCTAGTGTGTCATCTTCTTGGTGGTGTCATTGGGTTTGATGTCCTTCAAGAGTACAATATTTCTAAGCATATGATTTCCCTTAGTGGCATGATGCGGATGAGGAATCCATTAAGTGGAGATCTTATACTCTTGTCCTCTCTTGGAGACATTAGGCATGATTTTCCCTAAGAAGAAGACCTTACACAAATGAAGCAAAATCCCCTTTAAAAAAAACTTACATACATAACATTCAAAAGCATTCAAAATAATAGCATTGTGGTACCCTATCGAAGTTGTTAGGAGGATAACTTCGGTATGGTATGGGAGGCTAATATGACTCTCTCATTTTCCACCTCGTTGGGATAACTCACCTAGTGGACAGACTAAGGTTCCACTACCCCAGAGTGAGCACACATGTTATAGTAAAATAGGTGTGTTCCACATTGTGTTGGAATGGTTGTGCTTGATCCTTTATTTTTCTTAGCCTTTGATAGGGTATGACTATGTATCATTTTTATTGTTGCATACTTAAGTGTCTTGAATGTCTACTTTAGTGTGAGTTTTCCATGGGGGAAAACTCTCACTAAAGTGGGGGGGGGGAATGTATTAATGGAAAAAGTATCCCTTTTTCTTCCATTTGGAAATAATTAACAACAAATGAACCTAATGTTGCCTTTATTCGATGTTGTAATCTTTTGTACACATTCACATTGAATCTGGGGCCCTTTTTAATAAAATATACCTAATTGTGCCTTATTTATGGTGTTGTAAAGTGTTTTCTTACACTTTCACACAAATCTAGGGCTTCATTAATTAATTGTGGCTAATTATAACATAATCGGCCCTTTAATTCAAATTCAAGCAATATTAATTGCATTTTTCAAGGATATATCCCAACACCCATTAATGATATTGCATGACATTTAACTTGGCAAAGTTGGAGTCCTAGAAAACTATTCTAGGACACATTCATGAATTTGGGAGAATGGGTCCTCCTAACCTAGGACACCCCTTTTATGACATATTTGAGATGGATTTTTGATGTTATTTCACCCCCCCGAAGCTTGGTCATAGGAAATTATGCTAGGACCAATTCACCCAAGGTGGTAAGTGGGTCCTCCTTCCCTAGGACCCCCCTTTTTGGATTGATTTGTGGTTGGATTTTTGTGATTTTGAATTCTAGATCTCAGGTCAACTTGAATTATTTGAATTTTGAGGTTAATCCTTAGATTTAGTATAAATAAAAATTTAATTCAAATAGTTTCATCAAAGACATCCTAAAAATTATTACGCAAGCATCCTAAGAGTTTACAAGATCACTATAGAGCACTTAAAGAGCATTTTCAAGGTATTTAAAGGGAGATTATTATAGTTTTATTGCAACAATTCAAGATCATATCATCATGTCAAAGGCATAGTGCATCAAGCATGTGGTTGAGATAGTGTGTGGATGTAGCATTGAAGATCTATTTGCAAGCATTGATTCACATCCAATTCTAGATCAAGGTCTACATTCTACAGGGCCACTTCATGTTAGTTTGCAAATTATATTCCAAGACTTCATCCAAGGTATGATCATTTCAAGTTTCATGTTTCATACTTATATTTAATTTTTTCATCATAAGGTTTAATTACCTAAATGTGGTTTGACCAAGGAAATCCCCTATTCTGTAAAAATCATTAAGTTTTTCTCCTCTTGGATGCGTGATTGTAGGTTTTAGGTTGAAGAGCAAGATTTGGAGAAAAAAATTCAAAGATAAGAAGTTGCAAAATTTGTCATCTACATTGCAAGATCATGAAAAGTTTCCTATAGGATAATTTTTTAGACTTTCAGGAGCTGAAAAACATGGGATCTGGGAGTGCATACATTGAAGAACAAAACCCAAAAATTGATTTTTGAAACCTTATAAAGTACCCATTCGCCACTAAAGGTGAATGTGTCCTCGTGAGGCCTAAAGCAATGAACATATAGAATCTAGAGTTGTAGAATGAGAGAAACAAAACCTAGAAAGCACTTTCCAAAAACCCTAACAAGGACCCATTCGCCACCTTAGGAAAATCAGTCCTCACTGGTGGTGGAACCCCTAAAAGTGCTTTGTGTTCCCTTTGAAAATTCTACAAAATTCGCCTATCTTCATATCCTATTTCTTAGGGTTTGTCTTGCTAATACCCTTTCTAATAATCATTAAGCCTATGTGCTTGCAAATGCTATATTTTGGCATTGAACCCTTAGCATCGGTTCTTGTCCATGTTAAAAAAAACTTCAGCCATTTGGAGTCCATAAAGTAACGGGTTCCTTGTTCCTAGGTCTAAGAAATATTTTTATTTTATAAGGTCAACTGATCGACCTTGTTTGGCCTTTACGTGCTTTGAATAAAATGGTTTTAAGTCCTTTGAGGCCTTTTCTTACATTTTCCTAGGCAGTCCCCTTTTTCAAAACAACTTGTAAGCACATGTGGAATGGATCCAATTATGTTCTTGTTCATCGCCTTGTTTATCGCTTATTGCAAATTATCCTTTGACCGTTCACCATGAATCTATGATTTGTGATGAATGGTTTCCTTTTATATTGCTCATCGTGGATGGAGTTTCAACCTTGGTTTTCAAAGTAGTGATGAGCGATATGGGCAATATCCTCTATATCGCTAATTTCTCTCACTATCATTGATTTCTTATGAGTTTTTAGCTATGAATCAATGATGTGCGATGAGGTCCTATGTTCAAATATGCCATCACTGATATGAAGTATTATCAAGGGTGACACTTTCTCAACCATTGATCTTGTCTTATAGACACGTGGCTTGATCTTGACTGGTCACTTGTGGTTCTCCATTGCTGATGTGTTTTGACCCTTGCCAAGTAAATTTGTGATGGGTGATAACACTGTTATGCCTTGGGCCCATCATGCCTTTTATGGCCATCGTGGTTTCAAATGGATTCCCAAAACATGTATTAGTAATGTGAGATGGAATGTTTGATGGAATATTCCATCTAGTGGGGTGTTGTTACTCATCGCCAAAGTTTGGACATGACTTTAGGGCATTACTATGATGAGTGACGAAGTTTACAAGATATGGTAAATACATAGATGGCTATGTGGCAGCTTTCTAAAATGTCATCACTATTTCCAAGTACAGATGTAAAGGCAAGTGGTGATGCTTGAAGAGCATCATTGATTGTGTTTTAAATCAAAAGGGATCGATGATCATGATTCAAAGTTGGATTTTTGGTTGTCAACTTGCTCATGCGATCCTCCTTTGAACATTAATGGCTACACACTCCTGTTACTATACTGAATGAGGATTGTCAGCTATTTTACCTCACAATTTGTAACCATTGAGAGCTGAGGAATTGGGTTAGAGCCAAAAAAGAAGCGTGTGGGTCTCAGGAAAGCAATTGCAGAGATATTGAAGATGTTTTTTCCTAGGTAAGTAAGTTTTTATAACTGCTATGTTTCAACTGTGCGTAATTGGCTAGTTTAGGAAATTCATGAAAACTCTATACGTTTTGAGTACCTTGGGTTTGCTAAGTTTGGCTATGCATAATTTCCTTTTGAATTGGTGGGGATTGTGTGTTTTCTGGATGGTTCTATGTGCCATGAGTTTTCTTCTTAGAGCATAGGCCTATGGAGCTTTCTTACAATTTGAATGTCTATAGACTATAATGAAGTTTCTTTGCACTTGAAAATTTATGTCTTAGCCTTGTTCATCTATAAGAATGAGTGAATTTAAGTAGTGAGTTTTCCCAACCTTTAAGGAGGTCTAGGAGGATAAATATGCTTGAACCACAAGATGATACACCTAAAACAAAACAAGGTACACCAAGAGCTCTTTCAAATACAAAAGACAAGAGGAGAGCTCATAACAAGTCCATGGAGGGTGGTGTCAAGAACACCAACAACTTGAGAAGTAGGGTTTGTTTTCATAGCCAGAGTGAGATTGGTATTATGTCCTTAAAGGGATATATTACTAAGTCAAGGAAATTGGCTAAGTCTTGGGGGAAGAAGAAAAACAAGTACCACAAGGCTTATGATTCTTATATGGGGAAGCCTGACACTGCCATGGAGGATGGGGATGGTCCTTTGAGTGATAAGGCAAATACTGACCCAAATTATGCCTAGTACCTTCTGACACTTGCAGGTCGAGAGAATTCTAATGATGATGAGATAGCTTCTCTATTTTTAATGAAATCATGAAGGGGACATGCATACTCTAATTTTGAAGATGATGAACCTCGATAGAGGTGGTTTATTGGTTTGATGTTTTTCTTTTTTATGAACAACATGAAGGAGAGGTGTTGGACACCCCTACCATGACAGGGAGTATGCCTTCTTCAATGAACATTTTTTTTTATCTTAGGTGTTGATAGGGAGAAATTTATGTTCGATGTGGACAAGAGATTTCATTACTTCTACAATGATGAATGATTCCTTTTGGAAGGTGGGTAAATCTTCATTGATGGAAAGGATTTTTGTCTTTTTCTTTCCCCCATTTTGCAAGGTGAAAATATAACCATCTGGGATCTTTGAAATTGAAATGAAATTGAGTGTCAAATGTAAATTTCATTGAAATTGTAATTTTTCCTGAAGCTTTTTTCTCCCATGTTTCTATAAATGGGAGTTAAGGGCCAATTATAAGGGTTCAAATTTTAGGTCTCAAGTGGTCTAGGTTGGAAAAATGAGCTCATGTAACAACAATTTTCAATTCATGTGCATAGATGAATAGGATAGTATGAAGTCTAGGGTACATTCTAATTTTTAATGGGCTTGATTAGTTTTACAATAGCAACATCATATGAATGAAAATGTGAGTTCGAGAATAGATTCTCTCCTATGTATTTTTTCTTCCAAATTATAAATAAAATGATCAAGAATATATATTTTTATCTTTAATCATTTTGGTTGAGTGAATGATTTGATTTCTACTTTGGTTCAAAGCATCAATTAAATGCTTTAATAATATCATAGGTTTGTGAGATGAAATTCAAGGATTGCTAAGTAGTTTTTGTTTTCAGAAAAGTGAGTTGAATATTGTGATGCAATATGTCAATAGTCTATAAATGTTGAGTCTAATTGCTAAAGTATTATTTTACAAATGTGACTATGTTGCCCAAAGATAGAGCACTGGTCTACTTTTTTGGTCATCTTGAATGTAAATGAGTCAGCCTTGCACTTGACCAAGAGCACAAAAAATGAATGGAAATCACTTTAAAAAAATTAATTACAACATATCATTATGAAATATCACTCATTTCTTGCTTTAGGTAGCAGTTCTCTTAAGGGTCAGCCAAATGCTTGAGGGATTTTATCTATTATCATCTGATACGAATGTATCTATTTTTTTTAATGTTCATGATAAAATGGAAGAGGAGTATTATGTGAACATTGTGAGGATCACCCTCCTAGGTTTCATAGAGCTCAAAGAGTAGAAGTAAGGGCCTAACTTAATCCTTACTTGTTTGTTGGAAAATCTTCACCACGATTTACCACTATTCACTATTTCGATCGACAAAGCTCTTTTGATGATCAAAAGCTTGTTTCAGCTTTTCCCTAATCAATCTCATCTAATCTTCCATTTCCTTCAGCATCTCAGGTCCAATCACAATTATATTCTCCACCCTATCCCAATTGATAGGTGTGTGAAATTTATGACTATACAATGCCTCGAAAGGTGCCATGCCTAGTAAGGCATGATAGGAATTGTTGTAGGAAAACTCCACTAGAGGCAAGTACTCTTCCCATTTATGTTGTTGTTCCATGCAATACATTCTGAGAAGATATTCCACCACCTGATTCACTCTCTCAGTATGACCATCAGTCTGAGGGTGGTATGTCGAGCTGAAATTCAGTTTAGTCCCCAAGGAGGAATTTAATGTGGTCCAAAATCTTGAAATCAAATGAGTGTCACAATCGGAAATGATTGTCTTGGGTACTCCATCCAACTTGAAGATCTCTTGGAAAAATTTCTTTGCCAACACCATAGAACCATCCTTAAGGTTTTCAATAATGAAATGAGCTACCTTTGTCAATTTATCAACCATTACCAAAATGACATCATGCCTTGCCTTGGTCATTCACAACCCCTGAATAAAGTCCATTGTGATCATGTGCCATTTATATTCTAGCACTCTGTGTGGGTATAAAAGTCCCACCAGATGTACATGCTCAACCTTAACTCATTGGCATTCCAAACATCGGGCTACAAATGATATTACATCTTTCTTTAGTCTTGACCAAAAGTATAAGGATCTGAGTCCCTCAACCATTTACGTCACACCGGGGTGCCCTAAGTATGGTGCGTTATGGAATTCCTCTAATACCAATTCCCTTAAACCAGTGGAATTTGGTACATACATTCACCCCTGGTACCTCAAAATTCCATTTGTCTCAAACACATAACCATCATATCTTCGATATGAAGGATTTCACTCTAGGGCTTGTTTCACCCTTTCATAATGTTCATCCCCTACCAATGTTGGGATTACTTGCTACCTGAAGGTGGATCTTATTATAACCATTGCTGCTAGATCTCTTCTTCTACTTAAGGCATCGGCCACCCTATTTTCCTTTCCCTTAATATATTCAACTCCAAAGTTATACTCCCTCAAGAATTCCAACCATCGTCTATGTCGAGCGCTCAGGTTGGGTTGAGTGAAGATATACTACAATCCTACATGATTGGTTTTCAACTCAAAAGGCTTCCCTAAGAGGTAATGCCTCCACATCTAGAGAGCATGCACTATGGCAACCAATTCCACATCATGTGGTGCATAATTTAGTTCATGTTGTTTCAACTTTCGAGATTCATATGCCACAACCTGACCATCCTAAATGAGAACTGCTCCAACACCCTCACCTGATGCATCGATTATTAGTGAACTACCCATTTGGATCTGTCACAATCAAGATAGGTGGAGACATAAGTTTCTCTTTCAGCACCTGAAAGGCCTTCTCACATCTATCACTCCATTCAAATTTATTTCCTTTCTTTTGGAGTGCAGTGATGGGTGTTGTGATTGTTGAGAACCCTTGGATGAACTTCTTGTAATAACCTACAAGCCCCATAAAGCTTCAGAATTCAGAAACATTATGTGGTGCTGGAAACTCCATAATTGCCTTAATCTTGTCTAGGTCCACAACTATCTCATCACCAGATATCACATGTCCCAGATAGTGCACCTTGGTTTAATAGAAAGTGCATTTGGAAAATTTCCCATAGAGCTTATGGTCTCTCATATGTTGTAATACTATCCTCAAATTTCCATCATGTTGCTCCTTTGACTTGGAGTAGATTAAGATATCATCTAAGAAAACCAACACAAATTCATCCAAAAAATCACAAAAAATGCTATTCATAAAATTCAAGAAGGTTGTTGGGGCATTAGTTAACCCAAAAGATAATACTATGAATTCATAAAGCCCATATCCTGTCCTAAATGAAGTCTTGGAGATATCCTTGTCTTTGATTCCCAATTGGTGGTACCTCGATCTCAAATCTATCTTTGAAAATACCTTCGCCCCCTTCATTTGGTCAAACAAATCATCTATCCTGGGGAGCAAATACTTTTTCTTGATGGTTACCTTATTTAACATTTTTTAATCAATACATAATCTTAAGGTCCCATCCTTCTTTTTCACGAATATGAAAGGTGCTCCCCACGATGACACACTTGGCCTTAAAAATCCCTGGTTAAGCAATTCCTATAATTGGGCCTTCAATTCATACAATTCGATAGTATTAATTTTGTATGGAGCCTTAGACTAAGGCTCAGTTCGAGGTAGCAATTCAATGGAAAATTCAAACACCCGTTTAGGAGGAAATTCATTCAACTCATCGGGGAATACATACTGGAATTTCTTCAGTATGGAATGATCATTAGTTATCACCTCAGGGCTATCAAGTTTTGTGGCCTTAATTGCATAGATTACACACCCCCTTTTTCGCTCCTTCTTCAACTTCATGGTAGAAATTTGTCTGAGTTACAAAGGAATTTTAACACCATAGATATCCACCCAATTGCCCAGATCATCTAAACAAGTTACTATTTTCTCCTCACAGTCAACAAGGGCCTTATGTTCCATAAGCCAATTTATCCCTAAAATCACATCATATGACCCCAAAGGTGCTACATATAAATTGACCTGCATCATGAAACTAGGAAGTTCAAGTTTACTATAGGCTAGACATTTCTCTACCCTTTTCTCTACCTAGTTACCATATTGAACCTTCCATGTGTTAGCCATATAACCCGATTTAACAAATAATTTAGAAATTATATGAGGATCAACAAAACTATCAGTAGCTCTTGTACCAATCAAAATATAAATCGGACATCTAAAAATCTTACCCGACAACTGGATAGGCATAGGCTGATAGTCAGTTTGGCGATTGTCAACCACCGCATGAATATGATGGTTGCTCCTATTTTTCTGATTGTTCCTCTAAGGGAACACACTAGCATAGTGCTCTCCACCGCATGTATAGCAACCTCCATGGGGTTCTCTAGGCATGTTAGAACCCTCTCTCCTATTGTTATTGTTATTATTATAATTGGTCCTCTTATTATTGTTCTAATTCTCGTCATGGAAATCCTAATAATTGTTACCCCTTTTTAGATTCTTGATCTGCTTGCTATTGTTGCCTTGATTGTGTTAATTTTGATTATTGTTATTCATATGGTTACCCTATGACTTCCTCTTAGCATCCTTGTTTTTCCTATAATTTGCATCCTATTGAAGCTTCTATTCCTATTTAGTAGCTTTCTCAAAAGCCTCATCCATGGTGGAAGGGTTATGTATATCCACCTCCGCTCCAATTTCCTAAGCCCCAGAATGAACTTAGGAACCTAGAACCTATCATCAAGTTGGTACTGGGGCACATATTTGAGAAAATGGGAAAATATTTCCCAGTACTGTGTCACTGTCATTCCTCCTTGAGTGAGAGTCTAGAATTCAATCATCTTTTTGTCAAAGTAGGACTGTGGCAGCCACCTTTGTTTGAACAACTATAGGAATTTCTCCCAAGTCACCTTACCATGCAAAAATTATTTTTCTTCTTTTTCATTCTCCCACCAAGTGGAAGCCTCATCGGTGAGTTTGTATGAACCCCATTCAGCCTTAGTTTCATTAGAGAAATCTCGTAGGGAAAAAAATTCTCCATTTCAATTATCCAAGATTCTGCTCCATCTCCAAATTTTTTACCATCAAATTTTGGTGGGGTGACCTTTTTAAGGTCCTTGCCCAGCTCTTGAGCCACTTTTCTTAGCTTATTGGAGTTTTCTTCAGTCTCTAGTTGTTCAACATTTGTATTCTCCTCATTCACACCAGAGTTCAGCCCTTGGGGTCCTCTGTGCCTCTCTTGCTCAAGGCTATCAATCTTGGCCTCTTATCGGTTCAACAGGGCTAGAATCTAATCCAACCTATCATTTGTATCACCATGGGACCCACCTGCATGATTCTCACATTGATAGGTTCTAAAATCCATGGAGTTTTTCTGGAACAAACAACATGTAAGTGTAGTTAGGTGTAGGTCCTAGAGTTTAACCTATATGCTTTGATACCAAAATGTAATGCTCAAAAATTCCACACATTCCTAATTGAGTATATCCATGTTCATTGAACATCAAAAATAAAGTAAATGAGATACATGTGCATAAATAATATCCATATGAGCTCAAAGAAATTTAAATTAAATGGATTGCAATATTTCAAATTACATACACCACAAAGGGATGTTACAAATCATCTATTTCAATGATGTATAATTACATTATTGAAATGGAGTTACATTTTTCAAATTGGCTTTCAAGCCATACATAAATAATATAAGTACATCCATAGTAATAGAACCTCCGAACCTCATCCACCTTGACACCACTGGTCTTCTTGCATTGAGGCCAAGAGTGTGGGTAAGGCGCTTTTTCCACCCAACCATGAAGTACATGACTTCCCTGGGCTTCTTCCTAACATGAAGAAATCCTCAACCCTGGATGAGGAGCCTAGCAACCTGAAACAATAAAGTAGGAGGGAACTCTCGATGCATGCCTATTTGCCTATATGCATTCCTAAACTTGAAAACATATTTCTTTCAAGCAGGATATGGTAGAGACATAATAACATAAAATTCTAGGCTTTAAATCCATCTATTTCAATGGTACATTTCTTGGCCAAGCATAAAGAAAAATAAAAGGTAGTTTATGAAAAGGATAAACTTCCATCTCTATGTACCCACATTTTTCCTAGAAGTTTCTCATAAGATAAATAAATAAAGCATAGATTCACATGTGTTATATATAGTTGAAATATTATAGTTTCATGCAATTTTTAAGAAAACTCGTGATATAGTCTAAATTCATGATTGATCTTCTAACAAGAAGATTTACCACATCAAGTTTGTTGTTTACATTGTTTTATTGTATTCAATCTATTCTGATTTCAGTGCTAGTAACTAAAATTCAAATGCTTGACTTCCATTTTTTTTCAAAACATCACAAATCATTTCAAACTCTGGTGGTTTAACAATAACCAGTTCACAATACCGAAAGGGTTTCAGTCAATTAGAAGTATAAGCACTCAAAGGGGTGAATAAATGGTAGTGTAGTTACTCCAAATTTGAGATAACAAATGGATAAAAGTTATACCATTTCTAAATAGAAAGTTTGATTGCTCTAATATGATTTTAATCATCGACTCTTGTCATAGAATATTCTTACTTTTTTTTTCATAAAGTAATTACAATCTTTGTATTGAAAGAATATATTTATACAAAAAGAGAATAAGAAAATAGAAACTTATATCATTTAGCCAATGTTACATATTCTAAATAGCATCAGACTTACACTACTCTACCTCAAAATTGGGGTGTTTATATACTTATTACAAATGGACATATATATATATATATATATCTAGATATCTATATAGATAAAAAAAATGTACGTTTCACAAGAATTTCTTTTATATCTAACAAAAAATAGTGCATTTACAGCCAAAACATCATACAATCCTATAACAAAAGTGCATAAAATATACATATATATCTATTTACAGAGGTATATAAATATTTACATGTATTTTGTTAAAAGATAAATTATGGATTTAATATATATATTTTTTGTATATATATAATTGGTTTATTGTTGTGTGTTCTACCATTTACTACTGCACATAATGTAATTTTTATTTGCCACAGATTAAAATATACACAACAGATATATATATATATATATATATATATATATATATATATCAGATTAAAATTTCAATGCACAAAAAGTTTCTACAGTGGCAAAGTTTATTTACCATCCAAACCAGTATTTGGTGAAGGGGGTGGGGGCTGGCTTGTGTAGTCATGACCCCTCATGGGGGATGCTTCCTATGGGGGCAATGCCCTCCCCACAGGTTGTGGCTTGTGGGGAGGTGTTGCCTCCACAATGCAACCTCCCCTCCTTTCTAACATTATTTAAAATAAAAACAAAACCTTAACATCTATTCACTAGCTATGATTTAATTTGAAACTTCACTAAGAAATATCAACAATAATATTATTTATATATATATATATATTCATATATATACATATATATACAATTAAATACATGTGTATATAAATATGAGGATATAAATGGGTAAACCCACAATAATGGGTTAAAAAATTTGCATGAAGAAAAATTAGAAATTCCCATCATAAAACTTAAAATGGCTTACTCCTTCTAATGAAGGGGATTCGAATGAACCCCCTCCCTTCTAATGAACCCCCACTTCAAATGAACCTCCACCCCCTTCTAATGAACCCCCACTTGCACCATATAGGGGTTCATTCGAACCCCCCTTCTAATGAAGGGAGTTTGAATGAATCCCCTTCATTAGAAGGGGGCTTCGAATGAACTCCCCTTTTTTCACCTTCCCATCCACCATATCAAAATTTATGAATTTTTTGACTACTGAAGCCTGCAAAGGAGGTGAAAATGGAGTCAAATTGATAAATGAAGTTGGAGGAATTCAGTGATTGAAACGGTGTTTCCAATGACTATAAATTTAATATATTTTGTTTTTCTTTTATATTTTATTTTTTAGTTTGATTGAACACGGGTTTTTCACCGAACATCAAGTTTGGTGAAAAATAATTGTGCAAAAATAGTAAATTTGAGGAATTTTTTTTTGAAAAATATATACACACTATGTATTGATGTCCTTATTCCAACAAAAAATAATAAAAATTTAATTTCAATACATACCAAAAAAGTTATGCAAGCCGAAGTGCACCTATGTATAAATTGTAATTGGTTTGACTTCAAAACTAAATTAAAACAAAAATATTCGAAAAAATGTTATGAAACAAAATGAAAGCACTAGATACTAGTGTTACCAACCTAAATTCAAAAGAATCAGGATTTTCTCCTTTGTAGAAAAAAAGTTATACAAGCCGAAGTACACACCACTTTTTTTTAAAATTGTTTACTATTAAAAACTAGTTATAAAAGGAGACGCAAAAAAAATTACAATTTAATTTCAAATTTTTCTAAAAACATATATTTAAAATCTATAGACAAAATCTCACAAATCACTGGTTTACATCATTTTCAAATTCCTAACAGTTTACCTACTATAGGTGTTAGAAAGTGAAGTTTTTTTCTGAAAATCTTGATTTCAATGTCAAGTTTGGCCAAAACGTTTAACCCATTATTGTGGGATGACCCATATATATATTTATTCCATTCACAAAATCTGGAATTCATTTCCAATATCGAAATTTTGTAGAAGTTGGGAACACAACCAAGTATAAAATTAGATATATTTATATATTTGAAAATATATAAATATATAAAATTTTATACAACAAGAAGAGAGAAAAGAATAGATTACACAGCCAAAACCATGAATTTCATACAACAAGCACCCAATTTTCCAGAGATTCTTCTTAATCTTTCACAATGAGTTCTTCTATGCTTTCAATTGAAATTTAAATGCATTAGAATAGATTAAAACCTAGAGTTCGCTTTCCCTCGAATTTGATTGCAGAAATCCCAACTGTAAGATCTCCTTTGTTCTATGGTTCTTCCTATATTCTCTTTCCCTTTCCTCTCTATTTATTATTTTACAAAGCTACAGATAACAAAAAAACCTTTCTTGCCCCATATTTCCCCGTTTTGCAGAGCAAAACCAAAAGATTACCAAATACAGTTATTCTTCTCATTAATCTATTTCTCATTTTAAAGATTTCTTCTCATTTCCTGAGATCTAAGGGTAAAAGTACAAAGTTGTGTCACACTTAATAAAGGAAATGACCAACGTTGATCCAACTTTTAAACTTGAATCCCTAAAAAGTGGCATATATGTTTTGAATTTTGAAATGATGTAAACTAGTAAAACGTGTATTTTTTAGTATATTTTATGTTTGTATTTTTAAAAAAAATATTACAAGTATTTTTAAAAAAAATATTACAAATATTTTAAACTAGTTTTTAATAAATTAACACTATAATTTAGTTGCTAATAAAATGTTGAAAAATGAAGTTGCATGAGACGTCAAACTTCTTATAGTAAATTTTATTTTTTTTCTTTCAAATTTTTTGTGTATTTATAACTTGAGACTTTAGTGCATGAATATATTTTTTTCAAATTTTGATAAATATTTATCTTTAAATAAATATTAAAATTTGCATGAATCAAAACACAGTTGTTTCCATTAGACATCAACTTTTGTAATACCCCTCTGTTTCGCTTCTTGTTCGGTTTGCTTTATGTTATGTTTGGTTGCAGTTACTTTGATACTGGATACATTTTGTTATGATGTTTTGATCGCTACTATTGAGCGACAACTATTATTGTGGGATGTGGTTATCTGATTATTGTTTCACATGCATTATGGATTAATGATGTTGTAGAGTTAGCATGAGATGTTATTATGAGATTATTGGAATTATGATGGAAGTGTCAGTTTTGATGAGTGTATGGGTGAAAATGACGAGTTCGCATCACTCACTTGCGAGTGCCCTGCGAATTCGTAATTTCTTCTTCACGGTGTGTATTATATGCTGGATATATTATATAATGATGTTTACTTGGTTTCAGGTTTACAGGTACATGACATCGACTCCACCTGGTTTCACAAGTTTGAGCCTGTCGATCCAACGGTTAAGTTGAATGGGAGATAGTAGCTAGGTAACATGTGTCAATTTTACACCCTAACCTTAGTGTGTCGTCAGTCATGTGTGTCGAGTCATTGTCGATCTCGCTTTAATGTTATTTAATTCTGAAGGATTCTTGATTTGGAAATAGATATTTAGAATAATTGCATTTAAATCATTTTGATGGTTATTTAATTTAAATAATGCAATGTGGATAAAAGTTTATATTTAAATTAATTAATTATATTTAATTAATTAAATTTAATCCCAGGGGGTTGAATTTAGTTATTAAATAATTAAATTAATTAATTAAACGTGATGCAAGAAAATGAAAGGAAATAAAAGAATTAAAATTAATTTTGGAATTTAATTTCAACTTGTGGGAATTAAATTAGAAATTGTAATTAAATGTTTATATGGGAAATGAGTTTCCACTTTGGAAATTAATTTATTGTTTGAAATTGAAATTGAAATTAATATCTAATTTGCATGTAATGTGAATTAGGGTTGCATTAGGTATTTTTGATTTATAAGGAATGCATGTTTTAATTTTTGGGAGAGAAGTTTTTTAGGAAAATGCATTTTTACAGTAGAGAAGAAATTTTGGAAAAATTTGCACAAGAAGGGTTTGAAGAAAGTTTGAATTGTAGAATTGAATGGAGGAAAGATTGTTTGCATTTGTGGGTCTTGGATTGGATTCGTTGGAGGATTGAAGAAAATTCAGGAAATTCCTTGAGTTATGCTTGAAACATGAGACTGCTGTTAAGTTATTTTCTCATGACTACTATGCGATGACACTCTATGTAGGACAACTGTTGTTAATTGTTTTATGAGTATGGTTCGGTGAATATACTTGATTAATATAATGTCTGGAAGCAGTGTGACCTGTGTCAGTGATGTTGGAGTTGTACTTGATTTGTACTTGCATGGCGATTGAGTTGTACTTGTTAATTCATTTGCTTGGTTATATCAGTATGAGTCAGTATAAGTCTACCTTTGGTTAGTGGTTGTAGATCTTTGTCCATGTTACTTTGTTACTATCTCCTAGCATGGGGGGTGGGCCTTTGGGTACCACTTGGTTGGGTGGAACATGCACCAAAACCGTTGGATCCCCCTTGATCTTCAGTACTTGATGGCGAGACATTCAGATGGACAGCTCGCAGTTCTTGTTGTAGTTTTTTGCATTGTAATATTTCATATTGTATAAGTTATTTTACCCCTCTTGTTGTTATGAGGTGGATCATGTAATTGTAATGCATTTGTACTATTGTCTCATTCTGAGAATGAGTGATGTAACTATTAGATTAAGTTAATGATTATGAGATTGTACCTTAGATGTTTATCTTATTATGTTATTATGTTATGTGGTATCCTTGTGATGTATGATGTTTATTTCATAAAGTATATAATGTTATGATTATATGTACTATGTATGTGTGGGTTTAAGTAATCCTAGCCTTGTAGCCTTAGAGGTTGTTGTTGATTAGTAAGTGAATGTGTATGTTAAATGCACTTTATAAAAAAAAAATTGGTTCGCTTAAGATGTTAATTGCAACTTCCTTTAGGGTTGCAAGGCGGGGCTTTAGAACTTTCATATTAAATATTTATCTAAAATGGAAAACAAATTATACCATCTTGAAATAGATTCTTTTATCTAGTGCATCATATTTCTTTTATTTTAATAAATTTTAGTATTTTTCCTTGGCATGGTAATCAACATAATATTATATGTTGATAACCTACTTTTAGTAAAAATAAAAAATAAAATAGTAATAGTAATTAAACTATTAAAATCAATATATTTTTGAAAAACTACACTTATGAATCTACAAAAGGTTATTTTTATATTTTAAAAAAAATGTTATTTATATTAGAAGGAGTTATTGAAACTTCAATTTTTCCAAATAATTTTATTTTTTTGGTAAATTGGACTCAAAGTGGTGCTCCATATATTTTTAGCCAACAATTTTAGTTGAAAAAGTTGTGGAAGTATCTAACTTATCTAGAATGAATCTTACTAGATCATATGTTTGACTAAAATTGATTTTAAGTTAGAAATAATTAAATTCAATTGTACTGATAAGTTGGATGAAAGTGTGACACAACTTTGTGCTTTTACCCCTAATATTGAAAATCGAGAATTAAAATAAAATTTATTTTCTACTAAACTTTTTATCTCCAATTTAATTGTTTTTCAGGTATTTTAATTACTTTTCAGCATTTTCCAAAAACAAATATTTGCATAAACTATTTATTTACATTCAAGTATTAAAAAATGGGAATGGAAATTGACATTATTTGCAATCTAATAATAACTTTAATAACACCACTTGACATTCAATTCTATATATAAATATTTAATTAAACTAGAATTAATTTTTCAATTCTTTTAATTGCATATATGAATATAAAAATTAACCATTTTAAATTACCAATAATAAAATAATCATCCAAGTCACATGCTAAATGCATCTATATGACATTAAGTGTTTTGTGTGTGATCGAGAGCATCATTCCTTCTTTACCCTACCAAGAAGCTAATCTCCCCTACCTTAGCCACACCCTTGGTCTTCGACAACTTGCCACTCAAGTACACTCAAACAACCAACATGAGATTAGTATCCAGATAGAATCAAATCAACTTAACTCGTAAGATCATAATGCATTAATTTTAAATATCACCTTTCCATTTTGCATCATTTTCAAAAAAAGATGATATTTCATTCATTGGATCTTTTCACAAAATTTAACACCACATTAATTATCATTTAATCTACCACACACACACATTTAATCATAAAGAAAAACCACATAAAGAAAAAGTAGGCATCACCAAAATTAGAGACGTGGCAAATTCAAAAGGATGAAGATGAGTTAGTCCCAGTTTTTAACCTCGAGTTTGCAAAGACAATAAGGGATATTCTTAAAAATATGAGACCAAGTGATGCAGAGTGTTTGGTTGTATATTTGGGTGCATTTAATGAGGAAATGAGTTATTTCTTGAGAGATAAGGAGCTTACAACATTGAATCATGCATATCAAATTGCCATGGATATTGAAATCAACTTGATATATTCAATAATGAAGGGATACATGGTTGAAAGTGTGGGATATTTTAGTGCACCTCATGTAAATGGATCAGACAATAGAAGTGATTACCATGATAATTATGCTTCTACTATTCTAGTTTCTTTGTCATTACCTAATTCATCGAAATGTACATTCCAAATTGAACATCAACAAATTTTGAGCAATGTTGATCAAATGCCTTTTGTTCAAGGATTGTCTAGCATGAAAATTCATAAGGGAGGGTCACCATATGACTTGTTTACAAGGTTTTTGGATGCCTTGCTGGAAATTCCTAAGAATCTTATACCAGAAGACTCAACATTCATTGACTTGTTTTGTGAAATTTTTGAGCTAGGGCTGAGTACCTTGGCAAGAGATTTGAAGCCTCAAGGTTTTGATCAAATAGTTGATTGGATCATAATTGTTGAGGGAGCCATTTGTGATTATGCACAAATTATGATTTCTCAGAGTGTTGATAATAGTTGCCCTATTAAGAGAAATCAGAAAGCAATCCAAACAAGTGAAAAGGGTATATCAAAGAATACATGTCCATCTTGTGCTATGGATAAGGACATTGATTGTAATCAATTCACAAGCAGCCTATGTGCAAATCAGTATATTAGTGATGAGGATGAAGATACATTTGCAAGTGTTCTTGACGTCTCATCACAAATCAAGGATAAAGATATTGAAGATGAGATTTTAAATATTCACTCTGAACATTATAAGTATGATGTATGCGATGATGAACTTGCATATGATCTAGAGGAATTTTCTTTGCATGAAGGATGCAATAATATTAATGCTCACGAGATTTTCTCATCACAAGCTAATGAAAAAATTCCACGTGAGGCATACCTCGAGTGCAATCCTGTTATGTCAGAAATAGAATATGCCAGCTTCGTGAGTGATGATGAGTTCGAAGATAAGAATGTATATGTTTAGTATCTTGATCTTACACAGTGTTGAAAATGATATATACTATGGTGGTAATTCCCAGGATCATGTCCTAGCTATTCCTAATTGTCTATGCGAAGGAGAGATGGAATATGCATGTTTTTTCATAGAAATGGACATGATTATTTCTTACAAAGAATTTATTGATGAGATAAGGGATGAAGAGGCTTTCTCAGTTGGTAATGTACAATATTCATATTGTAATGAACCTTCCATATTTGAGTCAACATACCTATCAATTGATGATGCACATGAGTTCCTTTTTGATAACCTTATTAATTTTGAGTTATCTGAGCCATCCTTTCAAACATTTTTCATTAACCTAGATAATTATTTGAAGAATAGACTAGACTACATGTAATACCCCTATGTTTTGCTCTTTTGATCGAACAGTGTTCTTCTCCTATATGTTGTATTCTTGTTAGAACTTTGACTTTGGTACTCAGTTATTATTTGATCGCTATCTGCAAAGTGATGTGAATGTTATATTTTGATGCGAAGGTATTTTATTCAGATGTTATCATTATGACATGCTTTAGATTAGCATAGAGAATATTGGAAATTAATGATGTTTTATGCCTTCGA
The DNA here is from genome assembly GCA_007115665.2 of Sequoiadendron giganteum. Taxonomy (NCBI): domain Eukaryota; kingdom Viridiplantae; phylum Streptophyta; class Pinopsida; order Cupressales; family Cupressaceae; genus Sequoiadendron; species Sequoiadendron giganteum. Next base: position 565,527,826 of record CM021101.1, on the reverse strand, counting down.
TTAAGTTATTGATGTTAGATTCGTCAGTTTGTGACACTCTATTGGTGAAGGGGAAGGAATTGCACCACTCGCTTGTGAGCGCCCTGCGATTCCGCAATTCCCTCTTCATGGTGTGTTTTATATAATGCAAATATACATGTGTGATATACTCTTTGTTCGCAGGTTTACAGGTACAAGACATCGACTCCACTTGGTTCTGTAGGTTTGAGCGTGTCCATTGCCCAACAACATTTCATTGGGAGATAGTAGCTAGGTTTTCCATGTCGAGTCATCACTTTGGTCTTAGCATGTCGTCATTTTTAAGTCGAGTTTGGTTGCTTTAATGTTATTCATTTCACCTTGATTTTATTTTATTTGCAAGTTGAAAAGGTAATTAAATTACATTAAGTATTTAAATTGTTTATTAAATTAATCTGGTTATTATGTTGGAAGATGTTAATTAATTAATTAATTAATTTAATTTAATTAATAAAATAATTTAATCTTGGATTAAATTAATTTTATTGAATTAATTAAATTGAATTAAGTTGTTAGAATTGATAGATATTTTAATTGAAAATGGAAATTTAGTTTGAAAATTGAAAAAAAGTTTAAAATTGCATTTTTTGGAAAATTTGAATGAAAAATTAAAATTTGAAGATATTTTGGTTCTTGTTTTCAAAAATTTATTATGGTGGTTGAATGGGATATTTTTGGTTTTCATAGAATTTTGATATAAAAAAAAAAAAAAGTTAAAAAAAAAAAAGAGGAAGGAGAAGAAAGAAGATTTATATTTTGTGGGTTTTGGATTTAATGGTGGAAAAACTCTTTTGAATTGCTGGGAAGAAGCTAGAATCTGAGGAAAAATCAGTGCACCATTGAGAACCTCTCAAGCTTTTGGAATTAGGTTTTCTATTGATTAAATTAGTTTCATTTTGAAAAGACTCACAATTTTATATGTTGGTTGGAAAATATACAAACTTTGTTTGATTTGCAAGAAAAGACCCATGTGTAATCTTGAAGAAAAATCTGGAAAAGCCTCTGTTGGAGGAGATTCAAACTCTTTGAAAAATTTCATTATTCTTTCTCTCTTAGAGTTTTTATTAAAACTAAAATTGGGTTTAGTTATAGATAGCCATTTCTTGAAAAAAATTTACTCTTTTCAATCCTTGGTTTTTATTAAACCTGTATATATATGTAGATATATTTGAAAATATATATACATAATATACATACATATGTATTTATATATATATTCATATATATATAATATCATTGTTAAATGAAGGGTCTGTGGTGAGGGCAAAATCGGGGGAAATCGAACAAAATTTTATTATAAAAAAAAAACTTAATTAAAAAACAAAATTATATTTTTGGAGTTTTAGGGGAGGCCGAGGCTCTCCCCACAGCTGCCCATGGGAGGCGCTATGGAGGAGGCAGCGCTGGGCACTATCCCTCTCCACAGCCACACCCCATAAGGTAGGGGTTAGGCTGTGTGGAGACACAGCCGCGCCATTTAAATGGGGTTCGGCTGTGTCTTCACACAGTCGCCCCCCAAGCAGCTAGGGCGCCTCCCAAGACCCGCATGCCATCCAAGAAACTACGGATCTGACTTTTTTAAATTCGTTTTTATTTTATTTAATTTAATTTAAAATATTTTGTATATATATATATGTATATATGTTTTTTTTATATTATTATATATTATGTGTTTTGGATTTTTATAATAAGGTTTAAAATGGATATCTATTAATATCTGTATATAATGTGAATATATATATATATATATATATATAATTGAATGATGATGTTTATATGTTTAAATACATATTTGAACTCTCAATTTAATTAATGGCATGATTTAGATATAGTTGGAGAACTTTAAATCAGTTTTAATAGTCGAATTAATAGATTTATTTTTAAAATAATATATTTTGGAAGAACAAATATTTGATTTTCAAATATTGTGTTTATTAGAGGAATTAATTGATTTTAAAATGATTTATTTTGTAAAGGAGAAATAGATGGTTTGAAAATAGTATGTTTTAAATCGAAGACGTAAATGTTTATTTTATTTTTAGTTTCAAGCAATTAAAGAAAGAAAATATTTGGTTTAAACTTCATCATTTGTCTGAAAGAGACATTACTAAATTAGTTTTTAATCAAGAAATAAATTACTGAATGTTATCAAAGGAAGTGGATTTAAGAAATCCAATGTAGATGTAATTCCTTTTTTATTGCTCTTTTAAATGTAAATTTCTTTTGTTTTTGCTTTGGAGGAAATTGTTTAGAAGGGTTAATAAGTCTTCTAGTTGGGGTTTTTAATGGTTGGGGTTTTCGTAATTATGTTATTCAACCTTTGGATTATCTTGGGTAGTGCATCTTAGTGTATCCAGTTATTACCTGGTTATCACGAACGGGGATGTGCTGACTTTATGTGTTGGATAGGGATTTAATATCCTTAGGTCGCACTAGTGTACCCTTGGGTTGTGGAGTTGTTCCACATGATGTCTTAGAGTTATGGCTTGCAATGAGGTTCGTCACGTAGAGTGGTGCCAGGGTAACTCGTTGCAATTTGGTTAATCCAGTGATAATGTAAATAAACTTATTAGAGGATAGGTAGCATCAACACTTAATAAGAACAATTGTGCCTCGCTCATGGATGCAAGGGCTTGTATAGACTTGGGGTGGGATGAGAAGGCCTCGAATGGAAAGACCGTTATCTTGTCTCTACGAGAGATAACTAATTCCGCATTGGTTTGCATGAGGGTCTGGGAGTCATTAGAGGTTTCTAAGCGATTCTGAGATGGGGGTTGGGACCTAAGAAGACTTACCAAGATATCTCATGTAGCATTGTGATGACACTTCTCATATGTCATCAGTATGTTTGTAACAGTGATGCAATTTATTATTTAACTCTGGAAGCATTGTAACCATAGTGATAAGTGATGTATTTGTATTTGATTAAGTTCAGTTATGTTTTAGCCTGTGTCTAGGGGTAGATGGTCTTGTATAGGAATCCTTGTTACTATCTCCTAGCACGGGGGGTGGGCCTTCGGGTACCACTTGGTTGGGTGGAATGTGCACCTTTCTTCATTTGGCTTTCCACATGCTCATGTTGACAAGGTTTCCAATTGGAGAGCTCGTGGGATCTAGTTACATTATGCTTTATTCATTTTAGTTGATCTTGTAATTAATTACCCCTCATTGTATTCAAGGTGGAAATTTGTAATTTGTAATCACGCTTATTTGATTTACCTCATTCAGGGAATGAGAGATGTAACCTATCGTTAAAGTTAATGTGATGTGAATTATTTATGCAATCTTACTTGTTAAGTATTGTAAACTAAGCATGTTATATTATATTCTATGTGTTGGTATCTCTAATTCTTTGTATGTATGTGCTTCTAATTATATGATTAGTAATTTAATTAAAAGATTTATAAGAGTTATGTATGTGTTTTTGTATTAGATGTAATCTTGTCGCGTACCCTTGGAGGTTGTTGTAGTAGAGTTGTGCACTTTCCTTGCTAATAATGCACTTTTAAGAAGAAAAAAAATTGTACGCTTTCGTGTTGTGTTGCAACTTCCTTTAGGGTTACTTGGCGAGGAATTACACATGGTATCAGAGCCCCAGGTTCATACACTGGGTACTCTGGGTACATTGATTCCACTAGGTTGTCCCTATGAATTTGTTAGTGGTATTGTTAAGTGACCACATGTTCATGGCTTCTACTTTAGCATGATGTACTCTATGGGAAAGAGTAGCGTGAAAGTAACCTGATAAAAGGTTATGGTTGGAAATTTTTGATACGTACCCCATGGGTTATGAAATTGGATGTTCCTATGGGATTATGTATGTAGTTGTACCCCTGTAAATGTAAGAAACCAGTGATTGTATCTTGTTTAAGTGTTGTGAATACCTCATGCTTGCTTTGTGTATCCATGTGATGGTGATACTTGGTACCCATCCTTGAGGAAAATGTTACACTTTGGTGTGGAGTTTACCATACCATTATGTGTGTGTGCATGCTTGTTACCTGATTGAGGGCCAACCCATGTGTGGTTGAAACTTATATATAAGAGTAACCAAAAGTAATTCTTTTTCTTTTGATTCTCTAGACCCTCAATCTGTGAAGGGATAGTAGCAGCCACAAGTTCCTTGGGTGGAGTGTGTAGCATATGCATATTGCGACGTAGAGCATCTTAGCTCAACAAATCTTGAGGAAACATACCCACTACTTTCCCTTATGATGGATCAGGATACTTGATCCATAAGTGTTAACCTAATCCCCACAAATTTGAGTACAACAACATAGGTTTGTTAGCTATGCTTGGACATCCATGGAGGCATTGATCAGGCATAGCGAGTAAACCTCATCTGTATGAGAGGTGAGACTCGGTAGCCCCATAGTGATATTATCATATTGCATTGTATACTTAGTGTCTCTACACATGCTTTGACATGATGTGATAGATACAATGCCACACCGCACTGATGTTCTGACATAGTGCTAGTGATGATGTTGTATTTGCAAATATTCTAATATGATGCAGTACGATACCACACCCCACTCATGTTCCGACATAGTGATGGTGATGATTTTGTGTTACATGATGCCACGTGCTTAGACATGTGAAGGCGCATTATGATATTGTCTTTGTTAGCCTACTTATGCAATGAGTGTTATGGGGCCTCAAACACTTGTAGAGGGATCCTCATGGTTGCCTTGACCATGTTGGTCGAGTAGCATATTGGAAGATCCTAGCCATGTATACCTCTAGCTCAGCGAGTTCTTGAATGTGTTTTCTCTACAAGGTATCACAGGTGGAGTGCTTTATGCACGTGCCTATTTCTGTGAACCCTCAGACACACTGCCATGTGTCATATGACTATTACGTGCCTTCTCCGGCTAGCGTATGACCAGGTAGAGTGACGAAATTTTTTATAGTCATGGATACACTCTGGGCCATGTGGAGGGCATGCTCATTCTGCACCACATGAGGGCTATTATTATTCTAGCCTACATTGTTTCCTCTTTCCTCATTGGTGGCTAGTATCTAGTCACATGGTGATGTACAATGCAATTTTAAAGATTGTGAATTTTCTTTCAGTTATTGATGATTTTTTAGTTGATTGTGAGGGTCGACACTTTGTTTATATTTGATTGTGAAGTTTTAGCCATGACTTGTGAGCTTATTTACTTATAACCATAGTGGTTATATATTTGATTTAGTGTTGAAATTACGCGTATTTATTTCTTTATTGTTGAAATGGAACTTTAATTTTTTTTCTTTATGAACTTGGTGGCTAAGCTAGTTATCATTGTTGGTTTTAAATGTCAGCTATGTGTCATATTGTGATTCCTCTCCAAGGTTGTACGAGACAAACTTGGTGAGTGTGTACGAGGAATTAGACGCAAGAAATGTAGAGGATGAGGGTATGTGAGGCTGTTATGCAGCTAGGACCCACTACTCACCTATGTGTGTTGACTATCTCTTGGAGGCTAATCACCTTATACAACAAGAGACAAGTCATTTTATTCTTGTTTGGATGGTAACACTCTATGTATGACCTAACACCATCAAGCCATTGATATGATGTTGATTTATATGAGATGGTTATTTGCTCTTGGTTCATGGATTCTTCTATCATGGATTGGTATGCTACTTTCCAGTGTCCAAATGGACCCTTGTGTGGCCTTATGTTGTGATTTCCGGTGTTATTTGTCGGAATGTATATGTACTATGCATGATTAATCATGGGTAGGGTGTTTTATTTGTGAGTTTCTATAAAGTTAATTTTTCCTTTTGGATGTGATTCATTTATTGGATGGTGTGTTTAGGATGCCTAGAAGAGGTAGATGTGGCATCGATTGTCAAAACCCTGCTTTTTGGAGTCCCCACGAGAATGATCATGAGGATCACCTCGGTCCACTATTACATTCTACACTTGGGGAGATTCTTACCCAACTTGGCTCTAGTCAGGATGGTGGTCTTCAGATATTTAGGGAAAGGGAAAGGATCCCTAGGAGAAACATTTTTTAATTTGGCAACACTTATGTTGGATATTTTGAGGGCACGTTCTCCACCCAACAATCATTCTTATGAAGGTTCGAAATTTGGAAATTGGATGATTGGTGTTCCTTTTGATGGGGTGCACCCAATAATCTTCGGGTTCTGAGGTGATCGTCTTACACATAGGAGGATTCAGAGTTGGATACGAGCCCAACTCCATTGTCCCGACCAATTAGCTCAGAGCACTCAAATTGCAACAGGTAGTGGTATAGGGTGTTACTCTTGCAGCCAACAGGTCCACTTAGCGAGGTAGTGCTCTCAAAGGAACATACCTAGAACTAGTCACAGATTGGTAGCTACAGAGCTAGCAAGGAATGATGCAGGAAGGACTCATGGAACAAGTGTAGTAGTTGATCATCGTCAGTTAGAGTATCAAGGTATAGATGTGGAAATTACTGGAAGTGGACGAGCAACTGATTCAGAAGCTCATGGGAATCCTTCAGTATAGGAGGCCAAGGAAATGCCTTCAGTCTTGTTTCCTTTGTTTTGATACTTGTTATGTTAGGATATGTGTTTTGAGACTATGTTGATTTCGTGGTTCGACAATGTATCTAGCTTAGAGGATTATAACTCTGGTTGTGGTTGTTTTATGTTTGTGCATGGAGTGGTTCAGTTTTGGAACCATTGATTGTGTGTGTTGTAGAATTGGTACTAGGGGTCTTTGCAGGCTTCCAGGAGTAAGCCTGACCCTAGGAGGAGGATGTAATACCCCTCTATTTTTCTCTTTTGATCGAATAGTGTTCTTCTCCTGTATGTTGTATTCTTGTTAGAACTTTGACTTTGGTACTCAGTTATTATTTGATTGATATATGTAAAGTGATGTGAATGTTATATTTTGATGCGAAGGTATTTTATTCAGATGTTATCATTATGACATGCTTTAGATTAGCATAGAGAATATTGGAACTTAATGATGTTTTATGCCTTCGATTATATTATTGATGTTAGATTCGTCAGTTTGTGACACTCTATTGATGAAGGGGATGGAATTGCACCACTCGCTTGTGAGCGCCCTATGATTCTGTGATTCCCTCTTCACGATGTGTTTTATATGATGCAAATATACATGTGTGATATACTCTTCATTCATAGGTTTACAGGTATAGGACATCAACTCCACCTGGTTCCCCAGGTTTGAGCGTGTCCATTGCCCAATGACATTTTATTGGGAGACAGTAGCTATGTTTTTCATGTCGAGTCATCACTTTGGTCTTAGCATGTCATTGGTTTTAAGTCGAGTTTGGTTGCTTTAATGTTATTCATTTCACCTTGATTTTATTTTATTTGCAAGATGAAAAGGTAATTAAATTGCATTAAGTATTTAAATTGTTTATTAAATTAATTTGGTTATTATGTTGGAAGATGTTATTTAATTGATTAATTAATTTAATTTAATTAATAAAATAATTTAATCTTGGATTAAATTCATTTTATTGAATTAATTAAATTGAATTAAGTTACTTGTTAGAATTGATAGATATTTCAATTGAAAATTGAAAAAAAGTTTTAAATTGCATTTTTTGAAAAATTTGAATGAAAAATTGAAATTTGAAAATATTTCTGGTTTTTGTGTTCAAAAATTTATTATGGTGGTTGAATGGGATATTTTTGGTTTTTCATAGAATTTTTGATGTAAACAGAAAAAAAAGTTTTTTAAAAAAAAAGAGGAAGGAGAAGAAAAGAAGATTTCTATTTTGTGGGTTTTGGATTTAATGGTGGAAAAACTCTGTTGAATTGTTGGGAAGAAGCTAGAATCTGAGGAAGAATCAGTGCACCATTGACAACCTCTCAAGCTTTTGGAATCAGGTTTTCTATTGATTAAATTAGTTTCATTTTGAAAAGACTCACAATTTTATATGCTGGTTGGAAAATATGCAAACTTTGTTTGATTTGCAAGAAAAGACCCATGTGTAATCTTGAAGAAAATTTTGGAAAAACCTCTATTGGAGGAGATTCAAACTCTTTGAAAAATTTCATTATTCTTTCTCTCTTAGAGTTTTTATTAAAAATAAAAATAAAGAAATTAAAATTGGGTTTAGCTGTAGATAGCCATTTCTTGAAAAAAAAATTACTCTTTTGAATCCTAGGTTTTTATTAAACCTGTATATATATATGTATATATATTTGAAAATATATATACATATACATACATATGTATTTATATATATTCATATATATAATATCATTGTCAAATAAAGGGTCTGTGGTGAGGGCGAAATCGAACGAAATTTTTGCAGAAATTTTATTATAAAAAAAAATTTAATTAAAAAAAAAAATTATATTTTTTGGAGTTTTGGGGGAGGCCGAGGCTCTCCCCACAGCCGCCCATGGGAGGAACTGTTGAGGAGGCAGCGTTGGGCGCTACCCCTCTCCATAGTCGTGCCCCATAAGGCAGAGGTTAGGTTGTGTGGAGACACAACCGCCCCATGTAAATGGGGTTCGGTTGTGTCTTCACACAGTCACCCCCCAAGTAGCTGGCACGCCTCCCAAGAGCCGCATGCCATCCAAGAAACCACGGATTTGACTTTTTTAAATTCGTTTATTATTTTATTTTATTTTATTTTATAAAATATAATATTTAATATTATATTTTATTTAATTTAAAATATTTTGTATATATATATGTATATATGTTTTTTTTATATTATTATATATTATGTGTTTTGGATTTTTATAATAAGGTTTAAAATGGACATATATAAATATATGTATATAATGTGAATATATATATATATATATGATGATGTTTAATGTTTAAATACATATTTGAACTCTCGATTTAATTAATGGCATGATTTAGATATAGTTGGAGAACTTTAAATCAGTTTTAATAGTCGAATTAATAGATTTATTTTTAAAATAATATATTTCGAAAGAAAAAATATTTGATTTTCAGATATTGTGTTTATTAGAGGAATTAATTGATTTTAAAATGATTTATTTTGTAAAGGAGAAATAGACGGTTTGAAAATAGTATGTTTTAAATCGAAGACATAAATATTTATTTTATTTTTATTTTCAAGCAATTACAGAAATAAAATATTTGGTTTAAAATTCATCATTTGTCTGAAAGAGACATTATTAAATCAGTTTTTAATTAAGCAATAAATTACTGAATGTTATCAAAGGAAGTGGATTTAGGAAATCCGAAGTAGATGTATTTCCTGTTTGATTGCTCTTTTAAATGTAAATTTCTTTTGTTTTTGCTTTGGGGGAAATTTTTTAGAAGGGTTAATAAGTCTTCCAGTTGGGGTTTTTAATGGTTGGGTTTGTCATAATTATGTTAGTCAACCTTTGGATTGTCTTGGGTAGTGCGTCTTAGTGTATCCAATTATTACCCAGTTATCATGAACGGGGATGTGTTGACTTTATGTGTTGGATAGGGATTTAATATCCTTAGGTCGCACTAGTGTACCCTTGGGTTGTGGAGTTGTTCCACATGATGTCTTAGAGTTATGGCTTGCAATGAGGGTCAGCACACAGAGTAGTGTTAGGGTAACTCGTTGCAAGTTGGTTAATCTAGTGATAATGTAAATAAACTTATTAGAGGATAGGTAGCATCAACACTTAATAAGAACAATTGTGCCTCTCTCATGGATGCAAGGGCTTGTATAGACTTGCAGTGGGATGAGAAGTCCTGGAATGGCAAGACCGTTATCTTGTATCTATGAGAGATAACTGATTCTGCATTGGTTTGCATGAGGGTTTGGGAGTCGTTAGAGATTTCCAATCGATTCCAAGATGGGGGTCGGGACCTAAGAAGACTTACCAAGATATCTCATGTACCATTGTGATGACACTTCTCCTATGTCATCAGTATGTTTGTAATAGTGATGCAATTTATTATTTAACTCTAGAAGCATTGTAACTATTGTGATAAGTGATGTATTTGTATTTGATTAAGTTCAGTTATATTTTAGCTTGTGTCTAGGGGTAGATGGTCTTGTATAGGAATCCTTGTTACTATCTCCTAGCATGGGGGGTGGGCCTTTGGGTACCACTTGGCTGGGTGGAACATGCACCTTTCTCCGTTGGGCTTTCTGCATGTTCATGTTGACAAGGTTTCCAATTGGAGAGCTCGTGGGATCTAGTTATGTTATGCTTTATTCATTTCAATTGATCTTGTAATTAATTATCCCTCATTGTATTTGAGGTGGAAAGTTGTAATTTGTAATCACGCTTATTTCATTTACCTCATTCAGGGAATGAGAGATGTAACCTATCTTTAGAGTTAATGTGATGTGAATTCTTAATGTAATCTTACTTGTTAAGTATTGTAAGCTAAGCATGTTATATTAAATTCTATGTGTTGGTATCTCTAATGCTTTATATGTATGTGCTTCTAATTAAATGATTAGTAATTTAATTAAAAGATTTATAAGAGTTATGTATGTGTTTTGGTATTAGATGTAATCTTGTCGCGTACCCTTGGAGGTTGTTGTAGTAGAGTTGTGCACTTTCCTTGTTAATAATGCACTTTTAAGAAAAAAATTGTACGATTTCGTGTTGTGTTGCAACTTCCTTTATGGTTTCGTGGCGGGGCATTACACTATGTTAATGAGCCTAAAATGGAAATATTATTTGATGCATGGGATGCCATTAGTGGTTATATTTATAGTAATGAACCTAAGTTGAATGAGAGAAAAGTTACCATGGGTTTTGATGAATCACTTTTCCAAGGTAGTAGAGCATGTGATAGTATGACTAGTTCACAATGCTTAGGTGAATGTGAACACTAGTTTCAAAATATTGTTTTGTACAAACATTTATTGTTCATCCCACAAGGTGAATGCTTGTTTGGAATGGGGCATAAACTAGAGGATGACTCCAGGGCTTTATATGAGTCTTCTATTCATTCTAACTTCTTAGAATTGGAATTGTGATGTGACTCCAAGAGATCAAGGTCTTTGTTTTTGGGTGGAGATATTAAGCAGAGTGTTTATGAAAGTTTTTATTTTAATGTGCAAGTTGAGTTGGATGTCAAATTTTATGACCTTAATGATCAAATGGATTATGAGTGTTTCATTTTCTTAGTTCAATTGGATGAGCATATGGTGGGACATGGTGGTGGGCTGAAGGTGGTAGAATATCAAAATGATTATGGTTTCTAGTTAATGTATGATTAAAAATTTTAGTTGGAAAAAGTTAATGATGATAATGGCAAGTTCAGACACATGTTAATAATGGTTAATTGTAGTGGCCACAATAGGGTTAGTTGTTGAGAAATTCATTGAAATATTTTCAGGTTGGCCTAGTGAAGATAGTAGAAAATAAAGTGTTTGATAGAGGTAAATGTTGGTTTTAAGTTTCTTGGGGGCCTAAGGCCACCCAATGAAGATGAAGCCTATGTAGCTAAAAGGATTCTAAATGAAAGGTATTGATATGATGAACTTCTAGAGTTTTTAGTACATGGATAATTCATGAGGCCATACTTCTCTTAGGAATATTTCTTCCATGTATGTTGTATAGTCCTATAAATTATGTACATATGGTGTGTCTTCTTTGGTCTAGTTCTCTTACCTTGTTCAAGTAGGTTCTTGGGTTTTGGTGTCCCTCTGATTGGTCTACTTCAACCTTTAGATCTTGAATCTTGCCATGCCTTTGAGTGGCATGCATCCCCAACTAAAGCCACTAGTGGAACCTCTAAAAGAGATTTGTGTTCCCTTGAAAATTATGCAAAATTTGGCTATCTTCATGTCCTATTCCTTAGGGTTTATGTTGATAAAACCCTTTCTAATAACCCTTTAAGATCGCCTCCTTGCAAATGTTATATTTTTGAGTTGAACTCTTACCATCGGTTCCTAGTCATGTTAAAAAAAATTTGAGCCATTGGATTCCATGAAGTAACCAGCCCCTCGTACCTAGGTCTGAGAAATATTTTAATTTTATAAGGTTGACTGATTGACCTTGTTTGGCCTTTACATCCTTTGAATAAAATGGTTTTAAGTCCATTGAGGCCTTTTCTTAAATTTTCCTAGGCGGTCCCATTTTTCAAAACAACTTGTGAGCACATGTAGAATGGATCCACTTATGTTGTTGTTCATCACCTTGTTCATCGCTTATCACAGATTTTCCTCTGATCACTTGCCATGAATCCATGATGTGCGATAAATGGTTTCCTTTCGTATTACTCATAGTGGATGGAGTTTCAACCTTGGTTTTCAAAGTAGCAATTAGTAATATGGCCAGTATCCTCTTCATCGCTAATTGCTCTCACTATCACTAATTACTTGTTAGTTTTTAGCTATGAATCAACAACAGGCGATGAGGTCATATGTTCAAATATTCCATCATTGATATGAAGTATTGTTAAAGGAAACATTTTCTCAACCCTTGATCTTGTCTTATGGAAACATGGATTGATCATGATTGGTCACTTGGGGTTCTCCATAATTGATGTGTTGTAAATATTGTGAAGTAAATACATGATGGGTGATAACAATGTTATGCCTTGGGCCCATCATGTCATTTATGGCCATCACAGTTTCAAATGGATTCCAAAAACATGTATTAGTGATGGGTGATGAAATGTCTGATGGAATATTCCCTCGAGTGGGTTGTTGTCGCTCATCGCCAAATTCTGGACATGAATTCAGGGCATTACTTCGATGAGTGATCTAGAGTTTAGAAGATATGGTAAATACATAGATGGAAATGTGGCAGCTTTTTAAGATGGCATCACTATTTCCAAGTACGGATGTAAAGGCAAGTGGTGATGCTTAAGGAGCATCATTGATTGTGTTTTAAATCAAAAGGGATCAATGGTCATGATTCAAAGCTGGATGGTTGGTTGTCAGCTCACTCGCGCGAGCCTCCTTTGAACATTAATGGCTACATGCTCTAATTTCTCTACTTAATGAGGATTGTCAGCTGTTTTGCTTCACAATGTGCAACCATCAAGAGATGAGGAATTGGTTTAGAGCCAGTGAAGAAGCATGTGGGTCTCAGGAAATTAATTATAGAGACATTGAAGATGGTTTTTCCTGGGTAAGTATGTGTTTATACCTATTTTATTTCAAGTGTGCGTAATTGGCTAGTTTGGGAAATTCATGAAAAATATGTATGTTTTGAGTACCTTGGGTTTGCTAAGTTTGGTTGTGTGTAATTTCCTTTTATATTGGTGGGAATTGTTTGTTGTCTAGATGGTTATGTGTGCTATAAGTTTTATCCTAAGAGCATAGGCCTATGGAGCTTTCTTACAATTTGAAGGTCTATAAACTCTATTGAAGTTTCTTTGCATTTGAAAATCTATAAGTCTTACCCTTGTTCTTTTGTAAGAATGAGTGAATTTAAGCATAGTGAGTTTTCCCAACTAGTAAGGAGGTATAGGAGGATAAATGTGCTTGAACCACAAGATGATACACTTGAAACTGAACAAGGTACACTAGGAGCTCCTGCAAAGCCAAAAGATAAGAGGAGAGATCGTAATGTCCATGGAGGGTGATGTCAAGAACACTTATAACCTAATAAGTAGGGTTGTTGTTCATAACTAGAGTGCTCCTAGTGTTGTGTCCTTAAAGGGACAAATTACTTAGTCAGGGAAATTGGCTAAGTCTTGGGAGAAGAATAAGAATAAGTACCACAAGGCTTACACATTTCTTGCTTTAGGTAGTAGTTCACTTAAGGGTCAGCCAAATCCTTGAGGAATTTTAGCTATTAGCATTTGTTAGGAATGTATCTATTATTTTCAATGTTCATGATAAAATGGAAGAGGAGTATCATGTGAACATTGCCAGGATCACCCTCTTGGGTTTTAAAGAGCTTGAAGAGTATAAGCAAGGGCCTAGTAATCCTTACTTGTTTGTTGTCCAATCCTCACCACTAGTTACCATTGAATTGTGGTGAATTCATAGATAGTGAATGAGATTAAGTTTGGTTCTAAAAAAAACCAAAAATTGCCCCCCAAAATAGCACTTTCCTAAAACGGTACACATCATTTTCCCCTCTTAAAACATACCTTCTTGTTATTATAATAGTTAGCTTTAATTTCAGCATCTTAGTTACATCATATTTCACACATAATTGAATGAAGCACACACCTAGTGAAAATTAGGTTCATCATTTATACCCTATTGATGGTGTACCTAATTTTCTATATTTCATTTTAGTGGTGAATGAGTCCCATATAGACATTTTAGACAAATTTTTGAGAAGTTTTCAGTCTCTGGTTTGTATTTTATGACTGTCAAATCTAAGAAATAAATTCTCGAAACTATTTGTTTTTGCATTTAATTTATTGCTCATTTTGATATATTTTGCAACAGTGTGGAAAAAATTATCTTGCATATTTCAGTTCAAAGTATTTTGATGTCTGCATATTTCTTTTATTTTCAACATCATTGCAACATCTAATAGATCAATTTATATTTTGCAATCATTAGAAAATAAAAATAAGAAACCAAAAACATCAAAAGAGACAAACAACAAAATGATAAGTCTTGGAGAAAGCATTTCCTTCAAACCCTTGAGTTTTGATGACTTTCACATGTTATATGAAGACCTTTAGGACTTCATCTCACTTAGATCATCCACTAAAGCTTTGATTCAAGAGGATGCAAGCATAGAAAATCATGAAAATCACAATTGTTCTTCTCCTGATACCTCTCCTATTAGTGACAAAGGTATCTTGGTGAAAGAAGATACAACCATTGAGAATCATGAGAGTCTTGTTTTTCTCTCTTGGGAAGATAGTATGACATGTGCAAGAAGATGAGATCATTAACACTTATTTACCTAGTCTCCATTCATCTCCCAACACCTTCCCTACTTCTGAGAATGCTTTAGTGAAAGAGGACGTAATCGTGCACAATCATGAAAATCAGATTTGTGGAGAGGATATATTAGTGTTAAGAGGTCCAATGATTGAGATTTATAAAATTATTTCTCTCCTTCCTAATGTCCCTAACATTTGGAAAGATTTATTTGAACAAAAGGATTAGATCATTGCAAATCTTGAAACTCATAGTTTCTCTTCTCTTGATGCATCCCTTATTTGTGATGAAGTTACTTTACAAAATCTAAACATAGAATATGATGAACATCTTGTTTGCTACTCTCCTAAAGAATTTATTACTAGGGTAGATAGTATGGAACAAGAAAATGAGACCTTATAGAAAAAGGATGAAATCATGGACAATCGTAACAATCAAATTTGTCCTTCTCCTAATATCTCTCCCATTTGTGATGAATAAATCTTTGTGTTAGAAGATCCAATTGATGAGAATTATGAGAATATCATTATTGAACAAGAGAATTTATCATTGATAAAAAATAAAACCCAACCATTGATGATTCCTCTACTTGTGATGAAGTTATTTTAGAAGAACCAAACAATTAATGTCATGAACATCTAGTTTGTAGCTCTCCTAAAAACTCTCTTACAAGAGAAGATGTCATGATGGAAGAAAATGATAACATTGACACATGTATTTTAAGAAATAGTGATGTGGCTTCCTTAGATGAAGATGATGAAATGATATTAGACTCCTCTTCACTAGGAGATTATAAAAATAAGGACAAGACTTTTGATGTTATGCACATTAGATATCCCTTGAAGAAATATCCCAAGCATGAAACTATCATTCATCCACCCTCACAACAACCACAAGTCCATAATAAACCCATCCTTATCTTAGAATCACCTAAAACGAAACACAATAATTATAATGTTTTACAACAATTGAGTTGCAATACCATTGATCATATATAAAAAAGTGTATACAATCAAGGCTGACCATGAACATGAAAGTTGTTTGCATGTTGAGAAAGAAAAAGAAAAGCATATTGAATAAGTCACAAAATTATTGGAATATTCTTTTATTTTATTTTATTTCATACCTACATTCATGGGAGAATACAAGATCATAACAAAAGAGACTGAAAAGGGAAAAGGAAAAGCTGTAATGTCAACATAAAATTCAAAAGCATCCACCTCAACCAATTTAGAAGAAAAGACAACATACATGACAAACATTCATGAAGTTGATTATGAGAAACCTCCAGATCCAAAACAAATGATAAATATTTATGCAAGAGGTTATGAACTTATGAAACAACTTGGGTATAGTGGAAAAGGATGTGGTTCTAGATAACAAGGTATCCATATCCCTATAGAGCCTAAAATGCAAGGAACAATTTGTGGTCTTGGTTATTCTCCTTTGATCGAAATAAAACCATTAAACAAGCCTTCACTCAATAGCATTAGTATTACAAAAGATTCTTCCAAGAAAAATTTAACTTTGGTGCATCTTGAACTAATAGATACTACATGTGGGAATATCTCATTAGATACACACTTTTCTACTCATTACGATCAATAAGAATAGATGTTGCTCCTTTCCATGTAATAGTTTTAGGATCATAGCATACTCACTATTGCATATTTTACATTCATTGAAAATCATTTCCTTTTTGCAAGGAGTAGAATATCTTCATTCATTCTTAGGTCACCCTTGGTCTACACTAAGTGGGGATAAGAGGTTAGGTAGATTTGTCCCCGTATGACACTTGGTGTTGTCTCTTTTAGCTAGTTGATCACCTTCCATGAATATATAAGATAAATCTTGGGATTTGGATGGAATGCCTTAAGTTGGCTCGCATGTGATATACATTTATTTCTAGGTTTGGCATTGTATTTTTGTGGGCAACCCCTCCCTCTTTGTTCATGACACAACTTTATTTTAGAAACTTATGAATTGGATAGGGTTTTCTGTGGAAAGCTCTCATGTCTAAGGATAAGAAATTGGCTACCATAAAGAAGTTGCTCACAAAAATGGTGTTAGAAAACACTTTAAAGTGGTGTCATACATTGATTACATCTTTTGTAATTTTTCATATTTCATGGCATGATTTTCTTTTTCTTGTGATGTGTCGTGTTCTTGGTGGTGTCATTGGATTTGATGTCCTCCAAGAGTGTGATATTTCTAAGCATACAATTTCCCTTAGTGACATGAAGTGAGTTAGGCATCCCATAAGTGGTGATCTAATACTCTTTGACTTGTCCTCTCTTGGAGACATTAGGCATGATGTTCCCTAAGAAGAAGACCTTACACGAACAAAGAAAAATCCACTTCAATTTTTTTTTACAAACATAAGATTCAAAAGAATTCAAAAGCATAGCATTGTCGTGCCCTATTGAAGTTTCCAAGAGGATAACTTCAGTATGGTATGGGAGGCTAATATGACTATCTCATTTTCCACCTCATTGAGATAACTCGCCTAGTGGACAGACTGAGGTTCCACTACCTCAGAGTGAGTATGCATGTTACAGACAAACAACCACATTCCACATTATGTTGGAAAGGGTGTGCTTGATCCTTTTTTTTTCTCAGCCTTTGATAGGGTATGACTATATATTTTTTATTGTAATATACTTAATTTTCTTGAATGTCTACTTTAATGTGAGTTTGTAATGGGGGAAACTCTCACTAAAGTGGGGGAAAAATGTATTAACAAAAAAAGTATCCCTTTTTCTTGTATTTGGAGATAATTAACAACAAATGAACCTATTGTTGCCTTGATTTAGTGTTGTAATGTGTTGTACACATTCACATTGAATCTAGGGCCCTTTTTAATAAAATATACCTAATTATGCCTTATTTAGGGTGTTGTAAAGTGTTTTCTTATACTTAAACACTAATCTAGGGCTTCATTAATTAATTATGGTTTAATTAGTGCATAATTGGCCCTTTAATTCAAATTCAATTGTTATTAATTGAATTTTTCAAGGATCTATCTTGACACCCATTAACGATATTGCATGACATTTAACTTGGCAAACATGGAGTGCTAGAAAAATGTGCTAGGACCCATTCGCCACTTTGGGCGAATGGGTCCTCCTAACCTAGGACACCCCTTTTCTGGAATTTTTGAGGTGGGTTTTTTATGTTATTTCATATCCTTGAAGCTTGGTCCTAGGAATTTGTGTTAGGACCCATTCGCCCAAGGTGGTGAATGGGTCCTCCTTACCTAGGACCCCCCTTTTTGAATTGATTTGTGGTGGTATTTTAATGATTTTGAATTCTAAATCTGATGTCAGCTTGGATTATTTCTATTTTGGGATTAATCCTTAGATTTAGTATTAATATAAGGTTAATTCGCATAGTTTCATCTAAGACATCCTACGAATTATTATGCAAGAATCCTAAGAGTTTACAAGAACATTATAGAGCACTTCAAGAGCATTTCAAAGGAATTCAAAGGAAGATCATTGAAGTTTTATTGCAACAATTCAAGATCATATCATCATGTCAAAGGAATAGTGCATCAAGTGTGGGGTTGAGCTAGTGCATTGATGTAATATTGAAGATCTATTTTCAAGCATTCATTCACATCCAATTCTAGGTCAAGGTCTACATTCTACAAGGCCACTTCATGATAGTTTTCAGATTTATATTCTAAGACTTCATCCAAGGTATTATCATTTCATTTTTCATGTTCCAGGCTTCTATTTCATTGTTCCATTATAAGGTCTAATTACCTAAATGGGGTTTGATGAAGGAAAATCCCTATTCCCTAACAATCAACAAGTTTTTCTCCTCTTAGATGTGTGATTGTGGGTTTTAGGTTGAAGAGAAAGATTTAGAGAAAATTGAAGTCAAAGTTAAAAATTTCTAAAAGTTGTCATGTACATTATAAGATCATGGAAAGCCTTCTATAGGATTTGTTTCATACTTTCGAGAGCTAAAAACTTGGGATCTGGGAGTGCAGACATTGAATAAAAAAACCTAGAAACTGATTTTTGAAACCCTAATAGGGACCCATTCACTGGTAAAGGTGAATGAGTCCTCAATGAGGCATAAGGTAGTTAACATATGGAATTTGGAGTTGCAGAATGAGAGAAACAAAACATAGAATGCACTTTATAGAAACCCTAACATGGACCCATTGACCACCTTGGGCGAATGAGTCCTTAGTGGGCCCCAAAACAACACTTTCCCAAAAAGGTACACATCATTTGACCCTCTTAAAACCTATCCTTTTGTTATTATTACAATTAGGTTTAAATTTTGCACCTTAGTTGCATCATATTGCACACACAATTGAATGAAACACACACCTAGTGAAAATTAGGTTCATCATTGATTCTTGATTGATGGTTAACCTCCTTTTCTATGTTTCAATCATATCCCAAGTGAGATCCAAGTTTACATAACAAATTAAGAGGCTTAAGCAGTATCAGAACATCATTTGGGATTCCATAGAACATTTTGATGCTCTTGGAATTGATTGGATGGAGAGAGGCTAAAATCAAGTGGCCGATTTTCTTGCAAATATTGCAATCAAGCCTGATGATATAACTTTTTTTGGTATTTCCAAAGTGGAGGTTAAGGTAAGACCTTCAATCCTTGAAAACATACAAAATTTACAAGTGTTTGATGAGGATGAATACATTCTAAGGTTTCTTAAATGTGTAGACTAGTATGAATTTCAAGAGATTGATTTTTGGGCTTTTGCTGAGATAGTGGATGGGAAGGATACAATTTTTGGCAATGAAGTTAATAAATTGAATACCAACAAGATTCCTAAAGGTCTTGTGGCTTTAGAAAGGGTATTTTATTTCACTAACAAGAGCAACACCAAAAAATCTTCCACGCATCTAGAAGACCTAGAAGAGGTAAACATAGGGACAAAGAGTGCCCCTAAGAAGGTTCATGCAGGCAAGAAAATGAAGTCCAAAATCAAAAAAATGTTGATTTCTTTGTTGAGAATGTATAGGAATGTTATTTCTTGGTCTTATGATGACTTGAAGGCATACACTTGGAGGAGTTATTTCAGCATGAAATTCCCCTAAAATCATATGCAAAGTCTTTCAGATAGAAGCAAAGGCCTATTAATCCCACCTTAGCACCAAAGTCGTAAGAAGAGTTAGTGAAGCTAAGGGATGCTAGCATAATCAAACCTATTAGGATCCCATCTTGGTTGTCTAACATAGTGGTAGTGAGAAAGAAGAATTGTGACATCAAATTGTCCATTGATTTGAGAAATCTCAACTTGTCATCATTAAAGGAAAAATATCCATTACCAAATATGGAAGTCATGTTGTAGAAGGTGAGTGGCTATGAACTCTTGTCAATGATGGATGGATTCTCTAGTTACAATCAAGTTAAAGTGAAGGAGTCCTAGAAGTATATGGCTGCATTAACAACACCATGAAGCACCTATGTTTATGTGAGGATGCCACTTGGATTAACCAATGCAGGTGCAACATTTTAGAGGGCTATGGATGTAGCATTCTCTGATTTTATAGACTTATTCATAGCAATCTACCAAGATGATTTGACTACATAATCCAAGATAGAATAAGATAATTGTATGTACTTGGAGAAATTTTTTATCAGTGCCCTTGAATATGTAATCTCACTAAATCCAAAGAAGTGTGCCTTTGGATTTATTGAAGGAAATTTTTTTAGGACACATTGTGTCAAAAGGAATGAGAATTGACCCTAAGAGTGTAGTTGTCATTGATAAGATTCCATAGCCAAAGAATGTGAAGGGCATTCAATCATTCTTTGGTAAAATGAACTTTCTAAGAAGGTTTGCCACAAACTTTGTAGAAATCATCTGGCCCAAATTAAAAATGTTGAAGGGTGAGAAATTAGAGGGGAGTGAAGAGCCAAGCAAGGCTTTCCAAAGTATTAAGAAAGCAATCAACGAGGCCCCAGTCCTAAGGACTCCTAATTTTTCCAAGCCACTACAAATATTCTCCTTTGCATATTTCCATACTATTTTTGTAGTTTTATTATAAAAGAATTAGGAAGGTTTTGAGAAACCAATTGAATTTTTTAGAAAGTCACTTCAAGCTATAGAGCTGAAGTATGACCTGATTGAAAATAAATATTATGCATTGGTCAAATTTGTCAATAATTTTTGAACCTATCTTGTAGGAGCTATTGTTATTGCACATGTTCCTAGTTTCTTGTTAAGGAAATCCTCACCTAGCAAGAAGTCATAGGTAGGAGGTGCAAATGGATAAATAGGATATAGGAATTAAACATAGACATCCAGATCACCAAGTTGGTAAGGGGAAAAAGCTTAGCCAAGCTAATGGTTGAAAAAAATCTAGATGCCAACCAAATAAATTAGGATTGTTTTGATATGTCACTGTTTATCATATGTAAGTGTTACTAGTATAAAAATATTGTCCTTTTCTTGCAAACAATGTTGTGGCTTGATGGGTTGATATAAAATGAAAAAATGACTCTCAAGCTACAGGAAATCAAATATGTTTACAATCATCAATGTTGAATTGTGGTGGAGGAATCCGTATAGTGTTATGTTGAAATGTGTTGATAATGCAAAATCCTTGGATATTTTTATTGAGATGCATAGTGGAGTGTGTGGACACTACATGGAAAATACCACCACTCATAAAGTCCTGAGGGTAGGTTTTTGGTGGCCAATAGTTTTCAAGGATGCTAACAAGCTTGTGAGAAAATGTGATGCATGTCAAAGGTTCTTTGTAAAGCTCAAATTCCTAGGTAACTTGCCACATAGTCCTATTGCAGCTCAAGCACCATTTCAATTGTGGGGTGATTTTATAGGAGAAATTTCATATAAATCTACTGTAGAAAACTCTTGGATCCTTGTTTCCATGAATTATTTTACCAAGTGGGTGGAAGCAATTCAAACAAAGAGGGAAACAAGCAAGGTGGTCATTGAATTCTTGATGGACAATATTTTGGCAAGGTTTGGGGTGCCTACGAAAATTGTTTTAGACAATGCAATGTGTTTCAAGTCTAAATAATTTGCAATCTTTTTCTCTAAACATGGGATTCAGGCATCCTACTCTTTACCATATCACCCATAGGGAAATGGTCAAGAAAAATCAAACAATAAAACCTTGATGAAGATCATTAAGTGAATCATTGAGAAAAATAAGAGAGCTTGGGACTCAAAACTGAAGTTAGCTTTGTGGGAAGATAGGGTAATATTAAATAAATCAATAGGATATGCCCCATTTGATTTGGTTTATGGCATTGTAGCAAGGTTACCCAAAAAAAATCTCATGAAAATGTATAAATTTATCCAAGAGTACAATGATGATATATGTGATGATACACAAAAAAAAATTGATACTTTGATGGAGGTGGATGAGATGAGAAGAGATGCTTAGAAGAAAAATTAAAAGTTGCAATTGTAGTTCACGAACCTGTATGACATAACATCTCCAAGAAATTTTGAAGTAGGAAACATGGTGTTAATGTGGAATGCTAGATCTGACCTGAAGAGGGGAAACACGGAAAATTTTATGCATTATGGTTGGGTCCTTATTTGATATCAAATAACCATGGTGAAGAGTCCTACTTTCTACAAAACATGACTCATAAACTTCTTGAACTGCCAGTATATGGACAGTTCTTGAAGCCATACTTTTCTTAAGGTATGTTCTATTCCATGTACATTGAATTTTATGTAAATTTATTGTATAGGTTTGGTTTGGGTTTTGTATGATCTAGCTACCTTGTCTAGGTAGTTTCCTAGTTTTGGTGTTCTCTATATTGGTCTTCTCTACCATGAGATTTTGAGATATCACTCTTTTCTGGAAGAACAAACATCCCCAACTAGAGCCACTAGTGGAAACCCTAAATTTTTTTGTTCCTCTGATATTAAACTCATATTTGGCTAAATTATTTGGCCCTTGGATGTTGTATTATGGCTTAGGGTTATGTATATGCCTTAAACCCTTGAAAAATCCTAAGTATTGATAATCCTTTGCATACATTCTAATTTTCAGTTGACCTTTACTAGCCCATTCTCAATTTCCCATGTTATGACTTATGTCTTTGAAATCATCCATTTATTGGCCCCTAATACATAGTCATATCGGTCATTACTTGCTCGAATATTTTAAATCATGTCTATAGCTGTATAGGTCAAAAAATCATTTAAATCTTTGCCACACATCCTAATGTCTAAATTCATGAAATGCCTAAGTTCTTTTACCTTTTGAACCTAACGGATGACCCTCTTAAGTCATTGATAATCACACATTCCTTTTAAAATAATTAAGTCATGGTCAAAGTGGACCACCACTCCCATTTCATTGGTTGTCTGCTAGCTCGTGGAAACAAAATAATCAAATAAGAGAACTAGCAGGGCAATGGTCGAGTGACACCTATCCATCCTCATGGTGGATCCTGCCATCTCCCAAAGGCATTGGTGATAAAGGGTGAATTGATCAACGACTTAAATGGATCGAGAGGATGAAATCCTAGCCATTCCTCATTAGCCCACAGGGGATCCACTAGTCGATCTCATGTCTCAGCGAGGCAGCGGGAAAGCACCACATGGCATCATCTACATCATTTGAAGAACTTTGGAAAGCATGAAGTATTTGATGAAATATTTCAAGGCGACTATGATAGTGATAAAGATTGAGCTACTAATGGGACTTCAATGTGCACGTGTAAAAGCTCTATGAGATGTTTAAATATCAATTGTTCATCATGGAGTGATAACAACTTGGCTCTAAGTTTGAAGAACTAAAAGCCACACACATTGGAAGGTACTAAGTTGATATAGGCCATTGTTCGTTTTCCCACTACCTTTGATCTATACCTAAGTTAACCCGATTGGACTAGAAAGTGATGGACAAGTTTGGACTCTCTTGCAGCTTGTAGAGTGGGATGGGGCCTTCGCACCAACAAGGAAGTTGTCGACAGGGAAAGATCATGTGTGGTTGGATGTTGAGCCAACAAACACTAAATTTTTGAAACCTCTTTGAATCCATCTGAGCCACAAGTCAATCTAGATCAATGATTGAATCCAAAGTTGTTAAAATGCACATCATGGAGTCATTTTGGTTCACATGATCGAGCAATAATGGTAGATTTGATGTTTTCTTTTTCCAAATTGAGGGCTTTATTCACCATAAAATCTGGGTTTTAATCTTATTCTTGATTTCAAAAGAATTTATAAGGCATTCAAGAGTTACATTGGCAATGCATTTCAATCTTTTTGCATCCTCAAACTAGGGTTTTTGTGCATCATCAAACTAGTAAGTGCAATTCATGCCTCTTGAGCTAAAAATTCTCCTTGTTTTCATTCCACTGTAGCTTCTATCATTTGAATTCCAATTAGGATTTCTTGTAAGGTCTAACATTTATTTAAATTACTACAAATTTAATAATTTGGTTAGTCCTTGCGTCAAGTTTTCACCCTAAACCTAAAGGACCTAGTCTCGGCCAATGAAACCCTAGGTTGAGTCATTCATTAGCATAATGGCACTAAGAGTCCAACCCCCTATCTCTAAACCTAATAAAATACCTCTGGTCCAAGACATATCAGACCAATTTCCATCATCAAAAAGTGACAAGCGGATAGGGAAATTCATGTTTCAGGGCCCGAATATGAAAGAGGGCATTGCTGAAAAATATTATGGCATTAAGGATAAAAAATTTCCATATAAATGGTGGTTAGTGTTTTAGTATTTGTTTGACAACAAAAATGTAAAAATCCCTATTTGTAACCCTTGGAGATTGGATATGGGAAAGTTGATTGTCCCCAATATGTATTTGGAAATAGATCTCCTCAAGGCCATTGCAACTAACTATGACCCTATTGTTAGGGTAGTTAGAACACATTCTAGAAAGGAGATGGTTTTGGTGACCAAGGAAGAATTGGTAGAGGTTTTCAAGTTGAACACATGTCCAGAGTAAGAAGATGGAAGAAATTGATCAAAATAAGTTAAGTGAAAAGTTTGAGAAGATTAGACCAACCTTCAAGGTTTCAGTGTTGGCACACTTCTTAACATTAGGAAAGGGTTGGATTAGAATTGTGTTAGGCTCATCTAACACAAAACCCTCTCCAATGAAGTATTTTTCCATCTGTTTTAAGCAACAATTTTATTCCCTCTATCAGATTTTGGGATTTGATCTGGTCTCAAGTATGCCAATTGCACCCATGTAATGGTTGCAAATATACAACATCCCACTCTCAAAACTTTGTATGACTTTTCTACTTATTTTATAGAGGAGATACACAAGGATCTAGTAGCACTCAATAATGGAGAGAATGGTGTGAGATTCTAGTGGTTTTCCTTTTTAATGCACATGTTCTTATATAAAGGTGCATATTTATTTGGTAAAGATATGGAGTTGAAAAGAAGAGTGGATGGTGCTTGGATATTCCAATTCAAACATGGACTTGAAACAAATAAAAATAGATTCACCCCAAATGGATTACCAAAGGTATGAACCTAATTTTGACTTGTCGTTTCACTCAATTATGAGGGGTAGAATGCATAAATAAAAATTAGAAATAAAACCTAACTATTATAACAACAATAAGGAAAGTTTTAAGATGCCAAAATTATGTGTATCTTGTTGAAAAAGTACTATTTCAAGGGTCATTGAGGACTCATTCGCCCAATGGTGAATGTGTCCTTGATAGGGTTCTGAAAAAAGTGATTTTTGGTTTTTTTTCTTCAATATCTACACTCCCATCTCCCAAGTGATCAAATCTTGAAAGTTGGAAACAAATTTTAAAGATTCATTTTTGTGATCTTGCAAGATAGATGAAATTTTTTTCAGCTTTACAATCTTGACATTATTTGCAACTTTTGTTCTTCACTTGATCTTCAACCTAAAACCTACAATCCCACACCAAAGGAGAAGAAAAATTGTTGATTGTTAGGGAACATAGGTTTTCCTTGGTCAAACCCCATTTAGGTAATTAAACCTTATGATGAAACAATGAACATGAAACATGAAACATGAAACAATGATACCTTGGATAAAGTCTTGGAATGTAAATCAATAATCTAGCTTGAGGTGGCTATGAAGAATGTAGATCTTGATCTTGAATATGGATGTGAAACAATGCTTGATTTGGATCTTCAATACTACATTGACACATTAGCTCAACTACATGTATGATGCACTATGCCTATGACATGATGATATGACCTTTGATTGCTGCAATAAAACCTTGATAATTTTCCCTTGAATGCCTTTGAAAATTCTCTTGACTTCTATATAATTCTTTTGTGAAATTACTCCTATGATCACTTGAACTTTCTAGGTGAAACTATGTGAAATAGCCTTATATTTATACTTATCTTAAGATTTAATCCTGAAATTCAAATAACACAAGTCGTCATTAGATCTAGGATTCAAAATCATTAAAATCCCACCACAAACATGTTCAAAAAGGGGTGTCCTAAGTTATGAAGGAACCATTCACCATAGGGAAAATGGGTCCTAGCACAGTTAACTAGGAAAAGCTTCGAGGAAATGAAACAACATGCAAAAAGGGGGTCCTAGGACCTAGGAAGGACCCATTCACTAGGTAGAAAATGGGTCCCAGGTCACTAGCCTAGGGCTCAAACCTTGCCAAATTAAGTGTTGTAATACATCATTAATGAGTGTTGGGATATATACTTCAAAAAATGAAATTAGTAAGGCTTGGATTTGAATTTAAGGGGAAAATTAAGCTCTAATTAACCTCAATTAATTAATAAATCCCTATATTAGTGTGAAATTTTAAAGAAACACTTTACAATAGGCTAAATAAGGCACAATTAAGTCCATTTTATCATTAATTACTCATTTCCAAATTAAGCATGAAAAAAGGTTACTTTCTTCTATGCTACATTTTCCCCCACTTTAGTGAGAGTTTTCCCCCATGAAAAACTCACACTAAAGTAGAAATTCAAGACACTTATGTATGCAACAATGACAAAGATACATAACCATGCCCTATGAAAGACCAAGAAAAATAAAGGAAAATAAAGGATCAACCTTTGACCCTTCCAACACAATGTGGAACATGACTGTTCGTCCAAGAAAAAGGATCAAGCTTCGAGAGTCTATCCAATGTGATGTGGACTAGGTCTAGGTTGTTTTTCTGTAACATGTGTGATCACTCTAGGGTAGTGGAACCTCAGGACGTCCACTATGTGAGTATCCCAACAATGTGGAAAATGAGAGAATCATATTAGCCTCCCATACCATACCAAAGTTATCCTCCTGAAAACTTCGATAAGGCACCACAATGCTATGGTTTTAAAAATTATGTCTATAGGTTTTTATTTTTGTTCAAGGGGATCTTGTTTCATGTAAGGTATTATTATTAAGGAACATCGTGCCTAAAGTTTCCAAGAAAGGACAAGTCAAGAATATTAGATTGCCACTTATGGGATGCCTCGTTTGCATCATGCCACTAAGAGAAATTGTACGCTTAGAAATATTGCACTCTTGGAGGACATCAAACCCAATGAAACCGCCAAGAAAAGCATGCATCACAAGAAAAACAATCACTCATGAAATATGAAAAAATATCTAAATATGTCATTGGTGTATGCCCCCACTTTAAAGTGGTTTCTTTAAAACCATCGTTGTGAGCACCTAAAGTAGCCAATGTTTACTCCTAATACATGAGAGATTTCCTCAAAAAACCCTATGCCAAGTCATATGTTTTCAAAATAAAGCTACATCATGAATAAGGAAGGAAGGGTTTCCCCCAAACATACATAAGGGATCTATGGATTCGGGGTCAATATGTCTTTGCTACAATGTTGTTCATGAGCTCAAAATTGTCATCATTCCCCAAATACTCTTAGAACTAGAAGAATGACACAAATAGAGTGAAAAAAAAGAAAAATCCTTTGGGTCAACATGGAAGAGACCTAAATTTCTCGATGCCTTGCATCATCCCCAAAAGGAAAACACAAGACAAATGAAAACGAAAAAAAAATTACGAGATAGAGAAGAATGTAGATACATATAGAGGAATGCATAAAAAGAGAGATACATTAAAGAGAATAGTACAAGGAGATCACATTACACACATGCAATCACATAAAGAAACATGAAAAATAAAGAAAAAGAATAGTAAGGCATGTGTGATTAAATCTATAGTAGGTCGTCTGCATCCCAATCTCGCTCGATATTATAAACGGAAGGCGAAAAACTAGCCAAAGGGACAACAAAAAGTGTCAAACTAGGGGAAGGCTAACTAATTCCTTTCCCCCACTAAGTGAAAGACAAGGATGAGCTGAGATAGGTGATGATATTCCACTCCTTGCAAAAAGGAAATATTTTGCAATGGATGTAAAACATTCAATAATGAGTATGCTAGGATCCTAAAACTATTACACGACAAGGAGCATAATTTATTGTTATTGATTATAATGAGTAGAAAAATTATTAACTCGATGCCCATCTAATGAGATATTCCCACATGTAGTATCTATCAGTTCAAGATGCACCAAAGTTAAAGTAGGTTCAGAAGAATCTTTTGTAAGAGTGGTGATGTTAAGTGAAGGCATTTTTTATGCTTTTGTTTCTTTTGAAGGACAATAACCAAGACCACTAGTGGTTTCTTGTGTGTTATGCTCTATAGGGACACAAATACCTTGTTCTCTAGCACCACATCCTTTTCCACTATACCCAATTTTTTCCATAAGTTCATAACCTCTCCCATAAATATTTTTCATTTCTTTTGAATTCAGTGGTTGTTCATAATCAACTTCATCAAAGTTTGTCGGGTATGTTGTCTTTTCTTTTAAAGTGGTTGAAGTGGAGGCTTTTGAATTTTGTATTGAAATTACCTCTTTTTCTTTTCCCTTTTAATACTTTTTTTTATGATCTTGTATTCTCCTATGAATGTAGGTATGAAGTCAAAGGATCTCAAAGAGTCTTCCAATAATTTTGTGACTTCTTCAATATGCTTTTCTTTTTCTTTCTCGACATGCAAAAAACTTTTAGGTTTAGGGTTAGCCTTGATTGTATACACTTCAATTTTATATATATGAGTAATGGTATTGTAACTCGGTTGCTACAAAAAAATATTATTATTGAGTTTCCTTTTATGTGGTTCTAAGATAAGGGTATGTGCAGGATCATGATGGGCCAAAAAGTGGCGATATGTAAGTAATATGATGGCCCATGTGGCTGACGAATTTTTGTTACCCAAAATTGATGAAATGAAAAGGGTTTTTAAAGGAGATTCTTAGCTTTCCACCAATATAAATTATGGTTTATTTTTAATTTAATAAATAATTATTATTCATTTTCTATTTGAATTATGATTAGAGTCCTGATTGAAAAAAATCTATAGCTTTCAAATGGTATCACATTATTTGAATCCAAAACACGCATCACATTCTATGGTTTGCATACTATAGGATTAAAAAAAATATATTTGAATTTCATGAAATTTTGACCAAGTTAAGGTGGTCAAGCATACAAGTTTTTATATTTTTTCAAATTTGTAATAAAAAAATCATAATTAATTATTTACTTGAAAAAAAATTACAAAAAAATATGCATCACATCAGGACATGAGTCCTCTACTTATATCTAAAATATTATAAAAAAATATTATCATTTTATTGTAAATAGGGTGGTCAGACAGATACATACTTCTTATTTTTTCCTTGAAATTTTAGTACTACTACATTGAAATTTCAAATTTTCACCAAATAAATTTTTTATTTTTTTTAAAAACCTAGTAGTTTAGAAACTACATTCAATTTTCTACAGATTCTATTCTTACATATTTTTGAATTAATATAGATAACTTATTCAAATTTTTATGTCAAGTTGCCTAACTCTGATTTTCTAAATTTTCATTGCCACTTAAGGGCCTATTTTTTCCATGATAATCTTGCACATACCCATAAGCACAGTTTTATTTTGAACTTGTGGTTGTTGTGATGGTGAATAAATGATAATTTGAGGCTTAGGTGGTCCAATAATTAAAGGATTTGTAGGAGGTCTAAGAGTTAGAGGACTCAAGGGAGTTCTAATGTTCATAACCTCAACACACTTATCCTTATTTCATGTTTTCTTAGTGAAGGAGAGTCTAATGTCACATCATCATCTTCATATAAGGAAGCCACATCACTATTATTTGAAATATTTGTGTCAATGTTCTGATTTTCTTCTACCATGATATCTTCCCTAGTAGGAGAGTTTTTAGGAGAGAAACAAACTAGATGCTCATGACATTCAAAGGTTGGTTCATCTAAAATGACTTCATCACAAGTAAGGGAGTTATTAATGGTTGGATTTTCTTGCTTATGAATGATGGCATTCTCTTTTTCAATAATGTTTTCCTTAGGGGGAGAGAAATAAACAGGATTCTCATGTCTCTCATAGATTGGATCTTCTAACACCAATAATGTTCTTCATAACTAGGAGACATATTAGGAGAGAGCCAAATATGATTGTTATGGTTTTCCATGATTTCATCCCTTTTTTCTAAGCTCTCATTCTCTTGTGAGATAATATCTACCCTACTAGGAGAGCTATCACATTGCATGATTATATTTTGTAAAGTAACTTCATCACAAATAGGGGAGGCATTAAGGGAAGGAAAACTATGATTTTCATGCTTAACAATGATTGGATCCTCTTGTTCAAATAGTCCTTTCCAAATGTTAGGGACATTAGGAAGGAGAGAAATAATGCTATAACTCTCAATCATTGGATCTATTAACACCAACATATCCTCTTTAGAAATGTTATTTTCATGATTGTGCATGATTACATCCTCTTTCACTAAATCCTTCTCATAAGTAGGGGAGGTATTAAGAAATGTTTCAATGATATCATATTCTTGTTTCCTAATATCTTCCCAAGGGGGGGACGAGACGAACAAACAAGAATTTCATGATTCTCAATTTTATTGTATCTTATTACCAAGACACCTTTGCCACTAATAGGAAAAGTATCGAGAGAAGAACAATTATGATTGCCATGATTATTTACGCTTGCATCCTCTTGTATTATGAAATTCTTAAAAATCTGATAGATACTAGGAGGGTAACCAACATGCTTGTCAAAGCTTTCATTTTGTGTTCCTAGATTATGCTCATGAGTAGAGAAAATGGAATCATACAGGCCATGTGATACTCTATGAACACTAAATTCTTGAAAAGAAAACATGCTAACATGAAAAAGTAAGCTATCTATCTTATGCAATGCTTCAAAAATTTAAACAAATGTCCTATAGATCTGAAGATTTTCAATACTGAAATTATTTTTTCAATTCTTTAAAATATACTCTCGATATGATAGATGTGCATTTTCATATAGATTCCTATCCTCATGCTCATTATAAACTTTTTATTTTTCCTCTTCCCTATGTGAAAGCCCTTCCATGGGAATGAAATATTTTTTTATTGAAACTTGTTGTATGGTCTCACAACACACCCCAAGACTGTAAGGCTTGGGGATCCCAAGTGAAAACTAATGCTTATGAAAGGTATTGGCTAGGTGGAAATATCATCGGAAGTGAAAAGCAAAGAGAAATTTTCTTTAAAGAGTACTTCATAATCCAAGTGTTCCAGGTACTGGGTATTGGGAATTGGGAAAGCTAGAAATGAAAAAGGTAAAGCAAAGTGTTGAGAAAATCATTTCGGTCTGAGAGTAAAGGTCCGGTAAATGTGGAAGTTCTAATAAAATCCAAGGTCCGGGAAAATTATGGGTAAAAGTTGAACACTGGGTACCGGGTACTGGGTAACAATGCAAAGTGAAGTTTCAAAATTTTAAGGTTATCCAAAAGGTCTGATGGTCTAGTAACATGGCTTAAAAGATAATTATGCAAGAATATATGATTTTATTGGAAGCATGTTATTTATGATGGATTTG
Source organism: Sequoiadendron giganteum (assembly GCA_007115665.2). Classification (NCBI taxonomy): domain Eukaryota; kingdom Viridiplantae; phylum Streptophyta; class Pinopsida; order Cupressales; family Cupressaceae; genus Sequoiadendron; species Sequoiadendron giganteum. The sequence continues at coordinate 565,496,171 of CM021101.1, read as the reverse complement.
TAATGATAATGAATCAATGATGGTATTTTTTACATGAGATTTTTTATAAATGTTTTAAAAAGGGATTTAATAGGTTGAATTGGTGCTTGCAGGAGAAGAAGATTGTGATACAAATTTTGGGTATGGATGGTCAAGAAAACTAAGGTTGAAGGAAGATTTGATGGTGTTAACAGGTTCAACAGTACACTTTGTAAGCTAATACATGAATAAAGTTCATTGCAAAGGAGCACTGGGTACTGGGAAACCAAAGATCTGGATTTTAATCATGCAACAGAAGGGTGTGCTCATTCCGGGGGTGATTCATTCCTGGGAATTTTCAATATGAGTTTGAACCTAAATGTAGGAATGTAAATTCCATCTAATCATTCTAAATATATAGGAATTTGCTACATTCTATTTGGTGGATTTTTTTGGTTCCAAGAAGGAACCCTAATAATAAGAAGATGAAAATCCTAAAGGACATCAATGTGTAGGTGAGGGTTGACCTTCGTTGACTTCATTTGTAATTCTCTTACCAGTCATCATATTCCACATGCCTTGATGTGATTCATACCTTTGATTTCCTCTCATGTATTTGTCTTATCCTACCTATTTCTTGCTTCTATAAAAGGTCAGGGGATACTTCTTTCTAAGTTAAGTTCAAAATTTATGGATGTTAGAAGAGCCAAAACTTCTCTAAGTTTTGTTCTTTTTTCCTATTTTCTGAATAATTTTGAATTTAAAACTTGTATGCGCATAGAGCTTAATCAATATCAAAGCCAATTTGATAGCTACCTATCTCATGAATCTTTTGTAGCTAGTTTATTTGTTCAACCGGACAAGACTATATATGTTGTGTCATTTAAGGGTGCATATAGAACCTACTCGGTGTCCAAACTAACCCCCCAAGTCTTTAAAAGCTTGCATCGTTCTATGCCTAGCTATGAAGTAATCTGGTGAAGTATAGAGTGGTTTACTTTGATTTGATTAAATCTTGGGGCATGCATGGAGAATAACCTTGCGCAATTTTATTTTTTTAATATTTGATGCTTTATTTTACATTAGATGTTAGATTTTATAAAATGCTCTAAAAAAGAGATGAATGAATGGAAATATTATTGAAAATCTTTCGTTTCTATGAAATTATTGAATGCTTAAAGCTAAATCTACTTAAGTGAGAGAAAAATTGTTTGATATTCATGAAATATTATTGCAAATCTATTGATTTCATGAAACTGTTTTATGATTGAATTGAAAAGATTTTATTTGATGTTTATGATTCCTAATGAAATCAGAGATAACCATATACCCCTTGAGATTAACAAAAAAATCACATAATACCCTAAAGCAAACCTAGTATGGTCAAGACCTGACTACCAGAGCCTTGAGATTAAGCTAAGTCAACCTTTTTCCTCTTTACTCGGACCCTTAGGTTGCCCCGGTTCAGTATTTCAAGTAAAGATAGGTTCTTCGTAGTTTTCCTATGAGGATTTTATCTACTCTATTGTTGCGACTAACATCGTCATCAAAAAAACCATTATGTGAAACATTAGAATAACTAGAAGAGATTTATTATTCAATAGAGATCATTCTTGGATTGGATTACTTGGAAGAAAATTTTCTATACTTATTTTCTTTATGGGATTGATTTCTACATCAATAATCCTCATTTGAAAACTTGCACAATAAAAAAGGCATGTTCCTTCTATTTCAAAAATGCAAAATTTTCATGTAATTTCATGTTTGGCCATTCTCCCATATAATTTGGGGTTAAATATGTATTGTTTGAATAGGCTTGAATTTAGGTTTAGAAATAATCTAGTTTTGTTAATAAATTGATAGGATTGTAAACTTAATTTTGTTGCAGTTTTATATTTTTAAAAATATATAAAATGATATCTAAATCTTTTAAGTTTTTTGTAAAATTAAGTGATTGCATATTTGTGGTGTTGGGTAGATTTAAAATTAATAGAAATTTGAAACAAAAAAAATAGACTCAAAACACAAAAATTTTAAATCCTAGTTTCAAATTTAAATTACAAACTTCAAATTAAGTAGAAAATAAACTAAGAAAATATAAAGTTACCATAGATTGTAGTAGATTTTCTCTTGAATAACATGTGGATGCTTAACTTTGTAGCATAAAAATAATGATTTTTCAATTATAAAATTAGTAGTTATTTTTCTTAGACATTTGTGATTGTAAAAATGATGAGAGAAATGATGAATTTATACTTTCAAAAACCAAAAAAATAGTGAGGATTTATCAAGGATCAAGATTTAACTCAACCGGTTATAAAAATTTTCTATTTTGAACTCATAAGAATAATAATAAATTTAGTAATTCATTAAATGGATAATTAGATAACGAAGTTAATATTTTATGAATGAGTTAACTTGTCAAAAGATAATTATAAATTTATTAATTTATTTAACATGTTTTTGAATGAGAAAGTTACTAATTTGAAGAATGATTTAAATTATGAAGAATATACGAGAGAACAATCATGAATTATTTAATCTATTTAAATGGATAATGAGCTCATATTAATTAAATACAAAGTAATTATTTAATTAAATTATTAATAATAGATAATTAGCTCTCATTAACTAACTAATAGATTAATTTATAGATACTAATAATAAATGTGATAATTTACTAACAATAAAATAATATTTAATGATATGATGATAATAGTAATTAATGATAATGTATGATGATTCTAGGACATACACTCTAAAATTTAGGAACTAGTGTTTGAAAATTAAAACAGTAAATTTTTAGTTTTGTTGAAAAATATAAAGTGTCTAGAAACATAAAATTTTGTTGTAATAACTTATGTGATAGGAAAATAAGATTGAACTTAACTTTTTGGATTAGAGGGTATTCTTAGACTTTTAAAATTTTGAGATTTTAATTTTGGTGAAAAATTAGTGAAAATCCTAGCAACCATTAATTATAGAGCTTGGTTTTATGCTTATGGTGAAATCTTGAAAAGACAATTTAGAATGTTGAGTGTTTAAAATAATATTATTTTTTATCTTAATAATTTTTTCTTAGAAAATAAAATTATTGTGTTTAGATAGCAATGTGATGTTGTAATTCATTATTTTCTATGCTATAACCATTTGAGTAAACTTTTGATTTATCATTGTCAATGGATGAATGGATTTGATGTATCCACTAGTTTATCACTCATATGCACACTTATTTATGCATCACATGTGAAAGAATCTGTAGAAATAAGAGAGTTTGTAATAAACATAGATGATTACAATGCAATATAAATGTATTCAAATTTCCTGTATGATGAAAGAAGGAGCAACCTTCTTTAATAGGAAAAACAACTTGATCAAGATCCACAAGATGTGGAGATCAGGATCCAGATCCACCTGAAGTGGGAAGGAGTAGATAGCTAACTAAATAGCTAACTAGGCTTAAGTAAGCTAGGTGTCAATCAATGAGAATGAGTACAGCAACATGCCCCCTTAAGCATCTATAGCTTAGGTGGGTAGTGTGAAATTTATTTCACGAACCGCTAGCCTTTGCGGTTATCTTTCCTTCGCGGCTTTGCCTTGTCTTTTATCACTCACAACTTTTTGGCGTTTGCCACGTGGCCTCCTAATGGAGATCCCTGCCACTCTGTATCGCTTTGCCTCTACCAAGTTCCGTGTGCGTGACGCGTGGCTTTCTCTGGCCATTTCCCGAGCTAGGCCCAGTATGCAGGTATTTTTTCTTAGCATCACCCACGTGGCTTCCTCTTGGAGCTTTTTGCTTGGGCGTCCCTCTTTCTTCTACCGGCTTCCGTGTGTTCAACGCATGGTGTGTTTCTATGTGTCAGTTATGTGGGAGTTGTTGCCTATGCCATTTTTTCTCTTTTGTCGCCGTGTATTCTTCTTCATTGCCGCGTGCTCACTGTTGTTGTTGCATGGCCTTGTGTTCTTTATGAACAGGTTTTTCGGCACGCTGTTGGGTGATCTTCCTATTTGGTACTAGCTCGAGGACATCTGGGACGTCGATGTTTGGCCGAGGCATCTTTCTCTCTGTGGATTTCAAGCGGTGGGTTGGCTTATATAAGCAACCTTGTTTCTCTTTTATTAGGTTGTTGTTAGATAGACTAAAAACTTCCTAAGCACTGGGAATAGCCTTTGTAATATTTTGTTGAACTTGAAGTTTGCAGACTGTGCCAATCAATTCGAAATTTTCTATTTTTCATGCATTTGATAAGATATTTAGACTGTGCTTTTATTTTCCTTTAGCATATGAATGCATGTTCTTTAGCTTTTGTAATCTTCTATAACTTAATAAATACAGATCATGTTTGACTCTTCTGTGTTGGCCAAAGTTGTATTAGATTATGCTATGCAATTAAAGGATATTTTTATGTTTGAAGTGCTTCTGGATAATCTATTTGATAGACAACAGTTTAGTGTTCGAGCCTTTGCTTTTGACACTGTGCTCAAGTGGTTTCATTCATGATTTTGGTGCATCGCCTTTAGTCTAGATTTTAATATTTACTATTTTATTTCTAAACATTTACCTCCCCACTAAAAATGAAGAGCCAACTTTGATAAAATCTGGAGGTCACTTAGCTAAGCGCACAATGTCCCCTAGTAGGTAAGTTTCCCATAAAACTGCTACCCCCTGCAAAATCTTACGTCAACAGTTCTTTTTTTGGCATGCCCAGTGGGACACGAGCTAGCATGTTCACTTGATATAAGAGTGTATGAGTCATAGGCTTGTAACTAGGTCGCAAACTGCAAGATTCCTTGGCCTACTCGTACCACCGTTAGTTTCTGTTCGCCCAAGAGGTCGGCAAGGTAGTCCTTCACCTCCCCCTTTTCCTTTGTCTCCTGTGCTAGTGGCCACTAGAAATTATGTAGCCTGGGATGCTGGTATTCCTTTAGTAGCGCCTGTGCATCCTGCAGTATGGGCTCCGATCCCCACTTATGCTTTAAAATCTATCCCTAAGTTTTTTGTGGATGAATCGAAGACATCGATAGAGCACTTACAAGATGTGGTAGACGTGTGTCTGGTGCATGGTGTTTCTAATGAAAACATAGCTCTAAGACTACTTTCTACCTCATTTCAAGGAAAGGTGTTGAACTGGTATAGAACTCTTTCGGTTAATATGATTGCTACTTGGGACGATCTTGGAACCCCATTTTATGAGCATTTTTCAAATGCTGGTGACAGGTCTTCACTATATCATCAACTGGCCAGCATAAAGTGAGCTCCTCATGAAGCTCTATCTGACTTCAACGCGCGATTTCATTTGACTTGGCATAGAGTTCCTGTTGGTAGTCAGCCACCTCTAGATTTGGTGTTCATGTTCTATTTTAAGTCCATTAATGCTGATATTTACATGATGCTACAAGCTCTTGGTGGAAATACTCTACCCGATGCTTACGATCTTGCTGTCACTGCGAAGAATAACCTTATTGCTGCTAGAAATTTGGCACCAAGACCCATCTTGCCATTGTTCCTGGAATTCAACATCGTGGAAGCTAAAGCAGCTTCGACTAGTGCTCCTGCAACTCCTCCCCAGTCTATGCACGTGTACCCGGGAATGATGCTGAGTGTAGCTCCAGTGCCTAACCCCTTGATGGTCGAGATGAACGAGATGAGAGAACAGATGCAGACTATGACAAATGAATTGACAACTATGAAGCGAAAATAGTATATGTACCAGAGGTCGGCTTACCAAAATTATCAAGGTGAAGAAGCTCCTTACCAGTCAAATCAGTGGAAAGATAGATGGTACAACAATACTCAAGCTCAACCGAATAACCAAGTTGTTCCAATGACCCTACCAATGCAAACCGTCCATCCTAGTTGAAGTAAAGAGTTAGTAGAGGGACAAAATAACCTAGGTGAAGATACTAATTTAGGGTGCTTCCCTTGCAATGATTCACACATATCCCAAAATTTCCCGTGAGGGAATTTGCAACAGAAGATTGTGGAACAACGTAGCCAAGGCAGTGCACCTGATCCTAGAAACTAGTCATATGCCTCTCAGCAGATGGATAATGTAGTCCTCATTGCTCAAATGTAAGGGATGTCCATAGAGCAGGAGTTAGACATAGTTCTATACCAAACACTCTTTTCATGGATGGAAGGAGAAGAGTCAACATTTCTGAATGATATTCTTGTAATTCAAGTGCCCTAAGTGCAATCAGACTACAACACTCGTTCAAAGCGTAGACTCACTGGAGAGTTCACATCTCCACCGACTAATGGTCCATCTCAGTCAACGCCTAGTTCGTTGGAAGGCCTATTGTTAGTTCCACAATAGTCTAAGGTGGCTACTCCTAGCTCTCTGAATGCACCTCCTCCAAAAAAAAAAGATCCTATGATCACCCTAGTTGTTGTCAAATAGCCGGATGCACCAGTTGCGAGGCCTACACTAGCTGCGAGGCTGAAGGAGCAAGCAACCGTGACTCATCAGTCATGAATGTAATGCCCCGCCACGCAACCCTAGAGGAAGTTTCAATTCACAATAAAAACACACTAATTTTTTTTATTAAAGTGAATTAAACATACATGTTCATCTACAATTGACAACATCCCCTAAGGCTACGTAACCGAGATTACTTAAATCCCCATTAACATACAACATTAAAAAAATCATTTCATTTAATTACTCAATTAGTAGCATTCATTCAACATAAATAAATAACAAGATAAGAAGATAACATCCATAACATATATCCATTACATGAACAACTGATTACAACACTCATTTCTAGAATGAGTCATAAATATAAAAGTGTTACAATTACATAAATCCACCTCATAAATACAAGAGGGGTAAAACCAACTTATTACATTTTGAAATACAATAGTGCCAAAAAAGAAAACAAGATCCTCGAGCTATCCAACTGGATGCCTTGCCATCATGTATTGAAGATCAAGGGGGACCCAACAGTTTATGGTGCATGTTCCACCCAACCAAGTGGTACCCAAAGGCCCACCCCCCATGCTAGGAGATAGTAACAATGCAACATGGACAAAGAATCTACTACCTCTAACCAAAGGAAGACTCATACCGACACATACTGACTCAACCAAACACATGCACAATATAAGTCTAACAATAACATGGTCACATTGGTTCCAGACATAAAATTAAATGAGTATGACAAAGAACTCATACACATAACACATAACACATAACTCAATGTTATCCTAGACAAAGTGTCATCACACAGTTAGACATGAGATCTCCTCTGGGCATTCTTCATAAGCTCTAGAGTTCCTGGTGACCTCTAACGAATCTCGACCCTCATACTTACTCATGTGGAATCAACTATCTCTCGTGAGGACAAAATAGTCGAGCTTGCCATTCCAGGCCTTCCCACTCATCCCAAGTCTAAACGAGCCCTTGCGTCTATGAGTGAGGTTAAGATATCTTGATTAATGTGAAGTGCATCCTAATCAACTAAGTACATTACTTTAATTATCACTTGATTAAAACACTTCTAAAGGTTACCCGGTTTACCTCTTTGGGCTCCGGCCCCTAACAAAAGCCACTCTTCTAATGGATAACACGCTACACAAAACTAGACTCCAAGGGTAACTCAAGTGCTTACTGAACTAAACAATGCAATCACTCCTATTCTAGGAGGCAACAATTAAGGAAACCCACTCCAAACACTTTGGAGGAAACAACCACATAAAGCACTACCCAAGGGAAAAACGAATGATAGACTTAACAAAGAATCAACCCATAACCTCTGGAAGACTTTACAATTTATAACACAAATCACCCTTTCCCAAAATAATCAACACAAGGACATTTAATATCAAAATGCACTTGCAATGGAAAACACTATATTTGGATATCTTAAATCCATTTCCTTATAATTAATGCATCTCACAGAAATTAAAATAATATCCTTCTAAATTTCCATTAAAACAAATAAATTCCTTCATCACAATAAATACTTTTCTCAACCTTATCTAACCATGCACATTATTTATTTCAGTTTAAATTGTTGTGTAAAAACTTTGCATGCAACTTATGTCAAAAACAGAATATTAAAAAAATATAAATACTTAAATATATAAGTTGCATTCCTTATATATTTAATTACATATATTTTATTTATATACTAAACTATGTTTAAAAATAAACTTGCATTAAACATTGTTTATTAAACCTCTAGTTTTCTAAAAATTACTAGACTGTAATATTATTTATAACTTGATAAACTACAAACAGAATATATATACATTTACATCAACATCGAAACATGTTGAAAACCTAATATAATTAAAAATTAACTAATGGAAATGGAACGGTGCGAACCCCAAAGCCATGGATTTCCGGACGGGCGCGCAAAAAAGGACACTGTGACAAAGGCAAAATATAATATATAAACACTTTTGACAGTGGTGCACCAGAATTTCATTTAATACAAGTATTAAATCAAATATATGACAGTGGTGTGCCGAAATTTCATTTATTACAAGTATTAAGTCAAATATATGACAGTGGTGCATCGACGGTACTTTGTACCGCTTGGTCGCATCCACACCAAGGGAGTGGGGGTGGCGCTTCCCATGGGACAATGCATCCCCCTAAAAGGTGGGCATGTTGTCACATGAGTAGCGCCTCCCCTACCTTCGTACCAACAGGTGAAGGTGGGCTTTGACTCCCACCTCACCATAAATAATAACCAAAACAAATAAATTTTATATAAGACACTTCAAATTTCATAATATCGTACACGCGACAGATAAATAATCCGCGTATGGCAATTTTCGAAGAAGTAAAATAAATTACCATTTCCAATATTTATAATGAATATATATATATTATATATTATATGTGTTTATACATAAGTATAATACATATAATGTATATATATATATATATATTTACACAGAATTTATTTGACTAGTAAAATTGGGCAAAATAAATTAAAATAACCAGCTACAGGAAAATAAATAAAATTTCTAGAATTCTTTCCTAAATTCATAGAGATTTAAAAAACTGAATTCTTTTAATACTATTCTTTTAAATTCCTAATAATACAAAAAAAGTAGGAAAACTAAAGGGGATCCAAATTTCTCCATTACAAAATTAAATCCTACAGTATATTTATACAATCTTCCCCAAATTTTAGATTAATTTAAATCTAATTTCCATTAATAAATTCTAATTCTCAACGAATCCAACAAACAGATTTCTTAAACAATATATATATTTGTTTTAAACATAACAAGAACAAATATCACAGAACAAAACCTAGATTTTGAAGCTACAGGAAAAGATGATTTTCTGATGCAAGCCTCCTCCAAATATCTCCTAAATTTTCTTCAACGTGCAATGAATCCAATGGGCGGGTGCATGGAAATGGGTAGCAATTCCATGGACACCCTAAAAAAAAAAAGTTGAAAACCATAACGTGAGCACGTTATAATGCGCCCGCGTTATGTCTTTCGTTAAACCTAGGCAAGGTCCCAACGGCTACAACTACAAAGCCAGAACATGAGCGCGTTATAACGCGCTCGTGTTATCGACTGTTAAAAGAAAAAAAACAAATGCAAATCTCTCATTTGCATTTCAACTGGTTTTTTTGCTGCACTCGCAGCCAAAAACCCCAAAATATCGCGCTCATGTTCTAGGAGAAGAATTTCTTCACCAAGATTCTGAATTTCTTCACAACAATGGCACCATGACGAGGAGGAACTATAAGAGGTAAGGATTCTATGCTTTTTGTTTTGAATTTTTTAGTTTTAGGTTGAATTTGATATCTATTTGTTTGAATTTTTAGGAGATGCAAATCAACTTGCAAACCCTCAAAATCCTCAACAGGAGGACCAACCAAATCCTCAAGATCAAAACCAACCACAACATCAACCTCCTCCACCAATCACTCAACCCCCTCCTGGCACTCAACAAAATTTAATGAGTTAAATTGAGAACAACAAAAAAAAAATTGAGGATTTAATCAAAAGGTTGAGTGATCCAAATGGTTCAACCACAAAAAGAATGACCCTAGCAAATTCATTGAAAGATGTGTTAACAAACGTAGATTCAATTAGCAAACAAATAACTGGATGGGAAGATAGGAGGCAGGCGGCTAGGGAGTATTATGCAAATAAACTATTATACAAGGATGTGAAAGATTTAAAAATAACAAAAGGTGATTTGTGCTCATTATTCATCGACCCACGCACAAATCAAAATCTTACCCTCAATGCGAAGAGGTTTCCTATCCATTGGTGCCACCACGAACAAATGAAGGAGCAATTTTATGATAGGTGGTACATGGTCTTCGATTACCCATCATGTAACAATTGTGAGGTCCCTTAATATTTCCTTAGGAAACTATATAGTGAGTTCATATTGAACAAAATCCCAAATTATTTTGATATGAGGGATTTCGAGGGGAGAGGTGGGGGGTCAGCTCAGGATAGACTTGGTGCACAACTGAATCCTACGTGGCAAGGTAGACGAGCTCTCGCTAGGCCACCTCGTGAGCACATTGTTATGCCTTCCATCGTGAAGGAAAGTGCTGACGTAGAGACATTGCAAGAAATCAACACTTTGACCTAGAGTGTCATCCATCATACTAGCCCTATTCTACAGTGTCATCTAGGGGAGTCTTCTAGTGGTGGTCTTTGAACACATGTGTGTCAATATTGTGGGGCGACTTGTTCACATGGCCCCACCGACCCTCAGGAGACTGGTACGTAGGATCCATCTGCAACTGTGGAGATGGAGAGGGTAGCTAACATTTTGCATGACGCATATGACATTGATAGTTAGGTAAAAGTTAGTGCATGTGTTCATTGAATTTAATTTATTAAATTTCAATTTTGAAATGCAAGATTAACTAAAAATGTTTTATGATTTTAATAAAATTGTAGGGTCACAGTGTTGAGACTGGATACATTGGCCCCCCACCAACCTATTTTTGCAGTACACCTATCGCTAGGGTATGTAACTAGTAAACAATTATAAGTTATCGCATATTAATGGCATTGTTTTACGAATGGTAATTTAATATGCAATTTGGGTGTTGAACAGACTAATATTGGAGGTTTTGATGGAACACTTCCCAGTGGTGGTGGATTTACTCAAACCTTCATGCAGGTAATAGAATAAAGAGTTTAACTAATGAATCAACTACTTAATAGATTTGTGTAGTTTATACATGCACATCATTGATTACGTTGAATAATTTTTTGTTTTATTTTTAGTTGTTGCGAGACGATACACCTCTGAATATGATGAGGGCAATGGATATTGGTGTGACATCTGCTATACAATCCTCGATGGCTCTGACAGAAGAGGTATGAGGAAAATTAGTAAAATTTAATTTACATTTGTTGTTATAGATGTTAGTTAGTGAGAAATCAAATCATTATTGATTCACGTAGTTTTTGTCTATTTGTATGGTTTACACAGGGCTTGAGCATGCCTGAGCATGGGCATGAGGATATTTCCCTCGTGGAGAGAGATCGTAAGATGGCTGTAAGTGATTATTTTGTCAAATATATCATTTTTTATAATGTAATTTCTATATATTCATGTCTTTAGTTCTTATTGTAACAGTTAAAACTTCACCATGAACTAAACCCTAGGAGGAGTAGTAGGAGCACTCCACGAGCGCAATAAAAATGAGTGACAAACCTATCGCCATCCAAGTGAAAAGGAAAGGGAAAGAGTTTATTTCCTGGGCATGGAGAGCAATGACTTTTGATTCCAGAGTCCTTTATTGTATGCCTGCATGGCAGTTTTGTACATATTTTTTATTGGACATATTTGACATTGTATGCCTAGATGGCATTCTCATAAGCCTTTATGGCTATTTTGTACATATATTTCATACTTATATCGACATATATCTATGTATGCCTACATGGCTATTTGGTTAATACAAATATCTTTTTTCGATGCCTATCCATATTTGCATTCTAAATTGATGGTTCAATAGATATGAGTTACGTATATTCAAGTGTATACTTTACAATTTACGTGTATACTTTGTGACTTACATGCATTCGAGTGTATACTTTGTGGCTTACATGTTTTCATGCATATACCTTGTATTCGTGCATATACTTTGTTTTAATTTGTGTATACTATGTATTCATGTGTATACATTTTGAGGCTTACATGTTTATGAGTACTTGTAGTTCCCTTATTGACATGTACATGTTTGACTTATTCACATGTATAATTATTAATTGGTTAGCCCTAGCATTGATCTATGTCATCCTCAATGCATGATCCTTGAGATGGAGTAAGTACACCCTCAAGGTCAAAAGGAGTTTCACATGCATTCTTTGTAGGCTCATTTTGGTAGTGAAACCAAAAACCTCTTGCATCATTGAAATGATTTTTTTTTTCCTTTATAGCAGGTCTAAAGCCATTATCATTCTCCATCAGTTCTTCATGTATCCACTCCCCATTAATGGTTGTCTCATGACCTTCATGAAACCAAGCACTTATCTCATTTGTGATAGAAAAAATGTATGAAGATTTATCTTCCTTCTTATGAACCATTCATTATCATGAGAGATGGCACTATGATGAATCACAATATTTATATATCCTGATAGCAATATCACAATATTTATATATCTAAATGTGTTATTTCCTTCAGCTAAAATTTGTGCTTATACTTATGTGATTTATGTATGTTTGTGTATTGGATCATATTAATTTCTATTTGATGATGCTATTATGTCTTTAAGGTTTATTTATTAAAGGGTGCATGAAACAAGTTTTAAATCCTTACAAATCTTTGTATTTCTTAGGTTTTTCTATTTGTCGAGTCTGGGCTCTGAGTCCGAGTCCAAGTCAAAAAATGGCTTGTCAAGTTCGAGGCAAGTCCTAGTCTTGTAACATTGGTGTGAACACATCGAGGAATAATGTATATGCCGATGAAGAGAGAACCCATCCTTGTTTCCAAACAAACTATGGTATAGATATGGTTGGTCGAGATAAAACATCACTCTCCTGCATAGTTCGAACCATAATATTTCATGGCTACAAACACACCTTCATTATGTGTTTTCCTGATCCTACTGAAGAAATGGTGGAACATGTTGTAGATCAAATATTGCAACCCTAAGTCCACAAGAAGGTTACTAGTCCTGATTTCTGCAAATGTCTTTAAGATGTTCATCCTTCTTGAGTAATGTGAACTATTGATGTTATCTAGATCTTTGAAACTATCTACAATCATGTGCAATATTGTAGAAGCTAGAGCTATATCTAATACTACAAATGACTACTTAATGGAATCCTAATAGCAATATCACAATTTGACACATTGTAGAAAATACCTCCTACTTATCAATTGATGAGCTAAAGTGATGGGGAGTCCTATCCCTCAAGAGTACTCTTGCTCTTCCCAAGACCTATTCTCTAGTCTTCCTAGGATATTCCTCTCTACCCTACTCAGGGATCACTCCTAAACCCCTCTCACCACGTAAGACTCTCCACCAATTTCAAATTCTTCTCCATCACTCCCAATCCACCACTAAGCTTCCTTGGGCTCCACACTGACCCAAAGTGTCCTAACAACTCCAGGGCTAGGGAAGGGTATCCTAGTTGTCCCTTTGTTGATTTTTCTCCTCACTGATCCATCTTATTGGATTCTTTCACCTTTTACCCATCGCTTTCTTGAAAAACTCAATTTTAGGCCTTGTAGCCTTCTGCCCCAATTTGGCCTCCTAGAACCCATTTTCTTGACTTTTCTCACAAACAGTCTTAACAACCCCCAAATTTTTTTGTAGATTCTTTCTTTTGACCATCAAGGCTCCAATATTTACCATGCCTTAGGTCCTACAAGTGTCTTTACATATGATTGTCCTCAAACCCCCTATTTTCAAGGGTTCCTAGGGTTTTTGGCTCTTTTTCCTTCTTTGAGGGCTTCAACAACCTCCTCATCCCTCATCCTAGCACACACATGACTGAGATACATGTTCCTACACTCCCATACTCTTGATTAGAACAAACCAATCCATTTAGCAACTCTCCTTGCTGTTGTCCTCTCCAAGCTACTAGCTAGAATGCACTTGCACTCTCCTAGTGCTTGATGATTTCATCACCTTCCCTAAAAAACAAGACCCCAAAACCTATATGTACACTATTTACATAGTCCCCAACTTGATTCCAAGTTTCCATGAGAGGAAAGCCATGGGAAGTCAAGTGGGACTCATAATTCACAAAACTGGTCTGAACCGGCAATGAGACCAAGAACACCAAAAAATTGCAAAAAGATAACCAGCCGGTCTAGATGACTAATCTAATGCTACAAAAGGTAAGTAAGTGACACAAATGGAAGACTCAAAGCATCAGATAAGTCCTTTCAATCCATTCTTGACTAGATGAAGGCTCAAACATAAAAATTCAATGAAAACTTGCTCTCTTCCAATCACAAAAATGTACTCTCGAAGTCTCAATTCATGAAAACAATCCTCCAACCCAGGTATTAGGGTTTTTCTGACCTTATATACCTTTCTCCCACATGCTAGGACCCTTGGGTCGGGCTTAGAGCATCATTAATTCCATTTTCCAACTTTTAGGACAAATAGCCAAGGCAACATTGCTCAAAATGCTCACAGTGTCCAAGACTTACCCAAACCGCAATCCCCTAACAAACATATTTCAAATTCACTCATCAAAAACACTCTTGGGACTTTACATCATAGTCCTTATTCCCTTGGTGGTTGGCTAGAACCACCTACAAGCCAAAATTGCAAAGATCTCTCCAAAAGACCTTAAGGTGCTCCTGCACCATTCTCCCCCCTACAACAAAGAAGTTAAGGAACATGTGGTGTCAAGAGATCCTCACTAATTCCATGCTTCTTAAAGTCACTTTCTGCTATCCAAGTAGCCTCTGACTCTGGTTGATGTCTCCACTTCACTAGGTGCTCCATGTATGTCTTGTCCCTAGTCTTCTTCTTCACCCTTGAGTCTAGAATCTTGTCCACTTGTGGTCTGATCTGATCAGGTACCTTGAGTTCATCCACATCCTTACTCACCTCAACACTATATTGTTCCTCATCCATTTCTGGTCCTTTATACTTCACCAATTCCTTCACATTGAAGATAGGCAAAATGGACATCTCCTTGGGTAACTCCACCTTGCATGCATTGGATCCATACTTAGCCAACACTTTACATGGCCCTATCCTTTTCATTTGTAGCTTACTTGGTATGCCTTTCTGTAGTCTTGCCTTATTCAAGTATACCATCACCAAATCACCTATTTCAAATTGTAGATCTCTCTTCCCTTCATCTCTTTTAGCCTTCAACTTTTGGTTAGCCTCCATTAATGTCTTCTTTACCTGCTCATGAACCTCTCTCATTGACTGAGCAAAATCATCAGCATGTCCACTGATTCCTTCATAACCTTTTAGGTCTCTTAGCTCAACTACACCCCTTAGATGTAACCCATATACAATTTCAAATGGGCTCTTACCAGTAGACCTGTTTGTGCTATCATTGTAGGAAAATTCTGCCTGTGAAATGACTTGTTCCCATCCTTGTCCATACTCCTTAGTTAGACACCTCAACAAGCTACCAAGTACCCTATTTATCAAGATTTTTGGTGAGGTTCTCCTCTTGAAGTTTCTTCAACACAAGTTCTAGGTACTTCATATGTTCTTCTTTTGTTTTGCTAAAGATGAGGATATCATCTAAGTAGACTACCACAAATACTCCTATAAATTCCTTCAAGACCTCATTCATCACCCTCATAAAAGTGCTAGGTGCATTTGTAAGCCCGAATGACATTACTAACCACTCATATAACCCCTATGTGGTTTTAAAAGCTGAATTCCATTCATCTCCCTCTTTCATCCTAATCTAATAGTAGCCACTTTTCAAATCAATCTTGGAGTAGTACTTAGCACCCCCTAAACAGTCCATTAAGTCTTCTATCCTAGGAATAGGAAACCTATATCTAATTTTTATCCTATTTATGGCCCTGAATCAATACACATTCTCCACTTATCTCCCTTCTTAGGTGCCAACACCATTGGAACAACACATGGGCTTATGCTTTTCCTAATCAACCCTTGGTCCAAAAGTTCTTGAACTTGCCTTGCTATCTCCTTGTTCTGCTCCAATGTCATTTTGTATGAAGCCTTGTTAGGCAATGTTGGTCTTGGTACAAAGTCAATTTGATGACTGATTGCCCTCTTAGGTGGTAGTGTAGCTGGTGTGCCTTCACAAATGATATCCCTGAACTGATCCAATAGTTGCTTCACCTCTGGTGTCATAGGTAGCCAAATAGGTGACTCCTCCTCCTTTGGCTTCAACATGATTGCATAGACAACTCCTTATTCCTCCTTCATGTCTCTTAGGAATTCCTTTCCACTCATAAAAAGTACATTGGATTCTGCCTTTTCCATTGTGCCTTCTTGGGGAAAAACTTCGTCGTTAAGCGCTTGAGCTGGAGTATACTGGAATGGGTGACCTCCTAGGAAGGCCTAGTGCCTCACCTCTATGAGCATCACTTAGATGCAATGAGTGCTAAGTGGGCCATTCAATATCATTTCAAATTTGTTGCTTTAAGCAACTTGCAAATTTGCAACTTAAGACTCCTCCAACCTAAGGGATCGATCCAGTGGAACATAGCTCAGAGCGATTCCACGTGTTTCGGTGCAAAACAGGACCATGTCTAGCATAAACATACCTATTTGGATGTGTTGGAACAGTCCGCTTGGTCACACAAGTTGCAGAACAAAAGTTTCACCACTCTACAACTTTACACTGCTTGCATTTTATGCTTTTTCCATGAATTCAAAATCCGCCACCATTGGAAAACAACTTTAAACTAGCGAAAACCGAGAGAGGTTTTTGTAGATAGGCTCAACACAATCCTATAGGATTAGATGAGAAGTTTCTAAGCATCACAACATTTGAGTAATAGCATGCTGAATTTTGCAGCCATTTTGCACTTTGGACCCTTAAGGGATCGATCCGGTGGAACATAGCTTAGAGAAATTCCACATGTTTCAGTGCAAAAGAGGACCATGCCTAGCATAAACATACCTATTCAGACATTTTGCAACAGTTTGCTTGGTCACACGAGTTGCAGAGCAAAAGTTGCACCACTTTGCAACTTTGCACAACTTGAATTTGACACGTTTTCCATCAAGTGAAAATCCATTGCCACGATAAAACCACTCCAAGATAGCCAAAATCGAGAGAGGTTTTCTAGAGGGGTCCAATGCCTTTTTGTAGGATCAGACAAGAAGTTTCTAAGTGTCATGGTATCCAAGTAATAGCATGTTGAAGTTTGTAGCTATTTTGCACTTTGGACCCTTAAGGGATCGATCCGGTGGAACATAGCTCAGAGCGATTCCACATGTTTTGGTGTGAAAGAGGACCATGCCTAGCGTAAAAATACCTATTCGAATGTGTTGGAACAGTCCACTTGGTCACATGAGTTGTAGAGCAAAAGTTGCACCACTTTGCAACTTTGCACTGCTTGAATTTGACACTTTTTCCATCAAGTGAAAATCCGCCACCACAAGAAAACCACTCCAAGATAGCCAGAACCGAGAGAGGTTTATCTAGAGGGGCCCAACACCTTTCTATAGGATCAAACAAGAATTTTCTAAGTGTCATGGTATCCGAGTACTAGCATGCTAAATTTTGCAGCCATTTTGCACTTTCAAAGAATCGTTCCCAAATCTTATCAGCATATCTTCTACAAGTGCGTGTTGAAATCTTACCTTCCATGTGCTGCAAAATCTCATCATCAATATTAATCAAATACTTTGGCTTTCTACGCAAAATTCTTGGTGGTGTTCTTCTAGGTACATACATCTCAACATTAGGAATTTCATCAATATTTAATTGAGGTGGGCTAGATTGCATACCTTCGATCGAGGGTGGAAAAGAAGACATACCTTGAGGTTCACATGGGAATGATGGCATACCTTCTTCATCAATTTTGAGTGATGATGTACTCTCAACTTGAGATGTGTTGGATGGTGTCCAACAATATTCACTTGTGGTAAATGGTGTCCCTCCATATTCACTTGCAGTAGATGGTGTCCATCCATATTCACTTGTGCTAGATGGTGTCCCTCCATATTCACTTGTGCTTAATGGTGTCCCTTCATATTCACTTGTCGTAGAGGGTGTGTCTCCAACTATGGTATCTGAATCTATCTTACGATGATGCTTTTGCATTCATGCTTGTTGTGCTGCCAATTCCCGTTCTCTTTTTGACGATTGAGGTTCCTCTACAATCTAGTTGTTTTCATCAATCGTTTCCAATTTCTTCTTTTCATGATATGCTTCCACCCAAACTCTCTCCTTTTCTTTCAAATTTTATTTCTCTTCATCTGTTAGTTTCCTCTTTGTCTTTTTCTTCGGTATGGTGGATAATTTTATCTGTACCATGGTAATGAGACGAATATTAGTTCCTAAAAAATGTATCCATTCAAGATAATTGAAAAATATATGTCATTGAAGGCTTCATTTAAATAATACTTACAATCATCATGTACAAAAGTAGGGTCTTTTATTGTTGAACATGCCTTGGAATGAAACTAATGACAATAGGATCTGTGGTTCTTAGCTCAAACAAGCACTTTTCCATGAGAATTTGAGGAACCAAGGAGTGATTTTGAAAAATTGTTGAAGGAGTGGTCTATGTAATGAAATTTTGACCTTGTGTAGGGTATTTTGAAGATGTTTGATACTTTGGAATGGTCTGGGAAGGCCCGGGTATAGGAGTTTCTATAAACCATCCCTCTTTGCATTGAAAAATGGGGGTTTTTGTATTGGAAACCTAGTTGAGCGGGTAAGGTCCTAAGACCTAGAAATTATCTTGTTTTGAAACCTAATTAAAGACTATTTTTGGGTTTGGAAGTCTGGTGTGAAGATCTAAGGGTAGTTCCTTTGTAAAATTGGCCTACTTGGAGGCCTAAAATAGTGAAAAAGGTTAGTTTTCTTAATGTTGTCCTAAAGGAGTCATGTGATGGGTTAAGGTATGTCTTGCAACTCTGAAATTGGTGCTACAATCATTTTTTTTATTTTCCTGGTGTTTTCAAAAAAATTGGAGTTAAGGACCCAAAACTAGTTTTGCACAATAACTAGATTCCATGGGTGAAATTTGGGAAATTATGTTTTTTTTTTTTGTCCAGCTTGGAGGAGTGTTGGGATTGTTCAATTACACCTTTTTAATCTTCTTAGATGGCTCTTGAAGGCAAGTTGATATCTTTAGTGGTTTTGGGTCCTCTAACTCTACATAAAAAATGAGTATCACAGTTTGAAGTGTGTGCATGGTTTGGGAGATACATCTGACAGTTTGTAGATGCTTGGCTACTAGTAATGTGGATAGTGAACAAAGGAACTAAGTTTGTGTGTAAGGGTAGACTTTTGAAATGTTTCATTTTTGTTGTACTAACTCAAACAAAGATTATTTAAGCAAATAATTGTTTGGTTGTGCCTTAAGAATTATAGTTTGTGTTTGTAAACAATGGTGCCATTATGGAAGATTTAAGACAACTTGGGAATGAAATAATCATTGGTTGATGTTTTGAGGAACCTTGTTGATTATAATCAGTTATTTTCAAGATTTTTAAGGTGTTTTGAAGGTCCTTAAGGAATTGGGAACTCTTAATGCTAATTTGAGTATACAAATCAAATGTTTTGTGAAGAGAAAATATAGGTGAATAAGTGTGTCAAGAAAGGTGTTGATTTCTTCCTTTGTACTACATCAATTTGTGTAGAGGTATTGGAAGGTGTTCAGACCCTTCAGAGGAATGGGGGAGGCTTCAAGTTGTCTTAAAGGATGAATTTTGGTGAATGGTTCTGAATTTCTATAGTTGGCAAGTGTAAAATGGTAATTGGCAAATGTAAATAATTGTGTATATAATTTGGTAATTTAAAATGTGCATTGACAACCTAAGGTTATAATGACAAACAAAAATGAAAGCAAGCCATAATAGAATGAAAGAAAATTTGTAAAGACTTCACATACCTTAAAAACCAGACTTTCAAATGGAGGAGTTCAACCCAATTATGTAGCCTTAGCTTCTTCTTTCTTCATACTCCACAACAATTTGACTTGTTCAAAAGCTTGTTCCCTTCCACACTTCAATTGTATATCAGTTTTCAATGGAATTCAAACTTCAATTGATATTATATGTCTTTCAATGTGGAAACTCTGCTATTTCATGCAAAGGTGATAAAAAGATCATGGAAACGGTGAAGGAATGTGAAAAAGATGCTTGCAAACTTCACAACATCACCAAAAAGATATTTTTTTTCAAAGCATGCACAAAACTAGGGGAATATGCAGACTATGGGCCTTCAAATCATGGGTATATAGATTTTTTTACTGTTTTAGTGGAGTACAAAATGCGCTCGCATTATAGCATTATAACACGAGCGTGTAATATGAAATTTGGTTTTCTTAGTGTATTTTTGAGAGTATATGAGTTTCTAAGAGAGTGGAAGGGAGAGAGGGGGAGAGTGGAAGATAGAGAGGAAGGGAGAAGGGGAGAGTGGGAGAAAGAGAGAGGGAGAGAGTGGGATATAAAGTGGGAGGGAGAGAGGGGAGAGTGGGAGATAGATAGGGAGGGAGAGAGGGGGAGAGTGGGAGAGAGTTGGAGAAGGAAAGAAGTGGAGAGTGGGAGAGAGAGACCCAAACCTAAACCCTAAACTCCTCAACCCTAAACCCTAATCCCTCAACCCTATAAATTCTTAATCCTCAACCCTTACACCCTAATCCTCAACCACTATACCCTCTTAATCCCTCAACCCATAAACCATAATCCCTCAGCCACATACCTCTTAATCCCTCATTATAAGCCCTAATCCCTCGATCCCTGCCCTCTTAATCCCTCAGCCTTAAACCCCTGTCTGTCAGCCACTCAACCCTCAACCCTTAAACCCTAATCCCTCAACCCCTATGCCCTCTTAATCCCTCAACCCTCAAACCCTAATCCCTCAACCCTCAACCCTTAAACCCTAATCCCTCAATCCCTATACCCTCTTAATCCCTCAACCCTCAACCCTTAAACCCTAATCCCTCAACCCCTATACCCTATTAATCCCTCAACCCTTAAACCCTAAACCCTAATCCCTCAACCCCTATACCCCCTTAATCCCTCAACCTCAATCCTCAACCCTTAAACCCTAATCCCTCAACCCCTATACCCTCTTAATCCCTCAACCCTCAATCCTCAACCCTTAAACCCTAATCCCTCAATCCCTATACCCTCTTAATCCCTCAACCCTTAAAACCTAATCACTCAACCCCTATACCCTCTTAATCCCTCAACCCCTATGCCCTCTTAATCCCTCAACCCTCAATCCTCAACCCTTAAACCCTAATCCCTCGATCC